>CM059195.1:69531643-69608752 GCA_030323885.1 Branchipolynoe longqiensis
GAGAGAGGGACAGAGGGACAGAGGGACAGAGAGAAGTAGGATGGGGGGGGGGGTGTATGTAAGGGGGAGGTAGACAGTAGACCGTCAGGTAAAAATAACTAATACAAGTAACTGAAACAAATAACTAATTGTTTGTTTGTTGGGGTTTATCTCATATCAGGACAGGTACCGATTTCGGACAGCGCATACTCGTGACGACTTTATAGTGCTGACACACTAGGAAATCAGGCCGCCAGCACCATGACCCGAATTCACACTCAGTCACATTATCCTGACATTGAGCTAACCAGTCCTTGCCTTATCCTAGTAATCTCGAGCACCAGGTTAGTATCAATTTCATAAGTATCAATTTTCTAAGTCATTGGTTTGACTCAGCTGGGATTTGAACTTCCGCATGGGAAGCTTGTGCTTTAATCAATTCGGCGGCCACTGCGTCTGGTCAATAATACCCATAGCTAGTATTTATTACCAGTACATAATAATAAATAATAAATAATAAATAATAAAATAAATAATAAATAATAAATAATAAATAATAAATAGTAATAGTAAATGTAATAGGCTATATCGACCTCACGAGTAAGGAACCCATACATTTTTATTAATAATAATGTCTTTAAGTAACACAAATAAAATTAATAAAAATCCTAAAACAACAATAAACAACACTTAATTATGAACTAATAAAATCATTATTAATAATAAATAAATAATGGAAACTTAATAAATAAATAATGGAAACTTAATAAATAAATAATGTAAACTTAATAAATAAATAATGTAAACTTAATAATACTAATACAATTTGTTGTGGAATAGAATTAAAATGGAATAACTAAATCAATTTAATGGAACCTGTCACTGATGAATCCTTTGGAGGTGGGGGGGGGAGGTTAAATGGCAGATCTGTTGTCAACGAAGATTATTTATTGAGGTTTTACACCCCAGCAACATGTCAGCTCAGGATTGGTACAAACTTGGGAACAGTGAGCACTCATGGCAACTTTACAGTGCTGTCCGACTGGGAGACCAGGCTACCAGCACCGTGACCTGAGTGATATTCCACTCAATCACATTATGCTGGTACTGAGCTAACCAGTCCTTGGCCTATCTATTCTAGTAACTAATACCAAGCGCCAGGCTAGGTAGCAACAAGCAGCAATTTTGTAAGTCATTGGTTTGACTCGGACGGTTTATCAAACTCCCGACCTTCCAGCACGGGAAGCCAACCAGCGTTCTTACCGATTCGGCCAGCGTTCTTACCGATTCGGCCAGCGTTCTTACCGATTCGGCCAGCGTTCTTACTGATGCGGCCAGCGTTCTTACCGATTCGGCCAGCGTTCTTACCGATTCGGCCAGCGTTCTTACCGATTTGGCCAGCGTTCTTACCGATTCGGCCAGCGTTCTTACCGATTCGACCAGCGTTCTTACCGATTCGGCCAGCGTTCTTACCGATTCGGCCAGCGTTCTTACCGATTCGGCCAGCGTTCTTACCGATTCGGCCAGCGTTCTTACCGATTCGGTCAGCATTCTTACCGATTTGACCACCGCGTCCGGTCGGTCAACAAAGATCATTGAGGTGTGTATAGATGGGTGTGGGTGTATAGTCACTGTATCCAGGGGATTGGTTTCCTTACCGACGCCGCTCAAAAGAACCCACATTGTGTCGGTGGGGGGAGAAAGGGAGGGGGGCGGAGTAGCGAAGCCCATATTTGGCACACCCCTATGCGCAAACACAATGCGCGTGGACCTCACGCAGACCGCCCGCCGCTGGTTCCCGAGCGGGCCCCGGGTGCCCGGGACCCGTCGCCGTCTGTGCCCGCCGGGAACAAGTGGAGTCGACCGGAAACAGTTGAAATTGAAACTTCCTGCTTGGCAGAGACATTAGCGGCAATGCATATGTTGAATATGTGTCATATTGTGATTTTCATTGCACATCATTTAAGAATATAACAGGGGGGGGTCTATTAAAGTTGCATAGTCTGATAGTTTTGAGTTTCAACCATAAACATGTCAAATTAGTTTTGGCAAACACGCCAAAACTCGGACACCAGAGGCTTCAGCAGTAACAGGTTCTATTAAATTGACTCTGTATTCCCTTCTATGTGGCAACAAATGTTTAATAAGTGCAAAAGTAAAGTATTAGTACCAAGTTAGATATATAGGATCAAATCTAGATAATTGCTTTCGTTTTGAAAATACGATGCTTCATCGGACTATGCAGCTTTAAGTCAATATTATATATATAAACAGCTTAAAATCCATCCAATGATGACGGGAGGCGCTGAGTTGACCACGCGCAGGTGGCGCCAGCGGCGGAATTAGGAACTATCACCGACATATAAATCAGTTAGGCATATAAATCAATTAGGATTTAAATGGAACGTGGCCTGTCCTTTATTTATACTCCCTTAATTCATTATAGAGCATATATATGTCGTGGGGGTGATGAAAATGGGAAATATTGCGCCTAGAGTGGGACTCGAACCCACATCTCTTAGCATTCCGGGTCGGTGTGCTAACCATTACACCAGCTAGGCTCCCTGGTATCAACACACTACCCACGCCTACCTGTCTATGTGGTTACTGAGAGGTCAGTACAGACTACTACAATAAGAAAAAAGCCTCCTTCACGAGTGAATGTTGGCGCGTCCGGTAGGGACGGCAAGGGCCAGTGGTGGCGCCACTGGTCAAGTGAGCACAGGAGGCTGTACATAGAATAATGGGTAATAATATATATAATCAAATAATTCACTTCCATGCCTTTATATTCGTATAACACGATATACATCACACACACATATACATATATACATATATATATCTATATATATACATATATATACAAATATATATCTATATATATATGTACAGAATATAAAATTTATTATGCATATATAAAAGGGGCGGAGCTCTAACCTAATAATTATGATTATTACTATTTATTATTACTTCTCGATTATTATGTCCAATCGCAGACTTTCCCGTATTTGCCCCGGTGTTGCCTACACCATTGTCACCACCGTTCACTTCCGGCTTGTGCGCGTGCCGGGCAGTCATTCTCAGCCCAATTTCAAACTTTTACCGGTAAGCCTGTATTATGCTTAGCCATGATGCAAATAAAGTGTCCTCCCATCACCTCCTTGTCTCTCTCCTTTCCTCGTAGCCCAACTTTATGCACATATACATAGAGAGAAGGCTTCATGGAACCCTGACCTGGTGACCTTGACTAGGTAAGAACATAGACACAACACGCAAAGCACAGATGCACACCTCTAGCCTCCCGCCCTCAACACCCCCTCCTTAAATACCAAACAAATTGTTTGTTGAACAACACCAAATAAAAAGCCACAATTAAAAATAATGCCAAATCAACACACATGCCCCATCGATTTATCTATCAAGTCGCATTGTAGCTAGACCCGATGTGAAATATCTTAAAAATAATCCGAAGTTTGATTCCAGACAAAAACAATAAACTGAAAACAAACAAACAAACAAAAATCTATATTAACACTTAAAGATTATTGCGTTAGTGGTTATAATCTGACGATCGAAGGAATTTATTTTACTTTCATAAGGTGCAGCTTTGCTGCCTGGATCAAAGTATGCTTTAAAACCCATAGCCAAGTCTCAAGTGGCCAGGTTGCCAAGTTACCAAGTTGCCAAGTGCAAAGACATAACATTGATCGACCTTGTGACATAGCCTAGTGTTAGAACACCCGCTTACACACGATGGCACTTGGGGCGTAATCAATTAATCGACTCTGGTCACCCGAGCCACTTTTTGGCGCATGCGCACATTTTGCAGACTCGGGTCGAATAATCGAGTACGCTTCTCCATGCTCGGGGTGAAAAAAATGGTGGCCCTTTTTTTTGTTTTTTAATAGCCGATATAATTACAGCAAAATATGATTTAAATATTTTTATGATGGTATAGTTTAGTGATATTTCCATTTCATTAATCTATGTTATTACCAAAAAAAATATGTATGACTGGTATCGGTGGCTGTTATCCTGCAGGATGGTACCAGCGCAAATGTGACGTCATCGCTCCTTGCAAACCCCAGCCAAGAGGTGTGTTACTGGGGTTGGGTTGTTTTGCACACGGCACGTGTATTTGTCAACTCCACTCGCGGTGTTCTATTTGAAATTCTGACGACTCGGGTGACCCGAGTATCCCGGGTCGTGTTAATCGATTACGGCCCTGGTGATACATTGCCTTGCACCTTTATTTAGGGGGGGGGGGGGGGTAAATGAATGTTATTCATATATATCTTTTGTCAGTGTTATATATAGGTATTTACAACCTGGCCATCACAGGCCTGTTTTAGCTTTAAAGCTGCATAGTCCGATGAAAACTTAAAATTTCCAAAACGAAAACAATGATCTAGATATGATGCTACATATCTAACTGAGATACGGGTGCACTTAGTAAACATTTGTCGCCACATAGAAGGGAATACTGAGGCAATTTAAAAGAATGTGATACTACAGAAGCTCATGGTGTCAGAGTTTTGGCATGCTTGCCGAAATGAATATTGCATATTTGCACTGCAAATATCTAAGAAGTTAGCCATTTAAAACAAAAGTTACTTCAATGTAAAGTAAGGTCGATCATAATAATCTATGTAATATATTTATCTCAGAAAAATGACAGAAACCAGGGGCGTAGCTAGGCCTTTAACGATATGTACTCTTAATTTTGGCAGGCGGCTAGGAGCCGCTTAAACTTAAGCCGGGCAGTTTTCACATCTCAGACTTGATTTTCGACACTCCTGACAGCTACACTGCCTCTGTTACCTCCCTGTTAGTATTATTTTTTGTTTTTGTGCTTACAAGAACGATGTGGACGGTATGCGCCTGAATCTCGAAACCCATCACAGGGCTGGGGATGTCTGGTAACATCGACCTAATGTGTTGTTACACATGCTAAGGCAACTACGGAACCGAAATTACGTTTCCCATGATATTAATAAAACGCAAGACAATAACAATATTTTTTTTTATTAAATGCTACAGACAGTTGTTTTCATTACATTGTAGATGAATAAAGATATATGTACAATTCCTGCACATGTGTATTCAAAATATACTCCTACTAAATTTAATTAACTGTTTAAAGAATGGGTACCCATCACCAATTTTACGGAACTGAAAAACAGTTACCCATGGGTTCCCATGAGTACCCGGCACGGAACCCAAAAAATGTTCCCTATGAAATCTGAAATCCTACAGCCTGCATCGGACTACACATCTTTAATTAAAGCTGCATAGTCCGATAGATTTTAGATTTTGTCTTTTCTGTTTAGATAAATATATTAGCTTGGTTGTTATCATCTACCGTAGTTTACTTGCATGTAACATTTATTTTAAATGGCTACCATTTGAGATATTTGAGGTGCAAACATGCCAAATTAATTTTGGCAAGCACGTCAAAACTCTGACACCATAAACATTTGCAGTCACAAGTTCTATTCAATTGACTCAGCATTCCTTTCTATGCAGAATTTTGTTATAGGTGCACCAGTATTTAAGGTATATATGTAGAATCAAATCTCATCATCATCATCATCATGCTGTTGGTCGCGATGCGACAAAGACTGCTTTCATTACTTGACTGTCGCTCTCCATTTAGCTCTCTGCTGTGAGAGTGATGTCCATGAGTCGGTCTTAATGTCTCTCAGCTTCAGGTTTCTCTTGATGGTATCCTTGAACTGGAGACGAGGGCGCCCTCTCTTTGTGTAACCAGAAGACAGTTGAGAGTAGAGGATCTGCTTTGGTAGCCTGTCTGATGACATCCTCACGAGGTATCCAGTCCACCGGAGATTCTTTTTGATCAGAAGATCTTCCATAGAGGGCAGCCCTGTCCATTCGAGTATTTCCTTATTTGTCACTTTGTCCTTCCAGGTTAGCCTCATGATCGAACGCAGATGTCGCATCATGAAGGCATGCAGCTTTTTCACCTGTCGTCTGTACACTGTCCAGGCCTTGGCTCCGTATAATAGGGTGGATAGCACGATTGCACGGTAGATCTTGTCTTTGACCTGCATGGACACGTGGTGGTTGTTCCAGAGTCTCTGGCATAGTCGGCCGAAAGATGCGCTAGCCTTGGCCATTCTCCTCTGTATTTCAGCATCAATGTGTCACTCACTTGATATAGTGCTTCCGAGGAAGGTGAATTCCGGAAAAGAGTTCAGCTTGTTTCCATCAACCATGATATCCTCCTCTCAGGTTCTTGTAGAGTTGGGTTGGTACAGCATCTCCGTCTTCTTGATGTTAATCTTCAGGCCGAACTTGTTTGATGCATTGAAGAAAGCATCCACTATTTTCTGGATCTCTTCAGCAGAGTGGGCAACCAGTGTACTGTCATCTGCGAATAGCAGCTCTCTCACCAGTGTCCGAGTAGTCTCTGTCTTCACTCTGAATTGTGTGATGTTGAATAGCTCAGCGCTCTTTCTGGACTGTATATAGATGCCATCCCCCATGCCTTGGTTTGTTTGTTGTTGTTTTACATCCTTTCAACATCTAAGGCCATGCCTCGGAAAGCCTCATCGAGCATTGCTGATAGGAAGATGGAGAAGAGTGTGGGGGCCAGTACACAACCTTGCTCGACCCCATTGGTAACCCCGAATGATTCCGAGACTTCCACTCCAACACTAACATTCGCCATCATTCCCGTATGTAGAGCCTCGATCTGGGCATCCATACTTCCTAAGTAGCTGCCATATCCCGGTCCTGCTGACTGTATCAAACACCTTAGTGAAATCGACAAATACGATGTACAGTGGTCGGTCCTGCTCGATGCACTTTTCTTGTAGCTGTCGTAGACAAATTATCATATCCACGGTCTCCGGTTATCTCTGAAGCCACACTGTGTCTCTGGAACTACATCAGGTTTTATGTGAATAGATAGTCTGTTAAGGAGGATCCTGGCGAAGATCTTGCCTGCTATGGAATGAAGAGAGATTCCTCTCTAGTTCCCAGACTCTGTTCGATCACCTTTCTTGTAGATGGTTACAATGCTGGCAATCTTCCATGCTTGGGGTACAGAACCCTCCTCCCAGGCATTGGTGATTAGTTGGTGCAGTCTGTTGAACAAATTGTCTCCTCTGTGCTTCCATACTTCAGCCAGGAATTCCATCACCCCTAGGTGCTTTGCCATCTCTCAGGCTGGTGATTGCTCTAGCCATCTCATCCCTGGTTGGAATCTCATCGAGGCATGTTTTGGTAATGCGCTGCTGGATGTTGTCCAGAGCTTCGTGATCTATGTCACCAGGGACGTTGAGTAGCTTCTGGAAGTATTCCCTCCATCTTGCCACAACTCTCTTGCTGTCAGAAAAGGTCTTCATTCCATCTGTTGATTTCAGGTGAACAGGTCCCTTCTTCACGGGTCCCCACACTTCCTTCAGTCCATTGTAGAAGCCTTTCATGTTGTTTCTATCTGCAGCTCTCTGCAGCTCCTCTGCCTTCATTTCCCACTAGTCTGACTTCAGTGCATGGGTGCATTTTTGTAGCAATCTGCAGACATCTTTGTATGCTGCAGTGGTGGATCTAGTGCTCCTGGTCTGCAACACTCTCTGGTGGGCTTGGTCTCTTCTGCTCATAAGATTCTGTAGCTCCTGATCGTTGCGGGGTCGAACCAGTCCTGGTGTTTTCTGTCTGGCTTGCCGAAATATGTTTTAGCTGTGTTGTATATGACCTGCTGCAAAGCTGCCCATTGCTCATCTGGTGGTGAGCTTTCCTTCTCCTCCCATTGGGCGAGAGCGCTGTCCATCTCCTGTTTGAAGCTCTCCCTATGGCTGATGGTACTTAGTTTTGCTGTGTTGAGCTTAGTAGGTTTAATCAAATCTAACTAATACAAATACTAGATTCCTGCCAATATAGACTTTAAAACATAGTACAAATAATGAACTATTGCCAAAACAGATATTATTTAATAATACAGATAATGAATTATTACTGTCAATACAGACATCAAGTAATAACCAAAGTACTTAATTAGTGTGAACACAGACCTTAAATAATAATGTAAATAAAATAGTAAAATACAAACCTCAGTTAATAATACAAATAGTGAATTGTTGCCAATACATATCAAAATAATATCAATAATGAACTATTGCCAATATAGACTTCAAGTAATATTACGAATAATGGAGGTGTATCACACATACCTTCAAAATTAATACAAATAATGAAATACTGTCAAAACAGATCTCAAATAATACTATGGAATTAGCAAATAATAACTAATATAACAAATAATAAACTACTGTCAATACAGACCTAGAAAAATACTACTTCTAATGAAATACAACTAATGATGTACTGTCAATACAGACTTTGAATAATACAACTATTGAAGTACTGTCAATACAGACCTTAAGTAATAATACAAATAATGAAGTACTGTCAATGCAGACCTTGAATAATAATACAACTAATGAGGTATTGTCAATACATACATTGAATAATAATGCAACTAATGAAGTACTGTCAATACAGACTGTACGTAATGATACAAATAATGAAGTACTGCCAATACAGACCTTGAATAATAATACAACTAATGAAGTACTGTCAATACAGACCTTGAATAATAATACAATTAATGAAGTACTGTCAATACAGACCTTGAATAATAATACAACTAATGAAGTACTGTCGATACAGACCTTGAATAATAATACAACTAATGAAGTACTGTCAATACAGACCTTGAATAATAATACAACTAATGAAGTACTGTCAATACAGACCTTGAATAATAATACAACTAATGAAGTACTGTCAATACAGACCTTGAATAATAATACAACTAATGAAGTACTGTCGATACAGACCTTGAATAATAATACAACTAATGAAGTACTGTCAATACAGAGCTTAAGTAATAATACAAATAATGAAGTACTGTCAATACAGACCTTCAATAATACAACTAATGAAGTACTGTTGATACAGACCTTGAATAATATTAATAATACAACTAATGAAGTACTGTCAATACAGACCTTAAATAATAATATAATGAATGAAGTACTGTCAATACATACCTTGAATAATAATACAACTAATGAAGTACTGTCAATACATACCTTGAATAATAATACAACTAATGAAGTACTGTCAATACATACCTTGAATAATAATACAACTAATGAAGTACTGTCAGTACATACCTTCAAAAATACAACTAATGAAGTACTGCCAATACATACCTTAATAATAATATAAATAATGAAGTACTGTCAATACAGACCCTAAATAATGTACAAATAATAAACTACTGTAATACAGACTTTACATTATAATCATCATCATCATGCTGTCGGTCGCAATGCGACAAAGACTGCTTTCATTACTTGACTGCCGTTCTCCATTTAGCTATTTCATGAAAGCTGCCTGCAAAAGTGTTGAAGTGCTGCTGGCTTTTGCAAGTTACCAGCGGCACTCTCTCGGGGAGCAAATAGAGGTTTCACACCGGCAAGAAACATGTCCAGACAGGCGCAAAACTATTTGTCCCTGCAGTGGCTGGTCGGGAGATGTTGGGAGTTCCATACATCAACCGCCCTTGATGCTGCCACAGTGACATGATTTTCTGTTCCGGGTTTGCTCCCTTAGCCTTCGGTTCTGTCAAGAACCTGTACCACAAGGCATTGGTTTACAACTCTGCAGGGCAGGGGCGTCAAACTCCCTGAGGTATTGCACTACCTGCATACCACAGAGTATTTGGTGTAATATAATACAATAAGAAATAATTCCCTCCGCGCCTTTATACTCGCATAATGTGATATATACATATATAAATCTATACATATATCAATTATCATATATGTATGTACATACCTTACATAACAATACAAATCATGAACTACTGTCAATAAAACCATAAATAATAATACAAATCATGAACTACTGTTAATACAGTCCTTACATAATAATACAAATAATGAACTACTATAAATACAAACCTCCAGTAATAAGACAAAATGACTACTATCAATATCCTTAAATAATAACACAAATAATGAAGTACTATCAATTCACACCTTGAATAATAATATAAATAATGAACTACTGTCAAAATAAATAGTGACCGACTGTCAAAATAAACCTTCAGTAATAACACAAATAGTGACCGACTGTCAATACAGACTTCGACTACTGCCAACAATGACAAAGACACTTCAATAAGACCACCGCCCATGCCCAGTTTGTGCGTCCACACACTGGTCGTCCATAACGGTTACTGCCCGGATGTTAATGAGGGCTAACGCCCCTTTGTGAGGCTCCCTCCGCCACCCGCCAAAGACAGCTTTGAAGTCAACGCCCGCCGCGCATATCTACTGCGCAGATCGCTCAGCGTCTCTGGGTCTCTTAAGGAGCACGGTCGTGGGGGTGGGGGGGGGGGGTGGGAGAGGGATGGGGGATGGATGGATGGTAGGATGGGTAGTGGAGGTGGAGGGGTGGAGGGGAGGACGGGAGGAAGGGGAGGAGGGGGAGGAGGGGGAGAGGTGGAGGAGGGGAAGGATAATGGGGAAAGAAGGGCAAGAAGGGAGGAGGGAGCAGGAGGAAAGGAGGGGAGAGGAAGGCGAATGGGAAGAAGGAGAGGGGAATGAGGGGAGGGGAGATGGGGAGGAGAGGAAAGGGAGGGGGCGGAGCAGGAGGGGGGCAGAAGGGGAGGAGGCGGAGTAAGGGAGGATGGCGGACAGGAATGGGAGGAACGGGAGGAGAGAAGTGGAGGGGAGCGGAGGAGGGGAGGAGAGGGGAGGGGGGAGGGGAGAAGGGGAGTAGGGGGAGAAGCATAGAGGAGAGGAGGACAAGGAGGGGGAGGAGGGGGAGAAGTAGAGAGGGGAGGAGAAAGAACGAGAGAGGGGGATGGAGGGAGGAGCCAGAGGCCTACGAATGCAGAGGAGGGCGGCGTGAGCGGGGAAGAAAGTACAAATCCCTGACCTAAAAACCTACAAAAAATATCTGTGCAAAATAAAAACTGGGAAGCCCAACGGAAACTGCACCACAAGGGGCAGGTGATATGTCACAGCAGCTCACCAACTGGACAGCCCAGGGTGGGGATAACCGGAAATATAAAAGCCAGATAACATATCCAACAACAATATAAATCAAATCAAATTCAAAAACAAACATAACTCAACCACCTATTACGTACAGGCCTATGGACATGTAAATAAAACAGGCTAGTATAGAATTAAGTAGAAAAAAGCGAAAACTCTTCCCAAGAAAACCCCAAAACACTAACATAGCAACCCTAAGAAAACAACTAACATAGTAATAAGAATAGAACAAAAACTCAATGCCAAGAGGGCCCAAAAAAAACTAACATAGGCTACTAAAAGTATCCAACAGATCTATCTGCTACTGAAATGCAGACAATCAAATAACTTATCAGCAGCTACTGCTTGGTGAGACAACACCAACACTACAGCTGGCCAGCATTGAAAACAAGCCTGGTTACCCGGGCTTACATGCTATGGACAGTATAAATACAGCCTCAATAAAAAAAAAATTAAAAAAAAATTTAAAGTAGAGAGGGGAGGAGGGGGAGGAGGGAAGTAAGAGGAGGAGGGCGAGAAGAGGGAAGAGGGAAGGAGGGAGGATGGGAAAGAGGGGGAAGAGGAAGGAGCAGAAGGGCAGGTGGAGAGGAGGGGGATAGAAGAGGGTGGAGACGAGCGGGTGGAGGTGGGAGGAGATGGGAAGGAGGGAAGAGATGGGAAGGAGGGAGGGGAGGAAGAGGGGGGAGGGGTGGAGGGGAAGGACGAGGATAGGGGCTTCACTGATAAACCTGTGAACCTTATCGCTGTTATCTGTGGACGAATATTGGCCACTACCCCTCCACCTCACCCCCCCCCCCCCTTTCCACACCCCACCCTCCCTGTTACCGCCTGATGCTTGCCTAATTCGCCACCGCACCCTGCCGCACCCTGCCCCAACGCAACGCATGCCAACTACAGGTGACCTTCACCTTTACAGATAAGGGCGTGTGTAGTAAGTCGTGTGAGCGTCTGTGTGTGAGTGTGTGTGGGTGTGTGAGTGAGTGTGAGTGTGGGTGTGGGTGTGGGTGTGGGTGTGGGTGTGGGTGTGAGTGTGTGGGCGGGGGCCTCATCCGGGTCCTACCGGTAAGAGGCTTTGTAAAGTCCAAACCCATTTCGCCAGACACCGCCTTGTACTATTTGTAGGAATGCTCACTTCTGAGTTTAGCGAGAGGTGTGCTACCCCCTACCCCCTCCAACACCCACCTCCAACCCCAACCCACCCCAATCCGCCCCAACCCACCCCACCACACTCCACTTCCCCGACTTACCCACCCCACCCCCTTTCCGCCATACCCTGCGCATACGCATGCGCAAGCGGTCCGGGTACTGACCGATTTGAAACACCACACACGATACAGGGGCCATTTCAACCACTATATAACTCTATTTTAAAAACAAACAAGATTGTACGCCGAATTTTATTTTTACAAATTAAAAATTCATACTCGCCGATGGATTGATGAGTCCTAGTACTCATAGGCATAATAATCGATTGAACGGCACCTAACTGATACCTAACTGAAACCTAACTGAAACCTAACTGAAACCAAACTGAAACCTAACTGATAGTCATACCTAACTGATAACTAACTGATAGCTAACTGATAACTAACTGATAACTAACTGATACCTAACTGATATCTAGCTGATACCTAACTGATACCTAACTGATACCTAACTGGTACCTAAGTGATACCTAAGCGATACTTAAGTGAATCTTAAGTGATACTTACGGGATAGTTAAGTGGTACTTAAGTGATACTTAAGTGATATTTAATCCATATTTAATTCATACTTAATCCATACTTAATCCATACTTAATTCATACTTAAAGCTGCATAGTCCGATGAAAACAAAAATATTTCAAAACCAAAACAATTATCTAGATTTGATTCTACATATCTAACTTAGATGCTGGTGCACTTATTGAACATTTGTCATCACATATAAGGGAATACTGAGTCAATCAATAGAACCTGTTACTGCAGAAGCCTATGGTGTTAGAGTTTTGGCAAGCTTGCCAAAATTAATTTAGCATGTTTCCATTTCAAATATCTCAAGAGTTAGCGATTTAAAATAAAAGTTACTTCAAACTAAAGTAAGATAGATTATAAGGAACAGGCTAATATGTTTATCTCAGAAAATGTCAGAAACTCAAAACCATCGGACTATGCGACTTTAATCCATACTTATTTGGTACCAAATTAATACTTAGTTGGTACTTAGTTGATGCTTACCTGATCCTTAATTGATGCTTAATTGATAATTAATCGATATTCATTGATACTTAATTAATAATACTAGGCCATCAGACTCAGTCACATAATCCCGATACTGATCAAACGAGTCCTTGTCTTACACTAAGCGTCAATTTGATACTTATTTGATACTTACTTAATACTTGTCGCCAACTAGCCTCACTCCCAACATTACAAGGATCAGGCAAAGGCGCACAAGATTGAGGAAGATCAATATTTCGCAGTTGAAAATGAAATTTCGCCCGTAACATACTTTTTGTTGTCATAAAAGCCACTTTCCTTTTAAGATGTTTGTATTATGGGACCCGTGCAATTATATTACAACAAAGAAGAATACTGTGAACAATCTAATTCCAAAATAGTCTTTAAAAATAGTCTCCCTCCCCCCCTCCAACCACCACCGAACTATCCACCATTCAACCACTCCCCCCCCCCCCCACTCCCCCTTCTCTTTATACCTGTCAATACTCCCCCAACTTCTCATTCCTCGTCTCCCCTCGTCCTCTCTTCCTCCTCCCTTCGCCTCTTTCTCCCTTTCTTTCTATCTTTCCACCCCATCTTCAGCTCTCCCTCCCCCTCTTTCCCTCCATCTACCTCTCCCTGTCCCCCTCCCCTCTCTCTCGTCACTCTTCCCCTTTTGCCGTTGTCTCTCCCTCCACATTTTCTCCCTTTCCCCTTCTTCTTTCTTTCTTTCTTTCTTTCTTTCTCTCTCCCTTCCCCCTTTTCCTCCTTTCTTCTCCCCCCTCTCCCGCCCATCCATCCCTCCCCCCCACTCCCTCCCTCACTCCCCCTCACTACCCCCCTCACCCTCTCCCCCTCGCCCCTCACTCTCTCCCTCATCCCCCTCCCTTACTCCCTCCCCCCCCGTGCCTCCCTCCCCTCACTCCCTCCCCCTGCCTCCCTCCCCCTCCCTCCTCACCCTCCCTCACTCCCTCACCCCTCCCTCCCCCTCCCCTCACCCCCTCCCCCTCCCTCTCTCTCCCGACCCCTCCAATCCCCACCCTCCTCACCCCCTCCCTCCCTCTTCACCCCCCCCCCCCCTCCCTCACCCCCTCCCTCCCTCCCATCCCCCCCCCCCCCGTCCCAGTTCGCGCATGCCCGTTGCTTATCGCTTCACCTAGCGGTCGACTGTGAAGTTGAAAAGGAGCGGGAAACTTATCAATTAGCGCTGGTGGCAAATTAGCCGGTAATTAGCCTGTGATTAGCCGGTAACTAGCGCTGACTTAGCCCCCGCACATCGATGAATGCCGACGGCCCCTGCACAGAGGGAGGTTACTTTACTGCATAGGGAGGGCCTGCGCCGCCGTGGACAATGCTGAAGGAGGTTAAGGAGGCTTTGAAGTGGTTGGGTGCTCAAAGGTGAGAGGCTGGAAAAGGCTTAGGCTCTGTGCACTAACACCCAGAGGTCTTATGGGTATTAGAAGCCCCGCCTAGCCTTGATTACTTAATCCCCTATGGGGCACAGCCGGTCGGGATGGCTGAGTGGTCAGAGCGTCAACCTCCCGTGCGGCAGGTCATGCTATCAGTCCATATCGAAGGACAGTCAGAATTACACAATAGACAACATCGCCATTCCAGAGGCGCGGTGCATTTTGGGATGCATCAAAGTAAACAAACCCGCGAGAAGCACATGGCACATGCTAATACACTGGGTGGAGTTATGAAATGTGCTAGTTTCAGCTCATCTCAGCTCTTGTTTGAAACATAGAAGTTAGAACACTAACTAAAAAAATATATATAATAAATTAAGATATTAATCTTTTATCCAGCATTGCATTTACATCAATATAATCAGGACATCTTATGCCATGTGCATTTAGAGTAGACACATTTGGACACCCAGACTAGTGTTAGAGCCATAGCCAGAGTCAGTTTTACTTATTTTATTCATGTTTTTATTTATATCCTATGGTTAATGACATATCTAGAAATAGAAAATGAATAGGGTTAATCAGATATTGGTTATATATTTCTTTGAAACAAGTTTTTGTTGACACATTTGACAGTTTAATATTTAGAACAAGAATTACTTATGTCTAATCAATGATGATGTAAACATCAGCCTGTAAAGTGACTGAAATTGTATGTTTCTTAGCTCAAAATGCTTAATTATGGAGAGTTGTGTCTTAAACATATTCATTATATTTATTATATTGCATCCATCCATGTTTGTGCCAAATTGTTATGTATTTTTATTAATTTGGAATAAAATCGAAGTTTTGCCCTATACGTATCAGCAAACTCAATGGCTGCACGCCTTTGCTTTGCTGCCAGCGCCGTTCTCAGCGCATGCACAGTCGGAATGGTGATCTCGTCTATCGATACTGATGATACTTGATAGTGATAGTTCTCGCCCACCTCATCCATATTTGCTAGGATAGGGTAATGAATGGTTTTGGTGAGTGTCAGGATAATGTGACTGAGTAGGATATCAGGACATGGTGCCTGGTGGGACTGCACTATGCAGGCACCACGAGTGCTGCATGAGTGTCAGGATAAAGTGACTGAGTGGGATATCGGGACATGATGCCTGGTGGGACTGCTCTATAAAGGCACCACCAGTGCTAGATGAGTGTCAGGATAAAGTGACTGAGTCAGTGAGTGGGATATCGGTGCATAATGCCTGCTGGGACTGCACTATAAAGGCACCACGAGTGCTGGATGAGTGTCAGGATAAAGTGACTAAGTGGGATATCAGGGCATGGTGCCTGGTGGGACTGCACTATGAAGGCACCACGAGTGCTGGATGAGTGTCAGGATAAAGTGACTAAGTGGGATATCGGGGCATGATGCCTGGTGGGACTGCACTATAAAGTCACCACGAGGGCGCACTGTCACAGTTAAGTCGTTACCTGTCAGTGTCAGGGTATGACTTCAAATGTTACTAGGACGTAAAACAAAACCTAAGTTCCTTAGCCAATGATCTCCTCATCAAATCACCGTCGCATAGTCTGATGGTTTTGAGTACCTGCCATTTACTGAGAGGAGTACATTAAATTGATCATTATAATTTATTATAGTTTCGTTTGAAACAACTTATATTTTAAATTTAAGTGGGATAACTTTGCTGATATTTCAAATGAAAATGCACCAAAGTAATTTAGGTAAGCACATAACAAAATACTGACAGTACCGACTTCTAAGTTCTATGCTAGCAACAATTGCTTAATAAGTGCACCAGTATCTAAAGCCCTGTTCACACACACAACTTTAGGCCAAACTAGATAAGGCAAACTAGATGAGGCGAACTAGGTGTGAAAGTGTGTTGTCCACACATGCAGTACTTGGGGCGGTTTAAGGCGGAAATCGATATCTGCGCATGAGCGCATCCATACTAACCAGTGCCAGTTTCAGTTAGTCGACGTCACCACGAGAGTGTGTGGGTTCGACCTAGATCTGTATCGACTGAATCGTATTGTTTTGGATCGGTCAAAACTTCTGCTGGGCAGGGAAAACCTAAAAATAAATGATGAAAAAAATATCTGTGCACAGCTAGCTCTATCATAGACCAAATTATATAATATGCGCTTTTGCGTGTGACGTGCTTACGCCGCCTCAAGTAAACCGCTTCCGTCCACACAAGCAAGATGGGCCGACTTAAGCTAGTTCACTTCATCTAAACTACCTCGCAATGCGGTATACTTGAGGCGATCTAGATGAGTCAACTCAGCCCTAATTCACCTCAGCGTCGCGTCCACACGGCCAATGTGAGTCGACTTACATGAGGCGAACTAGTTGACGCGACTTAAGGCCCGTGTGTGACCGGGGCTTTAGTCGGATATGTAAGATTTGTTTCTTGAATATTTATACTGCCTATTATGGATAAGTCTGAATAGACTTTTTGTCACCATCAGACAGTTTTTCGATAGAAAGCCCGAGCCTACACTATTACCGACCGAAGGGATTTTTTAACCTCCCACACCACATAGACATGGCATGAGAGCAACTGGCCTTTGATGACGCTGTAATTTATACACAGCCAAAGCCAAGTCAAAGTCGAAGCCAAAGCCTGGTTAAAACCAATGAGCGGTTAATCCAAACAAATTTCTAGGATCCCTTCAAGTTTGGTTTAACGGGGTAATACTGTACTATTAGTAATAGTAATACTACCTTATATTTCCAGGTAATAAATCCTAAAACCAGAATATATGATTTTGAATGCTTAATACCAACAGAAAGAATACTCAGTGGAGGTTTGTTTGTTGTTGTTTAACGTCCTAGCAACATCTAAGGAGGCGCTTCACGCGAGCTGAAGCCGAAGGCTAAGGTCCATTTAGTATTGATTGATTGATTGCGGTGCTACATTCAAGCAATATATGAACGTGTCATGTACCGACATTTTAAACGATGCGCACACCTGGTAGCTTTATAGTGCTGCACCACTGGGCTATCATGCTGGTGGCACCATAATCCGTCATCCCACTCAGTCACATTATTCTGAGAATGAACAAGCCAGTCCTTCTCTTATCCCAACCAAGCAACTCAGTGACAAGCTTCAATCTTGTAAGTCATTGCATGGTTTAACTCAGTCGGGTTTCGAACTCACAACTTTTGTTCTTTTCTTTTGACCGGACGCGGTGGCCTAATCGGTAGAGCGTGGGCCTCGTGTGTGAAAGGTCGGGAGTTTGGTTCCCAGTCGAGTCAAACCAATGACTTTAAAATTGGTACTTGTCGCTTCCTAGCCTGGCGCTCGGCATTAATAGGATCGGGCAAGGACTGGTTAGCTCAGTGTCAGGATAATGTGACTGAATGGGACATCAGGTCATGGTGCCAGTGGCCTGATTTCCCAGTGGGGCAGCACTATAAAGTCACCATGACTGCACACTGTCACAAGTCGGTACCCGCCTTATATGACCTTAGATGTTGCTAGGATGTAAAACAACAAACAAACAAACAAATATCTTTTCTTTTGTGTTCCCAATGCGAATGTATATATCATAAGCATTGCGCTTCTTTCATTCTCCTTTTCTTCATCCACTATAATTAAGTTTCATGGAAATTGTAACCGTATATAATGAGGATGTTGAAATAAACATGATTGAATTAAATTGAAATGCATAGCCAGCCGACACTCTTAGTCTTGCCGATTCTTACCGATTCGGTCATCCCATCGCGTACACCAACACAAAGTAGCCCATTAAATACAACTGAGTTCTACTCACCCTCCTGCGTATTACTTCAGAATTCCATTGTACATGTTTTGGGGATTTTAGACCCACTAAGTGTCCAACCTGTCCCAAGTAAGCGTGACGTAATTCATGCAATACCCCACGTCTACATACCTGTGACCAGACGGGATGGCAGAATGAGTTAGAGCGTCCGTCTCCCATGCTGGTAGATCGTGGGGTCGTGGGTTCGAGCCCTGGTCGAGTCAAACCAATGACTTAAAAATGTATACTTGTCGCTTCCTAGCCTGGCACTCGGCATTATTAGGACAGGGCAAGGACTGGTGTGCTCAGTGTCAGGATAATATGACTGAGTGGGATACCAGGTCATGGTGCCGGCGGCCTGGTTTCCCAGTGGGACAGCACTATAAAGTCACCATGAGTGCGCACTGTCACAAGTCGGTACCCGTCCTGATATGACCTTAGATGTTGCTAGGACGTAAAACAACAACAAACAAACAATCTACATACCTGGGTACCGGACGCGGTGGCACAATCGATAGAGCACAGGCTTCCCGCGTGGAAGGTCGGGAGTTCGAATCCCAGCCGAGTCAAACCAATGACTTAAAAAATTAATACTTTTCGCTACCTACCCTGCACTCGGCATTACTAGGATAGGACATGGACTGCTTAGCACTGTATCAGGATAAGGTGACTGTGGGATATCGGGTCATGGTGTTGGTGTCCTGGTCTCCCAGTGGGGCAGCACTATAAAGTCGGCATGAGTGTGCACTGTCACAAGTTGGTATCGGTCCTGATATGATCTTAGATGTTGCTAGGACGTAAACCAACAACAAACAAACATACCTGAGTACTATTCATTCCTCTCAAGTCTCATCCCTCTTCCTAGATAAAACATTCACCCGTACTTCTAGTACAGGGGTGAACGACAACGTAGTGTAAATACAGGCGAAAATAGCTTTAGTATGGAACAGGAAGTAGAATGCCTGCCTCCTGTATCAAATGGATACTTATATCGGCACAGAGTTGGTGAAATGGGAGAGAATGCAAAAAGACAAGATGGCGGCCATAGAATGCCATCCATTTCACTTTTAAATTGCATTAAAGTATATGTTTTATTATATTTTCCAACTCAAAAGTAGGGGGTAAATATGAAGACGTACATAAAGAATACATTGTGCTTCTTAAATTAAGAATTTACGTGCTCAGTTAATTTCCTCAGCATGTCGAAATTCTTTGCCAGTTTTTCTAATGGGTTGGTTTTCACCCCTGTACTGGAACTACGGGGTGAATCTTGTATCTACCCTCTTCCCTGTAAAACCTAAATCAGAGCATCACCCGTCGACTTTTCACTTGGCCACATTTGTGCAAAGCCGTTTTCTGATTACGAAAAGAAGGAAAAAATAAATACATAAAAAAAATCCTGCAACAACAAAATCTCTTTAAAAAAGGACGATAAAAACACCCAGAAAAAACATATCAAGGCTCCCCCATGTATTTGTCATGTTGAGTTGCGTTGAACACAGATGGCGGGAACTAGCAGCAGACGACATTTCGACGAAGCAGACGATATTTGAAGAACTCCAGACGACATTCGGACGTCTCGGGGCACGCCCGGTGCACCCTGGGTACGGCGGCAGCTGGCAATGCCTGGCGCCGACCGGACCGATTTGCCATCCCACCGACAGTTTGTTTTTGTTTTTGGGGAGTTTTCAGTCGCATTGGCGCGCTGAAGGCTGCAAATCTGCAGCACTGTATGGGCACCTCTGAAAGTGGACCCATGTGGTCGGGAGTTGGCTTCCAATGGGTAGTGGTCAGAGAAATTGATGGGGGGAGGGGGGAGGGGGGGGGGAGTGAAAAATGCAACCTAAGAGCCCAACCACAGACCTCCGAGAGGGCCGGGTGAGGCTGGGTGGTTAGTAAATAAAGAATAAATAATTGTTTGTTTATTGGGGATTTGCGTTGTGGCAACATATATATGCCGTATCGACTTATGACAGTGCGCACTCGTGGCGACTTTATAGTGCTGCCCCACTGGAATACAAGGCCATTAACATCATGACATGATATCTCACTCAGTCGGACTATCCTGATACCGAACAAACCAATCCTTGCACCATGACCCAATTTCCCACTTACTTACATTATCCTGATACGGAGCTAACCAGTCCATAACCATATCCTAGCAATGCCGAGTGCCAGGGTAGGTAGTGACAAGGATAAATGTTGTAAGTCATTGGTTTGACCTCACCGTGAATATGGCCTATGCTGCTGACACCAATCAATGAATCAATGAATCAATGAATCAATTGGTTTGACCGCCATTGACTCGACGTGGATTTCGAACTCCCGACCTTCCGGAAAAGCCTGCACGCTCTTACCGATTTAGCCACCACGTCCGGTCAAATAGACATCGTCTTATCACCACAGAATGCATGGTGTCCTTAACTACAACTCTAATCTCAGTCAGGACAAACGATGAGATAGTTATGAACACCGACACTAGAGACAAGATCACGTGACTCACTCAAGCAGGCTATACTATAAATCACCCAAATAATACTGAGAGGACCCGGCTACTAAATACGGGCGTTCCAAGTTCCACTGGTCCCTCAGGAAGGACTGAAGCTGTAACCGAACATGCCGGGTCACAGCTTCAGCTTACATGGCCGAAGTTGGGGTTGGTGCCCGTCCCGGCCTTATCTGTCACCATAGACCCTATACTTTAAAACTACAGGGTCTGATGATTTTCAGTTTCCAATATTTTTCTTAGATAAATATATAACGCTGGTTATAATCTACCTTGCTTTAATTTGAATAATTTTTATTTTAAATGGCTAAAGCGACTGTCACACCTCACCGGATTGGGCGAAACGGAAAGAAACTAACAGATGCCGCCGGATTGACGTCTACGATTCTTGTACGGTTTGAGTACATTTCGTCCGTTGGCTATCCGTTCATGTCCGTTTTATGTCCGTTTCATGTCCGTTTCATGTCCGTTTCATGTCCGTTTCATGTCCATTTCATGTCCGTTTCATGTCCGTTTCATGTCAGTTTCATGTCCGTTTCATGTCCGTTTCATGTCCGTTTCATGTCCGTTTCATATCCGTTCGTCCAGCGGCCATTGACCCGACAGCGCAACATTTTGACACATTTTAATACATTTTGATACTTATCACCACCAGATTAGACAATTCTGCCCGTTGCTCAATCCGGGGACGTGTGACAGCCGCTTAAATTGGATCCACTTGACGTGAATTTATACAAAATTAATGTTGGCATGCACATACAAATTCTGACACGATATGCTTCAAAAGTAAAGCCCCAGTCACACATCACCAGATTGAGCAACGGACAGAATTGTCTAGTCCGGGCGTCATAAGTATCAAAAAGTATTAAAATGTGTCAAACTGTTGCGATATCGGGTCAAAGGCCGCTGCATGAACGGACATGAAATGGACACGAAACGGACATGAAACGGGCATGAACGGATAGCCAATGGACGAAACAAACTCAAAACGGGCAAGAACTATAGACGTCAGTCCGGTGGCATCCGTTTCTAGTTTTGTGCATGTTCAAAACTTGTACGGACACAAAACGGACTTTGTTCAGTTTCTGTCTGTTTCCCCCAATCCGGTGAGGTGTGACTGGGGCTTTACATGTTCTATTGAATTTACATCGTATTTTCTTCTGTGCGGTAACACATGTTTAATAAGTGCACCGATATCTAAGTTGGATATATAGAAATAGAATCAATTCTACATAAGTATTTTGGTTTCGAAAACATGATGCCTTGATCCAAAGACCCTATAATACTAAGACGGCTCACTCAGCCTGTACTGTGTAATCAAAATGATCAAACCCACCACTTGGTGCGCTGGCTGTTCTCTTGGTTAAACAGGTGCTATATTATATGTATAAATGTATATATGAATGTGAAAGATGTGTGATGATGGCGATGCTGATGATGATGTTGATGATGATGGGTATTTGTTCATAGCAATTTCATATTGATGTGTATTCATACTTACCTATCTCATGTATAATATAATTGTATGTGTTTACATGTGAAACACCAACCAGCAGCCAGGCTGATCAAACCCACCACAAGGTGGCACTGCGAAATTTACATTACCATCGGAGAGATAGGGAGTGAGCCGTCTTAGTATTATAGGGTCTTTGCTTGATCGGACTTTGCATCTATAACCACAGGCCTCCTGATGACAAAACTTTGTACGGCTCTTGCCATACATTTGTTTGTAATGCAGATTGCAATAAAATTGTCCTACTAAGTCAATTTAATAGAACCTGCTACTACTCAAGCCTATGGGGACAGAATTTTGCCAAGCATGCCAACATTAATTCTGCACCTTTACACCTCAAATATGTGCAAAGGTGCATAAAGGTGCAGAGGTGCACCTTTACATCTCAAATATGTGCAAAGGTGCATAAATGTGCAAAGGTGCACCTTTAGACCTCAAATAATAAAATGAACCAACTGGCAACAGATGGGTATAACATCCACCTGTGCTGGGTGCCTGGCCATGCCGACATACAAGGAAACAAACGAGCTGATCGGGCTGTGAAGAAGGCCCTAAACTGTGATCTTGAACCATGTCTGATCCCTCACTCTGATCTGAAACCACTAATAGCCACCCAAATAAAATCCAAATGGCAACATGAGTGGGATGAAAACATTAATAAACTTAAAGAAATTGAACTATCTGTGGGAAAGCCACCACAGACTCATGCGGGAGGTCGGTGGGACCAAGTGGTCCTTAGCCGCTGCCGTATTGGCCACTCGTGGCTTACACATGCTTTTATGCTCAAGGGGGAACCTCCCCCTCAATGTATTGGGTGTCAGTCCATGCTGACACTGAAACACATTTTACTAAGTTGCGTTGATTTTTTAGCCCTGCGTCAACAGTTCTACACTGCAGGCAGTATGCATGACCTTTTTACTAAAGTAAAACAAGAAAACATTTTAGCCTTTTTGAGGGCAGCTGGACTGTACCACCTCATATAGTTTACTAAATAAATTCTATCAATTATTAATCAAAATTTTCTTTTTCTATGGGAATTTGTTTCCCATGACCACAAATATATGATTGTGAGCTTTCTAATTTAATAAGTGTCTATTGGCACATAATTGATAGTCTGCTTTTACATGTAAAAGCGATGGTTTGAACAAAAAACAAACATTTCTCGCCGTGAATATGGCCTATGCTGTCGACCTGGCATAAAGTAACCACCAATCAATCAATCAACACCTCAAATATATAATAAGTTAGTCATTTCAAACCAAAGTTACTTCAAACTAAATTAAGGTAGAAAATAACCATCAACCTAATATATTTATCTCAGAAAATGTTAGAAACTCAACACCATCGGACTATGCTAAATCAAAGTTACTTCAAACCAAAATAAGGTAGATTCTAAAGGTCAACCTAATATATTTATCTCAGAAAATGACAGAAACTCAAAGCCATCGGACTATGCTGCTTTACCAGCTAGCCCCTAAGTAGGTTTCTATTTGTGGCTAACCTGGAGAATAAACCCTCCAGACCCACTGGAGGATAAACGCCTCAATGCTCCAGGTTCGTGGGATAAACTGATCTTATCATCAACCTAACACACTGGTCCTACAATAGCCTTCCACCCACCCACACCGACCCACCCACACACACACGCACACTCCACATACTAATGTATAACTACACAGAGCAGTACTATAGTAGGCCAGCCAGTTCGATAACCACTTCAAGTGCACAAATCTAAATTACTATTTCTTGTTACACTTACCTATGTTCATTTGCATATTTGAATTCCCCTGCGGCAATATCCGAGCACAAATGTCACAATGCTTCTAAATGTTATTGAACATAGCTTTTTTTTTAAAGACCCAAAAAAGCTGTGTCTATCTATGTTCAGTGCTAACACAAATTGCTATCTAAATGTCATTGTAAATAGCTAAACAAATATATATAAAAAAGCAGTGAGTATATTCAGTATTAATACAAATTGCCATCTATATTTTAATACGGGGTACATTAATCAATTAAGCAGCGAAAATTTCAATCGCGGACAATTGGTCTTCCTCATTCCACTGCTCCATCCATACCCTATCCTACTAATGCCGAATGCCAGGATAGGTCGCAACAAGTATAAATTTGGAAGTCATTGATTTGACCCGGCGAGGGTTTGGAAAACCCATGTCCTACCAATATGAGATGCAGACGCACAACTCATTTGGCCATTCCATCTGTGTGTGTAGTTGGGAATTTACGGTATCTAGCCACCTCAGTATTGATCATTATCACGTGAACTAGTCATATGCAGGTATCCCCTGCTGATATGACCATAGATGTTGCCAGGACGTACAACTCCAACAACCAACGAACTTATGCATGTATTCGTGGTGATAATGAATATAACGAGGTCAGTGTAATAATCATAAAAAGATAAATATCCTCTGACACAAGGATGCCCCCCCCCCCTTCATTGTCTTTCTCCCATTGTTTCTTTGTTGAGGCTTTACATCCTGGCAACATCTAAGGTCATATCAGGAGGTTCACTCTCATGGCAAGTTTATAGTGCTGCGCACTTTGTTGTTGAAGATTTATGCTGCCTATCATGGATAAGCCTGAATAGGCTTGTTTTCACCATTAGACAGTTTGTCGATAGAAAGCCTGAGCCTACACTTTTACCGACCCAAGGATTTTTAACCTCCCACACCACATAGACATGGAATGAGAGCAACTGGCCTTTGATGACGCTGTAAGTTCTACAGAGCGGTGGAAATCCAAATTGGCAGAGATGGAGGCATGGGGAATCGAACCACCAACCTTCAGGTTAGGAGTCCGACCTAGAAAAAAGTCAGACACTCTAACCACTCCGCCACAGAGAACACCACTTGGATACCAGGCCACCAGTGCCATGCCCCGATTTGCCACCCAGTCACATTCTCTTGATATCGAGCTAACCAGTCTTTTCCCTATCCTAGTAATGCCAAATGCCAGGCTAGGTAGCGACAAGCATACATTTTGTAAGTCATTGGTTTGACTCGGCCGGATCCAAACTCCCGACCTTCCGCACTGGAAGCATGCGTTCTACCATTCGGCCACCGCGTCCAGTTCACCTTGCTCCTAATTACAGTATAACCCCGTTAAACCAAACTTGAAGGGACCCTAGAAATTTGTTTGGATTAACCGATCAATGGTTTAACCGAGCTTTGACTTTGACTTGGCTTTGGCAAAAACGGGGGTGCATTATGAATGTACAATGTATGTGGACACTGATTATTGTTTTTTATGTATATACAGTTTAACCCCATTAAACCAACCTCGGTTAAATCAAACGATCGGTTTAATCCAAACTTTTTTCGGTGACCTGGCAAAATACGACCATTTATCATATAAAAAAGTCTCAGATGACCTTAAAACCACATGAAAGTTTGATTTAACTGTACCGGAAGTGGCCTGGGGCCGACAATTTTGTTTCGATTAAACAATACTTTGGATTAACCGACTTTGGTTTAACCAACCTTTTTATATGATAAATGGTAGTATTTTGCCGGGCCGCCGAAAAAAGTTTGGATTAACCGATCGATTGGTTTAACTGAGCTTGGTTTAACGGGGTTGTACTGTATTATGGTGTCAATTTGTTGCAAGCTTCACTACTCTTCCGTTTAGGCCTGTTCTTCAGAATGCGCTTTGACTATTATATTTGAAATAGTCCCAGTGTAAATAATACAGGTTTGTGCACTGAATCCAAACCACCGCCACTCTGTTCCAATTGCTTAAAGGGGCTGTAACGTGACCGAACAACTTTACTTATTCACAATTATTATGATTAAAATATGGCTAGTCATAATGTGTACAGTCCGATGGTTTAGCATTTTGGTAATTTTTCTGAGATAAATATATTAAATCGATCATTATAATCTACCTTATTTCAGGTTAAAGTAACCTTGATTTTAAATGGATAAGTTTTGAGATATTTGACATTCAAACATGCAAACTTAGTTTTGGCAAGCACGACAAAACTCTGACACCATAGGCTGCAACAGTAACAGGTTCTATCAAATTGTCTCAGTGTTCCCTTCTATGTGGCAATACATGCTTAATATGTGCATCAATCTCTAATGGCCCTGTCACACTATGATGTAATGACGTCAGCATAGGGAGAATGTGAAGAACGTTGAACTTCCCGGCATAGTATGCAAATTTGGGCACAAGTTGAACGTGGATGCAGCGTAGTGGACGAGAGCGTAAAGTCGGTAAAGCCTAGCGATACCGTCATTCAACGAGAGAGGACAACGTCACTACGCTCACGGAACGTTATGAACGTTATTCCATCGCCAGAAGAATGTTATGTGACATTACATATGTCTGTGGGCAAGCTGTGGCTATTACTAGTATTAGTGTCATTCATCCCTAATGATTATCCTCTGTGATGTAAGTTAGGGTATATTATATACACTTGGACAGTGGCACAAACACTATCACTTAAACTAAATCTGAAGCCTTTTGAGTATGTCTTATATAGTTATATAAACACCGAACTAACCCCAATCCGTGGCTACAGTGACCCAACGCAGGGGGGGGGGGGGGGGGGGGCGGGCTGCGGCTGCGGCTGCGGCTGCGGCTGCGTCTGACTGACCCGAAGGCGTCCGAACCTGGGACGCTGAGACGCGCTCAAAGTGGGGTCAGACAATTAATCAGTCAGTCACAACAGACACCTGTCAATACAAGCCACTCGGAGCTGTGATATACCACGTGATATGGGCACGATGTGATCACCTGCAGTCTTATCACAATGTTGTATTTGGACTAGGGTTTAACTCGGTATTCATCGTGTTGTGAATAACTACATGCACACACATGTCATTACAGCTCTGTAGATCATGGCCGTACAAGTTTTTCTTTGTGGTTCAGTGCACAGATTAAATTGATTTATTACAGGTGTATGTATATATATATATATATATATATATATATATATATATATATAGAATAACCCCATTAAACCAAATTTGAAGGGACCCTAGAAATTTGTTTGGATTAACCGATCATTGGTTTAACCAAGCTTTGGCTTCGACTTTGACTTGGCTTTGACAAAAACGTGAGTGCATTATGAGTAAAATACAATGTATGCTGACACTTTGATTATTGTTTTTTTTTAAATGTATATACACTATAACCCCGTTAAACCAAGCTTGGTTAACCCGAACGATTGGTTAATCCAAACATTTTTCGGCGGCCCGGCAAAATACTACAATTTATCATATAAAAAAGTTGATGGGGTGTCAGATGACCTTATAACCACATGAAGGTTTGGTTTAACCGTACTGGAAGTGGCCTGGTGTCCGAAAATTTTGTTTGGATTAACCGACAGTTTGGATTAACCGACTTTGGTTTAACCAACTTTTGTATATGATAAATGGTAGTATTTTGCCGGACCGCCAAAAAAAGTTAGGATTAACCGATCGTTTGGTTTAACCAAGCTTTGTTTAACGGGGTTATACTGTATATATATATATATATATATATATATATATATATATATATATATATATATATATATATATACAAGCTACAGTACAAGAAGGAGACAAACAATGATATGGGATGAGATAATATATATTCTCTGGCATAGGGAATATTTGCCCTAGCCTTAAAAGAAAAAATTCTGGTCGCAAGTGACAGTGGCGGCGACGGAAGTGCGGTTCGAAGTGCATTGTGGTAGGAGGTGAATAGATACAGAGAGCCGATTGGTCAATAACATAGTGTGTTATAAAGTAGTACAGAGTAATAAACATATAGATTCCCTTACGCAGCTTTATACTCGCATAATGCTTATACATCACATATACATGAGCATACACATATATTTGTGAATACAGCAACTCACGCAGCCCAGTAACACACCTATCTCCCAACACCACTCCAACACCAGGACAACACCACTATAAAACGACTACAACACGAGCACACCATTACCAAGACCCCCACGGTCATTTATAAAATGAACCAACTGACAACGGATGGGTATGACATCCACCTGTGCTGGGTGCCTGGCCATGCCGGCATACAAGGAAACGAACGAGCTGATCGGGCTGCGAAGAAGGCCCTGAACTGTGATCTTGAACCGTGTCTGATCCCTCACTCTGATCTGAAACCACTAATAGCCACCCACATAAAATCCAAATGGCAACATGAGTGGGATGAAAACATTAATAAACTTAAAGAAATTGAACCAACTGTGGGAAAGCCACCACAGACTCATGCAGGGGGTCGGCGGGACCAAGTGGTCCTTAGCCGCTGCCGAATTGGCCACTCGTGGCTTACACATGCTTTTCTGCTCAAGGGGGAACCTCCCCCTGAATGTATTGGGCGTCAGTCCCCACTGACACTCAAACACATTTTACTAAGTTGCGTTGATTTTTTGGCCCTGTGCCAACAGTTCTACACTGCAGACAGTATGCATGACCTTTTTACTGAGGTAAAACAGGGAAACATTTTCCTTTTTGAGGGCAGCTGGACTGTACCACCTCATATAGTTTACTAAATAGATTCTATCAATTATTAATAAACCTTTTCTTTTTCTATGGGAATTTGTTTCCCTTGGCCACAAATATATGATTGTGAGCTTTCTAATTTAATGAGTGTCTATTGGCACATAATTGATTGTCTGCTTTTACATGTAAAAGCGATGGTTTGAACAAAGAACAAACATTTCTCGCCGTGAATATGGCCTATGCTGCCGACACGGTGTAAAGCAACCATCAATCAATCAATCAATCAACCAAGACCCCCAACAACACCCCTACCCAACACCCTACCAATAACCTACCAACACCCCATCAACACATCACCAATACCCTCAACAATTCCTCTACCCCTCCCCCAACACTCCTCCCCCCCCCCCCCCCCCCCCAACAAAACCCCTTCTTCTAACACCTCAACAACACCCATACCCAACTCCCCACCAATACCCCACCAACACCCTCGACAATACCCTTAACCACCAATACCCCCTCCCACCTCGCCCAGACCCCCATCAATAACACCTCCAATACCCAACCTCACGATCATATTGGATAATGCATTGTATGGGGGATGTGTTGAGTTGATTTCATTATCCTGACACTGAGCTAACCAGTCCTTGCCCTATCCTATTAATGCCAAGCACCAGGCTAGGAAGCAACAGGTATCAATTTTGAAGTCATTCGTTTGACTCGACCAGTGTTCGAATCCACGATCCCATGGTCTACCAACACGGGAGACGGACGCTCTAACTCATTCAGCCATGACGTCTGGTAAAAATACTTGGTAGTCATGCTTTCATTTTGACCTGTATATATATATATATATATATATATATATATATATATATATATATGTATATGTATATGTATATGTGTATATATAAATTAGCAGTACACAAATAACATAAGGAAGAGAATGAGTTGGGTGTGAGTTTAATCACTGGCAATTCCTCCAGTGTGTGTGGCACGAGGGGGGGGGGCACCCCTATACAACTCCCCGACAGTCGGGGGGGGGGGGTTACTCCATCAATGCGCCAATGGAGGAAGTAGCAAAGTATATATGCTCCCTCAGCAGTTCTACTCGAATAATGCGTTATACATCACATATATATATACATGTATACCGTTATACATCACATATATACATGTATACATCTTCTTTTTTTAAATTCCCTTTGAACAGTGCAGAATAAAAGGTGTTATTTAGCCTATCGTACCCGATTCAACGCAATACCCAATCCAGAAGGAGCAAAGTGTAGTGGGGGAGAGGGTGTGGGGGTGAGTGAGGCAGGGGCAAGGGTAGGGCAATTGGGGCAATTGGGGCAAGGGGAGGGGGCAGGAGGCAGGGAGGTGGATGGAATATGGGGAGGGAGTCAGTGGAATAGGTGGGAAGATGGTTGGTTGTTGGAGTTTTACGTCCTGACAACATCTTGGCCACTCGTGGCTTACACATGCTTTTCTGCTCAAGGGGGAACCTCCCCCTGAATGTATTGGGTGTCAGTCCCCGCTGACACTCAAACACATTTTACTAAGTTGCGTAGATTTTTTGGCCATGCGGCAACAGTTCTACACTGCAGACAGTATGCATGACCTTTTTACTAAGGTAAAACAGGAAAACATTTTAGCCTTTTTGAGGGCAGCTGGACTGTACCACCTCATATAGTTTAGTAAATACATTCTATCAATTATTAATAAAACTTTTCTTTTTCTATGGGAATTTGTTTCCCTTGACCACAAATATATGATTGCGAGCTTTCTAATTTAATGAGTGTCTATTGGCACATAATTGATTGTCTGCTTTTACATGTAAAAGCGATGGTATGAACAAAAAACAAACATTTCTCGCTGTGAATATGGCCTATGCTGCCGACACGGCGTAAAGCAACCACCAATCAATCAATCAATCTAAGGTAATATCAGAATGGGTACCGACTTGTAGCAGTGCGCGTTCATGGTAACTTTATAGTGCTGTCCCACTGGGAGATGTGTATGGCACCATGATCCAATATCCCACTCAGCCACATTATCCAGACACTGAGTTAACCAGTCCTTGCCCTATCCTATTAATGCCGAGTACCAAGCTAGGAAGCGACAAGTATCAAATTTGTAAGTCATTGGTTTGACTCGACTGGGAATCGAACTTCCGACTTTCCGCACGGGAGCCCTGCGCTCTATCGATTCGGCCACCGCGTCCGGTAGGTAGGAAGAGGAAGGTGTGAGAGCAGGGAGGGGGGGGGGGGGGAGCACTCAGTTCGCATGACGTCACCTTACGTGGATGGAGTGTTTGCGTCCGTGTGTCTGTCTGTGTGTCTGTGCGGGACTCTGTGTCATCAATAAACAACCCACGTGCCCCATAAACTACTAACGTCATCACAGTAAGAATAGTTGGTAAAAAGATCTTCACAGAAGGTCCACGCTGAGTTTTAACTTTTTTATTATTTTTTATTATTTTTATTATTAAACTCCTCCAACCCAAAATATCCTATTCCTTCCTGGTGATTCTTTAAAAAATAATAATCGAGTGATCTAATTGTATGTATGTAAGTATGTAGGTATGTATGTATGGATGTACATACATACATATAATGTATGGATATGTATGTATATGTATATACAATGAAATAATGGGAGACATTCGGTGTATCTATACTCACAGAATGAATTGTTCTGTATTATAATTATATAATTATATATATATATATACGCAGGGTCAGTTTCTAGTTTATTTGTACTCAAATACTGAAATCTACTTATAATATAAGCTGGAGTAGTAGATGACTATGAGAGACTCCCACAGCCCATGGAGCTGAGTGACCGATAAGGGAGAGGAGGGATATTCCCGGTTATTATAGTCATATAATTCTTATACAGCATATATATATATATATGTATATATATATATATATATATTTATATATATTCAGCAGTACAGGGAGTGGCGGTTACACTGTGAAGCGAGTGGTAGCACCACCATCGGAGCTGAGTTTGCGGAGGCTGGAACAGTAGATGACTAGTCCAGACTCCACCAGTCCCTGGACTGAGTGAGTGATGGGGAAAAGGAAGGATATTCCGGGTTATTATACTCGTATACTTCTTATACAGCATATATATGGGTTCTTTGATGGCGAGGTAGGGAGTAGACAATCGTCTTCCCACACACAAACACACACATAACCTGATCGCAGTGTTCTTTGAACTATTCGTGTGTGCGTTTGTGTTGTATTTGGTTAAAAGGTTGATATTGACAATCAGTGAGCCGCTGGTAAAACAAAACAATAACAAAAAATAACAAAAAACAACACGCACCCAAAGCAGGAGTCTTGTTTTCCTTTCATAATCTCCAATCAAAATCCTCGTCGCGGCGTCCGTACGACTGGGCGTCCGACGCCGCCATGGCCCCGCTTCACTAAGGAATCAACAGCGACCGCTAGCAAAAGTAAACATAAAACAAAAAAAAGGTGTTAAGATTTGGGGAGGGGGTGGGACGGTGAGAATATAATTGAAAGATGAGTTTATGTACACATATGTATATATTTGTAATTGTGTGGGTGCGTTAGAGGAGTGATTTCAAATGGGCTGAAGCCGCGGAGGCGAGAGGCCCATTTGGAATCACTCCACCCACCCACGAGGACTATTTCAACGCCTAAAGGCCCTGTCACATTACGGCGTATGGCGGGAGCGTATTGAAAACCTACGTAGGTCCTGCGCGTGCCGGCCTATGATGACATTTGGTGACCTTTCGGGTGGTTTTGAGCGTATGTGGAACCTACGAGGAGCGTACGAGGAGCGTATGAGGAGCGTATGGGAGCGTGCTGTGACATTTTTTGACAGTATGAGCCATACGCCCTAATAGGTCGGGTTTTTTTGAGCATGCACAAAAAAATTTGGACGGACGGATTTATGAAAGCGTATGGCGGCGTATGCCTCATACGCTTCACATACGCCGGCATCTGGCGGCATCTGGCGGCGTATGAGTAGCGTATGAGTAGCATATGCGTAGCGTATGAGTAGCGTATACGGCGTATGCCGACGTATATGACGTAACGCGCTTACGCCGCCATACGCTCCCACAAAAAACCCTAATGTGACAGCCCCTTACAAGTATGTTTGATCACTTTTGATTTAAATGTCCACATGTACAGAGCTATTTTTCTCATTGTTTTTGCGGCGATTTCAAATTGCACTAGTGCGATCCAGCTGAACAGAAGTACTGTATCACTATCAGGACAACATATGTGTATTCATGATACGGAGACCTACATGTATAGCGATTTGGGTTATCTCTTTGTTTCTGATTGAGTCTGTATGAGAAATTCCGCACCGGAACGACACACCGGGACGACATATCCACGGAACACTTTGTTGGAAATGGTCGGTGAGAATTTAGTGCAACTGTCTGCCGCTGGTGGCGCCAGTCTGGCGCCGGTTTGTCGCGAACACAGCGATAATCCCGCGGTTTTTCACCGCCTTTGAGCAGACGACAATGCAACACCGCCGCTACAAGCCTGGACACGGTACTTCACACTGTATGTCGTGTACCACTAGCGCACGACATATATTATATATATAATATGCATATATAATACATATAGTATCATAATGGCCTAATAATGTTGATAAAAAATATATAATATATATATTATATATTATATATATATAATCATAATGGCCTAATAATGTTGATAATATATATAATATATATATATAATATATGTGATATATAAATAATTATATGAGTATAAAATGGGCGGAGTAGGCTTGTCCTATTTATTATATATATATTACATTATTTATTCATCATGCTTTTATTTCGTCAAATTCTGGACCGTTCTGCCATTTACTGCATTCCGGTGTGTTCCAGGATAGTTTTTCTTCTCCCCACACCGGGTCATATGCCATTCGGCCTGCGCAGGTGTCACATGAGCTTGATTTGAAAACTTTTATGGGTAGGGCTATCTATTGCTCGGCCAAGGGCCTCGGTTAAATAAACTAGGCTTCCCACCACTCCTCGTTCTGTTATTCCTTACTAGGGCGTAGCCCACCTTTTATATATATAATATATAATATATATAATATATAATATATATATATATATATATATATATATATATATATATAATCACAATGGCCTAATAATGTTGATAACAGATTAACACAGTCAGTAATACTTCTTCTCAATATAGCACAATTCCCAGTGGCCTTCCATGCCTGATAAACCCGATATCGGAATGGCCAGTCTAGTGAGTCTCGGGCCTTCAAAGTCATATCAGTTAATAATTGCTTTCACCCGGTGCAACTGACACTGGTCAAGATCCGGTGGAGGCGAGGTGGGCCGAAAGTGGCACCAATGTTGGAGTATTGCAATATAATAATTCACTTCCATATCTTGATACTTGCATAATATGTTATATATAACATAATATATATATATAACATAATATATATATATAACATAATATATATTTAAATGACGTGAACACTCAGGGGGGGTAAAGGACTTTTGATTAAAGTCCTAGTAAACATATAAATGACATGGAAGCAATTAACACGAAATAATCATGTCACAAACATGTAATAATAATAATAGCACGCGAGCGCGCTGTCCCAATGGGCTGCAAGCGCGGGAATTGTTGGATGGGGCGGTTAAGTGTTATAAAGCCACGGTGCACCCTCCACCTGCCGGGAGACGTTGCAAGCCGGCCCGCTGCCCGGCGAGGGCACGCCCTCCCCCTGCGCGCCCAGCGTCCGACCCCCCCCCCCCCCCCCCCTCCGTCAGGAGAGAAAAGGGTGGGTCGGAGTGGGGATCCCCGTCCTCCGCCATGGCGGGTAAGCACAGCGTCGGGGGAGGATGGTTATAGGTGGCAGCCGAGAAACCCGGCCAAGCAGCTCAGAGCGTGGTGTGTATGTGCGCGCGGGATGCCGAGTGGCGGCGACGGTTGGCGGCCGCGGCCACCCCCCACCTTATCTTAATGGTGACATCACGCCCATTAGCGCACCGTCGACGTCCGCCGTGGCGTGGCTGGTCCTGCGCTGACCCTGCTGATCTCTGGGGTTGACGCCTCCCTCCGCCCTATCTTAATCGGGGTCGCCACACCAGGTAGTCGTGGGCTTTCGCCCGGCGCGCCGACCTCCGTGTTGCTCATTTAAATCCCAGCGGCAAGCCGCTGGGCACTTAAATTATGCGAACACTCAGGGGGAGTAAAGGACTTTTTATTAAAGTCCTAGTAAACATATAAATGACAATTAAACATGGAAGCGATTAACATGAAATAATAATGTCACAAACATGTAATAATAATAATAGTGTGTGCGCGCTGCCCCAATGGGCTGCAAGCTCAGTAATGTCTGGTGGGACGGTTAAGTGTTATAAAGCCCCACAGCCCGATGGGGCGCCCTCCCCCCCCCCCCCGCGCGCGCCCAGCGTCACAAGTCCAGCTGGCGGTAGTGGTAGTGGCGCGCAGATGAGGAGGCAGTGGGAGAAATGCGGCTCACGTGCACGGCAAAGCGGCGCCCAAGGCGCTGGTGACGCGTCCAATGCCCGCGGTGTCGGCGATGACGTAAGCCGTATAGGCGTTAGAAGCCCATCCGCCGAGTTAGCGGATGTGTGCTTCCGGCATGCCCACGTTGAATAGGGTGCAAGAGCCTCCCCGCCGGAAGCTATGGGTGCCGTAATCCACAGGCGCATAGCCCCCATGCTGGAGGGCGCCCCGGATGATGGTCTAGAATAAGGGCAGGGTAAGGGCGCCACCATGCCTCGTGGCCCCGCCGCCCACAGGAGGGGCTCCTGGGGGGGGGCGTCGGGGGAGAGCAAGCAGGTATCGTACAATGCCTGCGTTGGGCAGAGGGGGTGCGCGGCCATGCATGGTAGCGGTATGATGCGCGCCGGGCCGCAGTACTGGTTAGTCTTAGACCAACAGATGTTGAGGTTCACGCCCACCCGTGTGAAATGGGCGTCTGTGCGGCGCAAATGCAGTGAGCAGTCGAAACTTCCCGCGGTAATGGGTATGAGGTTGGACCACCAGAGGAGCCCAAAGAACATGGCGAGTGCCGCGGCCCATGCCGCAGCATGGGCGGTTTTGCGCACATCGATGCTGAGTAATATCGCGTGCAGCATCGCGGCAGTTATGGGGGCCTTCCGGTGCCTACCGGTGGGTGATGTTGAGGTGGTAATTGCCCTCCAGTGGGTTGGGGGAGGTTCCATTCCAGGTGGAGAATCCTTACAATGTTAAGGTACTGGCGTATTGAGGAGTAACACATGTGGTGCACGAGGTGCGCCACATAACGGCAGAGCAGGGTGGTGGATGCCGGAATGGGAGGGGAGCCCAGGGCAGCACAGAACTTGATGTATGTGCTCCGGTGTGTGGTGTATGCCTTGACGGTGTTTGAGGTGTGGGCGCCGCTCTGGTAGCGCACCAGCTCTCGGACGAGGGCCTCGCGGGCCTCGCTGTCCATGCTACTGCGGTGCGCGCTTAGCGCCGACTGAGGCGAGGGGCCTGGTGGGGGGCGGGGTGTTGCGGCTGTCGGTGATAGTGTGCGCAAGCGCGGCCTCGAGGTGCCCCGGTCCGCTGCGCAACATGAGCCGACTCACTGCACCGGCCACGACATTGCATACGCCCGGGTAGTAGATGGCACGCAGCTTAAAGTTGTAATACATGGAGGTGCAAAATATTTGGCGCAAATAGGAGGTCCTTCACGGTGCCACGGTTTATGATCGCGGCGGGGGCCTGGTTGTCAGTGTGGACGTACACACTTGTACCTCCAGGTGTGCGCCCAGCGGTGTGCCACTGGCACTAGGCTTAGGACCTCCTTGTAGTTAATGGAGAGGTGTGCAGTGCCAGGCCAGTCGCTGAAAACCAGTGTGAACCATGCGCCTTTGTGGTAACCCCTCGCCCCATCCAGGCAGGCATCGGTGGAGATGGGGGTGGTAGGGGCAGAGTCCAGGATGGCCGTGCACCCATTGTGGTGGCTGGCAAAAGTGACCCACCAGTGCAGATCATCGCTCGCCGTGGTATTGACGCGAGCGCAGTGGGGGTGTGGCTGAGGGCGCCCATTACGTCCAGGAGGCGGCGGAGGTGGGTGCGCCCGCCGTATATGACCTGGGTGGCCCAGTTGAGCTTGCCGCACACAGATTGTAACCCCAGCTTGGTGGGGCTGTGGCATGCCGCCGCTGCCCCGGCTGCTCGTATAAGGGCCTGGAGCTTCCCGGGTGGTAAAGCGAGGGTGAAACTGTTAGTGTCAATTTCCACGCCCATGAAGGTGATGTTGGTGCTGGGCCCCACCAACTTCCTGTAGTTGATTGCGAAGCCCAGCTCGTGCAGTAGTGCCATGAGTTCAACGATCAAACGGCAGCACTCGTCGCGGCGGGAGTGGGTGACGAAAAAATCGTCGCAGTAGACCAATACATGGTCGCGCCACCCCCGCGCGTGCATGATCTCGATAGCCGCCTGCGTGAGCTGGTTGAACACAATGATGGCACTCAACCGCATGCTGAACATAAGTCGGGTGTCGTATAAGTGTCGTATAAGCCCACAAACGTCCACTGCAATCCCGTGTGTGGGTAGTCCTGGGGGTGTAACCGGGAGCTCTGGTAGGCGCTGGAGAGGTCCACTTTTCCCATGTACCCCCCACCCCTGCTGCACCATGCCGGCGGCTTGCTCCACGGTGGCGCAGCTGTATCCTGCGCCCTCCGCGTAGTCGTTGATGGCGCCTCCCTGGGGTGCGAGGCATCGTGTATAGCGCCTCCTTGGGGATGGCCCCCCAGGGTGCTGGTGATCTGCGCCGGGCCGTTGTGCATGATGTAGCAGCCGTTTTGGAGCACTGCTCGTATCTGGTCCTCCACCGCCGCTCGGAGGTCTGGGCGCGTTGCTGATGGGTGGTTGGGTTGGAAGGAGGGCATGCTGGGTACGGTTGTGGCGCAGTTCGGGGCCGAGTCTGTGCCGACTGGCATGAGTCATGGGGGCGGGCGGTGGTGCGATGTATCCCGTAGCGCTGCCGGGCGTGGTTCGGGCGTGCTCTGGCGTGCCGACGTCGTCGCCGCTCGCAATGCCGAGCACCCTGTTGGCCGCTGTAGAGGACCAGAGCTGGTCGAAAGTGGCGCCCGCCTCAAGTATGGCATGGCGCTCCTGTTGCGCCCTCTCAGCATTACGCTGCCGACTTGCATGGGGGGGGGGACTGACTGTCCTCTTCCCGCCCGTCTCTGGTGCCGCCCTGAAACGCCTGGTTTCCCCAGGCTGTTGAGCACCGTTCGGAGGAGGGCGTGCTGGCTGTGCGGCACATCCAGCGTGGTAAAGTTACTGCGGTCGATTGCTACATGGGCTGGCAGGCTGGTCATGTCCTCCTGGGACATGGTGCCGGTGGTTTTCCGATTGAGCCCTGCCTGGGAGGCCCAATCCAGGAAAACATAGTCGTTGGAGCAATCTCCCTCCTCTGCCATGGCTGGTAAGCGCAGCGCAGGGGAGGATGGGTGTAGGTGGCAGCCGAGAAATCCGGCCGAGCATCTCAGAGCATGGTGCCTGCATGCGTGCGGGATGCCAAGTGGCGGCAGCTGGGCGGCGACTGGGTGCGGCCATGGCCTCCCCTCGTCTTATCTTAATGGTGACGTCATGCCCATTAGCGTGCCGTCGATGCCAGCCACGGCGCGGCAGGTCCCACGCTGAGTCGGCTGACCTCTGGGGTTGCCGCCTCCCCCCGCCTTATCTTAATCGGGGTCACAACGCCAGTTAGTCATGGGCTTTCACCCGGCACACCGACCTCCGTGTTGCGCATTTAAATCCCAGCAGCAAGCCGCTGGGCACATATAACATAATATATATATAACATAATATATACATAACATAATATATATAACATAATATATATAACATAATATATATATATAACATAATATATATATAACATAATATATATATATATAACATAATATATATAACATAATATATATATAACATAATATATATATATAACATAATATATATAACATAATATATATATAACACAATATATATATAACATAATATATATATAACATAATATATATATAACATTATATATATAACATAATATATATAACATAATATATATATAACATAATATATATATAACATAATATATATAACATATATATATAACATTATATATATAACATTATATATATATAACATAATATATATAACATAATATATATAACATAATATATATAAATATATATTATAATATATATAATATATAATATATATTATATATATAATGTAGGCATTATATATTATATATATAATGTAGGCATGCATGAAATATTTATAACATTGGAAGTGGCGATATGGTGCCTCGCCAGCCCAGAATGATAAAAGTGATATTACTAATAAGGTGGATATCAGACTGGGCTAGTCTACTGATTAGACTACCCCCAGTCTGATATCAGTTACTGGTAATTTTGTTATTACTCATTCATGCACAATACCCCCTGGCGTTTCAATAGTATGCATATGCTTAACAATTGATACTTCTCGCTTCTTAGCCTGGCGCTTGGCATTATTAGGATAGGACAAGGACTGGTTGGCTCAGTGTCAGGATAATGTGACTGAGTGGGATATCAGGTCATGGTGCTGGCGGCCTGGTCTTCCGGTGGGGCAGCACTATAAAGTTTCCATGAGTGCGAACTGTCACAAATTGGTACCCATCCTGATATGACATTAGATGTTGCTAGGATGTAAAACAACAAACAAACAAACAAAACATATGCATCACAAGAAACTTAGAATTGCACATTGCGATAAAAGCATAACATTTTCTAAAGCAAAACATTTACCTAGATTTGAACAAAGACCCTATAATACTAAGACGGCTCACTCAGCCTGTACTGTGTAATCAAATTGATCAAACCCACCACTTGGTGCGCTGGCTGTTCTCTTGGTTAAACAGGTGCTATATTATATGTATAAATGTATATATGAATGTGAAAGATGTGTGATGATGGCAATGATGATGATGATGCTGATGATGATGTGTATTTGTTCATAGCAATTTCATATTGATGTGTATTCATACTTACCTATCTCATGTCTAATATACTTGTGTGTGTTTACATGTGAAACACCAACCAGCAGCTGGGCTGGTCAAACCCAACACAAGGTGGCACTGCAAAATTTACATTACCTGGGATAGATAGGGAGTGAGCCATCTTAGTATTATAGGGTCTTTGATTTGAATCTAGATATCCAACTTAAACACTTATTAAGCATTTGTTGCTACATAGAAGGGTGTACTAACTGAGCCAATTTAATCAAATGTGTTAGTGCTGAAATCTCTGAGTGTCAGAGTCTTCAGAAGCATGCCAAAATTAATTTAGCATGTTTACACTTTAAATCCTGTTTTCTCTTCACATTTTAACATAAAGCTGTTTCAAAACTAAAGTAAGACAAATAATAAGATTAACATACTGTATTTATCTTTGAAAATGACAGGAACTCAAAACCATTGGACTATGTGACTTCAATGCAGACATGTTACTTACTGCCTTATGCACAGCCAAATTGCACCAAGTGTCATACGAAGTCTCCTGGATATAGTTCCAGTGTGAACGGCAAAATAGCTGTCGGTCGCGATGCGACAAAGACTGCTTTCATTACTTGACTGCCGCTATCCATTTAGCTCTCTGCTGTGAGAGTGATGTCCATGAGTCAGACTTGATGTCTCTCAGCTTCAGGTTTCTCTTGATGGTATCCTTGAACCGGAGACGAGGGCGCCCTCTCTTTCTGTAACCAGAAGACAGTTGAGAATAGCACAATAACGCAGCACAATAAACACTAGTGAAGGGCATGATTGTAATAGTTCTGGGCATTGTGACCATCTTTGTAGGTAGGCAAGAATGCTTAAAGCCATTTAATAAAAGCTTAAATTTGCAGTCCGATTGTTTTGAGTTTCTGTCATTTTTCTGAGATAAAGATTTAAAATTAATTGTTATAATCTACCTTACTTTAGTTTGAAGTAACTTTCATTTTAAATGTCTAACCTTTGAGATATTTGAAGTGCAAATATTACAAATTAATTTTGGCAAGCACGCCAAAATTCTGACACCATAGGCTTCTGCAGTAACAGGTTCTATTAAATTAACTCACTATTCCCTTCTATGCGGCAACAAACGCTTAATAAGTGCATCAGTATCTAAGTTAGATATGTAGAATCAAATCTAGATAATTGCTTTGGTTTTGAAAATTAGATGTTTCATCCGACTATGCACCTTCAATTTCCTGCATCAATACTAGCTAAGTGTTGTTGTTTTACGTCCTAGCAACATCTAAGGTCAAAGCTAGATAAATAACAAATTAGTTATCACACTACTGTCACTCCACTTAATAATAATAAGTAACACCACTGTGGCAAAACCTAATCAGTAAATGTGTGTGTTCTTATCATCTACTACCTGACAAATTACTCATGTGTATGTTACCATAGCAACACTTTCCTAATGAGTAACACAACAACACCATCTCCAGTGATAGGTTGTAGTAGCGCTTACATCAGTCACTTTCAACATATGTACGTAAGACTAGTTACTCCCACAGCACCGTCTCCAGGAGAGGGCTACTAAATAAAGGCCCGTTTATACTTGTGACAGCACTAGACGGAGTCAAACGGTGCAACACGCCGCAAGCCAACGCTCCCATTTAGACTTTACGTTGACACTTGACGGCCTTATACCCCTGTCACACTACGACGTAATGAGCCAACGTGAGCCTAACGTGGTGATATTTCGTCATTACGTTGATGTACGTTGGATTACGTTATGATGACGTCATAATGACGTTAGAGTGACGTCGAGCTACGTCACATTACGTTGTCTTACGTCAAGTTACGTCGAGGTTTTGGACATGTTCAAAAGTTTCGACGTAGGTCGAACGTAAGGGTTTACGTTCGCCGTACGTTCTGTTCACGTTAAGCGAACGTCAATGACGTTAAACGGACGTTATTCCAACGCTCCTCACTACGTTCAACTACGTTCCACTACGTTGACCCCCATTAAACCAAGTGCAAATGCCCACGGGGCGTAATGGGAACGTCAGGACAACGTCAGGAGAACGTCAGGAGAACGTGCATTCAACGTACGTTCAACGTCTCATGACTTAGCTAACATCACGTAACGTTCTTCTGACGATGGAATAACGTTCATAACGTTCCATCAGCGTCATTACGTTGACCTCTCTCGTCGAACGACGGTATTACTACGCTTTACCGACGTTACTCTCTCGTCCACTACGCTGCATCCACGTTCAACTTGTGCCAAAATTTGCATACTACGCCGAGAAGTTCAACGTTCTTCACGTTCTCCCTACGTTGACGTCGTTACGTCGTAGTGTGACAGCCCCATAAGACGGCGCAAGCGTTGACCAGAGTTCAACTATGTTGAACTTTCAAGGTCAGTGCTTCCATACGTCGGCAGTTCATGTCTGGATTAGCTACCCCTGGCACTGACACTCAGAATATCCCAGCTTTCACTATTATCTCTGCTTTTGAATCCTTTCAAAGACAATTGCCCTTAGCTTAAATTAAATACTCCAGATCTTCGTCTTCAATTATGCATTAAGATCTTTTTAATCGACCCAATGAAAGCTTTTAAAATTTATTTGCCAAAGATAGATGCTTCGCATAGACATAGCATTGCTGCAACACAAATACTGTATTGTTTTACCCTTCGCGAGTAGTTGCCAAAGGTTAATAGAAATACAGAACAATTTGGCATAAACATGGATGCACGAATGCAAGAATATAATTAATCTGGTTAAGACAAATATCCATACGGAAACCATGGACAACATAGGTCGACGTTGGCGACCGTGTGTGTCAAAGCATTCAGACTTTCACGGCCATGTTCACTCCCCACCATTTTGTGCCATCACACGCCCCAACCGGCATAAAGTTGATGGCGTCATACGCCGTCAAAAGTATAAACGGGCCTTTACTCTATAGAAAAAGTGTTGGAAAGCTGGGTTATGGAAATAATTAGATGAATTTGCAACATAACGTGCCAAATGTATAGTTCAAATGCTTATTTACTACAACCCGCTACTTTTGGGGTGAATAGTTGATTAGATTATGTAGATAATTGAGTTTAAGAGTTGTATCACTGACAGCAATTTTGTTTGATTTTTCATTCTGTACCAATTTCTTGCCAAAATAGATAAACACTGTTCGTTGGAACCAGTCGCCATACAGTTAATTCCTACTGAAGTAGTTTTTGCTTGGATTTAGGGAGGGTTGTCATTCACACACCTACTTTGGATAGGGTGAAGCATTATCTACATAAGACTAGCTATCACCAACCTAATAAGTCTCCACCTCTCTGGCAAGCATCCAAATACAGTTTAGTGTAACTGCAGTAGTGACCTAGACTTCAATAGTACATTATAACCCCGTTAAACCAAACTTGAAGGGACCCTAGAAATTTGTTTGGATTAACCGATCATTGGTTTAACTGAGCTTTGGCTACGACTTTGATTTTGAGTAAGAGTGTATTGCACATGTAATATACAATGTATGTGGACACTTTGATAATTGTTTTTTATTTACATACAGTATAACCCTATTAAACCAAGCTCGGTTAAACCAAATGATTGGTTAATCCAAACAAATGTATAGGGTCCCTTCAAAATACTACCATTTAATAATTTATCACATAAAAAAATCGGTGGGGTCTCAGACGACCTTATAACCACATGAAAGTTTGGTTTAACTGTACTGGAAGTAGCCTGAGGTCCGACAATTTTGTTTGGATTAACCGATAATTTGGATTAACCGACTTTGGTTTAACCAACTTTTTTATATGATAAATGGTAGTATTTTGTCGGGCCGCCGAAAAAAGTTTGGATTAACTGATCGTTTGGTTTAACCGAGCTTGGTTTAACGGGGTTGTACTGTATTAGGTATTGGACAGTAATTTCCCGATGTGCAGTTTGTGGCACTGACATCTCGGAGCAATAACCGAAGCGTAGGTGAGAAAACCGAAAAACTCGGCAAACCGCAGGTTTTTTTTACACACAGCATATAAATAAACTGTAATGCTACTTACAGTATTTATTTAAAGCTGCATAGTCAGATGAAAACATAGAATTTTCAAATCCAAATCAGCTATCTAGATTTGATTCTACATATGTAACTTAGATGTATGGTAATGTTTTTGCATACCTTTAAGCTAAGATTCCTTACACGCGGTATGTGGTATGCGGTATGCGAATGCGAATGCGACAAAAAATCAAAACGCCTTGAAACCTATGGGCTACATTCCTTACACGTGGTATGCGAATGCGAATGCGAATGCGAATGCGACAACCCGATCGGTCCCTGTAGCGATCGGTGCGGCATGCAGCATGCATCATGCGGTATGCGAATAGAAACCTCAGTCGCACGTGTCCATTAGTTTTAGACTAGGAGACGCGATTGATCATTACGGAACGGTCACACACAGGGGTGCTGATGGGAAACATATGGTAGTGGTGGTGGTGGGGAGACGCTTGCCGCTTACCGCGTAGAAGGAATCCTCCCATTCGCATACCGCATACCGCATATAAGGAATCTTAGCTTTAATCTGAAATCCGAAAAGTTCTGAAATCCGAAACACAACTGGCCCCAATGAGGGCCAGGCTACGTAATGACAAGTATTCATTTTTAAGTCATCGGTTTGACTCGGCCAGGTTTCGTACCTGGTGCTTTGTATCCCACATCCTACCAAGACAAGAGGCTCGACTCATTTGGCCATCCCAACTGACATATAACTTAGTATATATATTTATTATTATTAATAGATTAGTTAGACGAATCTTACCTTGGTATAGATGATGGATAACTATTGTTTTCCCGAGGTATAAGCCTCGGCTAGACGTGGGTGAGGGAGAGGTAAGCACATCCGGGTCCAGCAATCTTTACCTACTAATTCAGGATAAAATGATCTCTAATAAAAAAAAATTAAAATACTAATGTTTCCTCGGTACAAGCAACAGTCTAGACGTGGTAGGGTGTGGAGGGTGGGCCCTCACCCACGTCTAGCCGAGGCTTATACCTCGGGAAAACAATAGTTATCCATCATCTATACCAAGGTAAGATTCGTCTAACTAATCTATTTTACCTCGGTATATAGCCTCTGGCTAGCCGCAGGCTAGGGAGACTTTACGTAATATCATTTTATCCTGATATTTAATTGTTATTGTCAGTGTTATGTTATGTTATCTTCTGTTTATGTTTGTGATATTGAACATTATTATTATAATCACGGTTTTTGTGACTAGGCTTATGTTCTCACCTTTTGACGTTTAATGCTGTAGCAGTCGTCGAGCGACCCCACTGGGCTTCTCCAAACGTTTGTTATAATGTTTGGCAAACGATCGTTCGGTCTTCCATCCTGCATGCAATAGTATGCGTTTGACCGAAATACCTAGCAGACGTGCTTTTGACACCATGGCTCCTCTTGTTGAGTGTGACGCATATTTGTCCGTATTTACTCCTGCCATTTTTAGCACATTAATTGTCCAACGGGCGAGTGTGTCCCTTGAAATGCCCTTGTGTGGCTTGATAAAGCTTATCAATAATTGTCTTGAGTTACGAACTCCTTGTGTCTTGGATATATATGTTCTAATCGCCGATACTACACACAGTTTTGGATTATCCTTAAATTGTGTTACATTAATTGACGACAAAGGGTCGCCTATGCGATTAGATTTTAACAATGTTGTTAAATCGAAAGTCGCTTGCTTTCTGTCTATTTCCAGTCCATCGAGTGAAAGTGCCACTATAGTTTGGCCTCGATGACCTGTGACTAACAGTAACAGAAGTGCTAACTTAAACCCTAATTGTTTAATATCTAGAAAAGTGTTATGTGGCCAATCCTTAAACATTTTGAACACTAGTGACACATCCCAAAATCGGTCATATTTTGGTTTCGGTGGGTTTCGTTCATAAATCCCCTTTAGCACCCAGTGTATTACATGATGTTTACCTATTGTTTCTCCCCCTAATCTGGGGAGAATGATCGAGAGAGCACACCTAGCAGCATTAATTGCGCCGTAACCTAGCCCTTCTTCTTCTAAGAATCTAAAGAATCTGCACACCTGGGCTATCGTTGGGTTCATAGGTTTAACCTTATTTATAAGACAGTATACGCCCCATTTCTTCAAATATGTGGTATACATTTTTACTGTTCCTTTTCTCCACGCATGCGACACCAATCGTTCTTGTGTAATTTTGTCTAATCCAAATTGTTCTAGGTATTTATTCAGAAAAGGAATGCAAGGAGTGGTGTTGTTGCCACGTTTCCGTGATGTTCCAGAGGGCCTTGGTGAGTTAGATTTCCTCGGAATTTTGGGAATCTGAGGCAGTCTTTGGCTGTCGAGAATAGTCCCGCTAGCCACGGTTGTGTGTCCCATTCGGGGACGATCAGGATGGCGTGGGACCGGTCCATCTTTATCTTTCGTGCCACTCTGGTAATGATGTTAAAGGGGGGGAAAATGTAATAAAATTCATTTTCCCAAATCAGTGAGAAAGCATCTATGTGCCAAGCATATGGTTCTGGGTGCCATGAGACATACTTGTTAATTTTAAAATTATTTCTTGATGCAAATAAGTCTACCGTAGGTGACCCCCAATGTTGACAAATTTCTTTGAAAATTTTTGTGTTTAATTTCCATTCTAAGTGATCGTGAAAGACTCTGCTCTTTTTGTCAGCCAGGACGTTTTGCGTGCCTGGGATATGAGCTATGGTTAACCATATTTGGTGTTGTTGCGCCCAGTTCCAAATACTCTGTGCCAAGTTATTGCATTGTTTTGACTTTGTACCTCCCATATTCCTGACATATGCCATAGCTGTAGTGTTATCTGTAAGAATTTGAACACTATTTTTAGGGATTTTGATTAAACTCAAAAGGCCCAAGTAAATCGCTCTTAATTCAAGAACATTTATATGGTCTGATTTCTCGCTTTCTAACCATCTCCCTCCTGTCGCTACATCATTACGATGCGCTCCCCAACCCTGTAATGACGCATCGGTAGTAACTACCGTGTTGGGTTGGTCCATTCGAATGGGATTGGGGGAGTTATTAATATTGTCGATCCACCAAAATATATCTTTACACCCATCTTGGGAAATGTTCATTGGTCTTTCGAAGTTACCTTTCGTGCGTGCTAACGCTCTATTCTTGTCTATTTCTAGAGACTTAAAATGTGCCGCTCCATATAGGACAGCCGGCGCATACGAGACCATAATACCGATAAGGACGGCGACCTGTCTAATCTTTGGCCTGGATATGTCAAGTAGCTGGGAGGCCGTGTCATGAAACTTTTGTAGTTTCTGTTCTGTTAGAGATACGGTCATGGTATTGGTGTTAATCAAAAAACCTAAGCATTTTAATTCCCTATTCGGGACGAAAACAGATTTCTTGTCATGAATGTAGAAACCTAATTCTGTTAACAAATCACACAAATCATTAACTGCTGTTTGGCATTTGTCAAAGGATTCCGCCATAATAAATGAATCATCTATGTAAGGGAACATTGTGTGTCCTATTCTAGCCATGACTGCAAAAACAGGTTTTAATAACTTTGTAAAAAGTCGGGGTGCGCAAGCTAGTCCATTAGGCATGCATGTAAATTGGAAGAGGGTACCGTTCCAAATAAACCTCAGAAATTTTCTGTGTTGTTCACAAATGGAGACTGTGTAATATGCATCTCTTAAGTCTACGCTGGCGAGCCAGGCTTCCGGCGTAATTAAATCTCTGGCCGTTTCTAATGAGAACATTTTAAAATGTTTGTATGTAACCGATTTATTCAATTCTGTTAAATCCAAAATCATGCGAATTTCGCCATTTGGTTTTGGTCTAGAAAAAACATTAGAAATAAACTGTCCTTCCGTGTTTTGTACTCGTTCAATAATTCTTTTTGTTTCAAAAAGAGAAACCTGAGCATCAATTTGACTCTTTTCTACTGTATTGAATTTATATGGGAACGGAACTCTTTTCTGTTTTGGTATGTTTGTGAACGGTATTTGAACCCCTTTAACAATGTCCAAAATTTCGCTATCAGTTGTAATTTGACACCAGTTTTGTAAACAGTTCAGGATATTGCCTGCCTTAAACATGCTTACATATGTTTGCGTCTCTTCAGACACCATGTTAAGTGTAGATGTCTGTGTGGGCGACTCTACTTGGTTGCTGGCCGTGGGAACTGGGGTCTGGGTGTAAACTCCCTTTTGTACCCGCGGTTGTCGTTCCACCCCGTGTTCTGTCGTTCTCCTCTGCCTCGTCCTCTGGGACTGAACCCGAAGGAGGGACCTCCTCGTGCCGGCCTGCCGCCTCGGCGGAAGCGAAAATCCGAGCGGGCACGTCGGAATTTGCTGGGGTTGTCAAACTTCTTACTTCTGTCAGTGTTCTTAGCACTTTTAGTGTCTATCTCCACTGCTTTGAAGAGGTGCGCTAGCTGTCCCCCAAACATTTTGGTTTTGTCCAGTGGCTTGCCTTGTACTGGCTTTGGGGGAAGGTAAAGTGTGTACTCTTTACCATCATTGTCTGTTACCTTCTTAGACCTAGCCACTTCTTTGCCAGCATCTGTGGTCACTGACTTATAGACGTTTTCAAAGCGTCGGAAAGTCATAAAGTTCGACGCTGCGGTAAGCAGCGCAATGCCTCTGTCCATGACTCGGCTTGCATTCTCGGCTTATTCTCGGCTTGCATTCTGTTCGCTACCGGAGTTATTGATGTTAGAGCTCCGAGTACTGCTTTATGGATGGTACACAATGCGTTCTCGTAACGCCGTCGTTCATCCGAGAGATGGATGCCTGCATCCATCTCCTTACTGATGGACTGGGGAATGCCTTTGATTCCCGAAATTTGTTCGGTTAGTTTGTTTATAACCTCGGCGGGTTTAAACGTGTGGAAATGGCCCTTTAGCGTTTCCCTCATCATACTTGTAGTGTGCAATCTCTTCGCCTTTCCCAAAGGGCATTTTTTCTTAAGTTTTGCGCCGATTCTCGCATAGACACCCGCTCTTTCTGTCCCTGAGTCGGACTCAGTTGAGGACGAGTCATCTGAATCATCAGATGATGAGCTCTTCTTCTTCTTCTTCTTGTTTTTCTTTGTCTTTTTAACCAACTTCTTGTTGATCTTGGTGAATTCATCACCTGAGCTGCTTGCGAGTCTTTTTCGCTTCTTCACTTTCGGTTTCGGAACCTCAAATGCCGATTCTGTTTCCTCCTCCGACAGGTCTTCCCAATCATCGTCTGGGAAGGGAGGGGAGGAAGGCCGTGTCATGGGCTGACTGAATTTTTCCATAATTTTCATGATCTTTTGCTCCAAATCATCCTCCCCACTATCCTTGTCCGAAGGACCAGCTCCTGGCTGCGGTGACGGTGGGTCCGTCTGTGGAGGCGACGAATCGTACCCTGAGGGCACGCGACCCTCTGCCGCTGCCGGCGAAACCTTGTTTCGCTTGGTGGCCATCGGTTTCTGTAACAAAAAAGTTACTTAATACCGGTATCATCTCAACATGGTCACAATGTGAACCCCAGAGTCTGGGTTGAGGTATTATTATTATTATGGTATATAGTAACGTGTTTACACCGTTCTGTATACAGGCGTTAAGCTAATGGTATGCCGTAGGTTTTATCGGTAGTGAAACCAACCATACGGTGGGGCGGCCAGTGGCCCGCCCGCTCTCTCTGTTTCGTACACTTCTCCCACCCGCGGCATTCTGCGCCAGCAAGTTGAAGAAAATATTACGAAACTCGGAGGCTCGCCTCAAAAAAACGGTCTGGGGAGTCTATAAAAGAAACCCAGGATCATCCCCAACATAACCCTCTTTAGGGTTCGGAGGAATTTCCTTAGGAGATGCAACTCGGGTTAACATCTCTGCCTGTCTGGATACAGGTTTCGCTATGTCAAGCGGTATCGGTTTCGGTTCTCAACATGAGCGTTGTTCTGGCCTTGTGTTTTTTTAAACACGAAAACATGTCCGAATTGGACCTGAGAAAGTTCTAAACTTTCATAATGGGATGCTATAAACCATCCTTAAGAAGTTTCTCGAGAATTCTCAATACTTACAGTTTGTTAAAGTGTTGTAGTAACTAAATCCTGCTGGAGCAGCTCAGCGAACGTCCTCCCGCTGTGAGCTGCTTATGCTAATTGTTGGACCCGGATGTGCTTACCTCTCCCTAGCCTGCGGCTAGCCAGAGGCTATATACCGAGGTAAAATTAGTGTATATTTATATACATATAAATACAATTATACATATATACAAAATACATATATTTAAATATACACATATATATACACATTAACCATATTTATACATGTTTATACATATTTGCACATACCTAAATGAGCCTGTCTCAAAAGGTGATAACTATCTTTTTTTGGTTCATTATAACGATTGACACAAAACAGCACAGAAATGGTTACACTGAAAACATAAGGAAATTTTCTTCAAATCAATATCTCTTCTATTGGGATTATGAAACACCATGTAAAAACAAATCAGTTTATCCTGAGCAAATGCATAAGAAGATAGCATGTTGATCGTTACAATGGACAAATTTTTGTCCCATATTGCTTAGCATCTTTTGATACAGTCTCATAAATATACCTATACATATCGACTATTGACCCTTGACCAGATTAGCACTTCACTACTGACTGCTCTAAACAAAAATATTGCAATGAATAAACTATTTATCGGTGAGAAAACGAATACGAAACTTCAGGTCCCCTGATGGGCGATAATAGGGGTTGTGAAGGACACACCCCTGTTACGGGGAGAGATGGGATCGTTAGTCCAAGCAGCAACACGCTTCTGACATTAGGCATTGATTTAGATGTCGTGATGGCACAAGCTAGGCAAGTCTCAGGCCTAAAGCAAGAAGATCCATGCGTGAGATAGACATGTGGGACGGGGGTTGGGGGTGGGGGATGGGGGGTGAGTGGGGGGGGGGGGATTTTCAGTATTCAGTGTTGCCATAGATATCTTTAACCCAAACAACTCAGACTTAGGTTGGTTGGTTTGTTGTATAAGTTTTACGTTCTGGCAACATCTAAGGTCATATCAGGAAGGTACTGACTTGTGACAGTACGCACTCATGGTGACTTTATAGTGCTTCCTCACTGGGAGACTAGGGCACAAGCACCATGACCCAATATCTCACTCAGTCCCAATATCTCACTCAGTCACAATATCCAGACACTGCGCTAACCAGTCCTCGCCCAATCCTATTAATGCCAAGCGCCAGGCTAGGAAGCGACAAGAATCAATTTGATAAGTCATTGGTTTGACTCGACCGGGAATCGAACTCTCGACCTTCCGCACGCGAGGCCGGCGCTCTAGCGATTTGGCCGCCTCGCCCGGTGTGGGTTTTGGGGATTTTCGGTATTAAGTGTTGCCATAGATATCCTTTACCCAAACAACCCTGACTTAGGTATTCACAACCAAATCCCCCCCCCCTCCTCATCCACCATAACCCTAACCCCTCTCTTAAATTCCCGCTGGGAAGGATGGCTGAATAGGTAGGGTACCCGCTTCCTGTGTGTGAACTCGTGGGATCGATCCCCGGGCGAGTAAAACCAATGACTCATACAATTAGTCATTATCATCAATCGGTCAGGAAGTGTTCATCCTATCATGAATATTCTTGAGTGTTCGTCGCCAGTGTTCGCGATCAACGTCAGTCATGTTTATTTCACGTGGAACGTAGGTAATGAAATAGGGATCCATGTTTTTCTTCAACACAGAACCATCTGATGAATGGTTTATGTAACCAGCCATTTTTCAAATTCACGTTGATATTCCACTTAGTTACTTTAACAAGAACAATCATAACCGCTCGAGAAGTTAGACTTCACCTCTGCCTATGGAAAGCCATTTGGCTCCCTGCCAAAGATTTCTCCCTAAGTTCTCAAATGACTTTACAAAATCGATACTTATCACCATCTCGACTGGCACTTCATATTACTAGGATAAAGCAAGGATTCTATATATATTTTTTTTGGTCCATTAGTTGTTTAAGCAGGGGAAATTTCAATCATAGACGACTGGTCTTCCTCATTCCACTGCTGGTCGATAAAAAGCCCGACCCTACACTTTTACCGACCCAACGGATTTTTAACCTCCCACACCACATAGACATGGTATGAGAGCAACCGGCCTTTGATGACGCTGTAAGTTATACACAGCAGTGGAAATCCAAATTGGCAGAGCTGGGGGCACGGGGAATCGAACCACTGACCCTCAGATTAGGAGTCTGACCTAGAAAAAAGTCAGACACTCTAACCACTCCACCACAGAGAACGCCACAACTGTCTTCTGGTTACAGAAAGAGAGGGCACTCTCGTCTCCGGTTCAAGGATACCATCAAGAGAAACCTGAAGCTGAGAGACATTAAGTCCGACTCATGGACGCAACTCTCACAGCAGAGAGCTAAATGGAGAGTGGCAGTCAAGTAATGAAAGCAGTCTTTGTCGCATCGCAACTGACAGCATGATGATGATGATGATGATGATGAAAGCAAGGACTGACTTACTCAATATCAGGATATCTGACTGAGTGAGATATCGGGTCATGATTCTGGCGACCCGGCTTTTCAGTGGCTAACTTTGGAGATATTTGAAGTGAAAATATGCCAAATTAATGTTGACATACTCTTTAGCAGCAACAATTTCTATTAAATTGACTCAGTACGTATTGCCTTCTATTCAGCAAGAAACATTTAATAGATGCACCAGCATCTGAGTTGAATATGTAGGATCACAATTAGCTAACTGTTTTGGTTGAGAAATTTGATGATTTAATTGAATCGTGCAGCTTTAAATAACAATTAAAATCAAATCGTTAACGAACATATTTGTATTATATTCTGTGCATTCTCGGTTATATATAATATTCACGGTAACCAACTGGAGACCAGTGAGAGTTAAATTAGGCATAAATCTATGTGTAAAATGGGACACCCGTTACATCGTTAGAGTGGGAAGACAGCCATTAATGACTACAGTGTTCCTACAATTTCCATTACTGTCAACAGGTTAATTTATGTTTGTGTAGTGTGCATGAACCCCCCCCCCCCCTCCCCCCCAATGTGTTGCTACCTTGTCATCGTGGGGAGGCTTGTGTGCCTCCGTGACCATGAGAGCTATACCGGCGGGGGCTAGCCCCCTGGCAGGTTTAACCAAGCCGGGCAGGACTCATGGTAGAGGACAGACTAAGAGCAGCAACTGGTCCTCCAGGTTGGGGGTTGGGCGTGGGGCCAACAACCCCACCCCGGAAAAAGAACGTTACAGAATCACGAACAAGAAACTCAAGGCCCAGGACTGGGAAAACTGGAGAGCCCTTGTTTGTGGCCTATGCCCAAAGTGGGCGACACGTTCATCTACGACACGGCTGAGGAGCTGTTTGTGTGGATGGGCGCTAACGCCTCAATGGGCGAAGAAGAAGAAGAAGAAGTGTGCATGGTAATTGTGAATAAAAATGTAATAACAAGTCTTATATCTCCGACGTGTCACAGACGAGAAGATATATAAAAGATTCTGCAATAGGCTAGGGGGTGAATCATTTATCTAATGAGAAGACCTAACTTCACTCAAGACATATATCAGATAACCCTCTCATTCCCCCGACACCATAGATAATACCGACCCACCCAGGGGGGAGGCTAAGGACTAACACGTGTACATATATACATAAACAATACCCATACTCATAGAGTTGAACAATGAAATCACCAAAATCCAGCAACCGGAAACAGCATAGGGGACTGCCATTTGCAATGGAAAAGAACAGTTCTGATTGGCTGAAACCAAACAGAAACAGCTTGTCAAACTTTGCTGGGACCCGTCGGTCAGCAGCAAACAGGGTAGATGACAGCGACTGGTTAATAATATAAGAAATTTATTATTTCCACATGATCATTGTACATGTACATGTAAACTGATATTTATATTTATAACATATATTAATTATATTAATACATATATATTTATTAATAATTATTTTTTATTATTATTATTAATTATTCGTGGGTCGGTCCTAAGCATTGCTTATTCATATTATCCTATATTGCAAAATCGCGATCCTAGATCGCCGATCACCGATTAGCACAGGTAAATTCGATATTTTGATTAGTGTGGTGGATTTTTTTTTTGACCCAGCTGTCAGAGTTCTTTCTCAGAGTCAAAAGCATGTGTCACTAGAATGTAGTGACATACTGGTGCTGTCACATTATGACGCTTCTCGCCGGCGTGCCACCAACGCGCAAAATCACTTTTAATTGTCGAGACACGTCAAACTTTTTGGTGTCAGCGCAACGTATTGGTAGCATGCAGCCGACATTGTGGTAAAAGTTTGGCACGCCATCCGGATATGACCATAGATATTGCTAGGATGTAAAACAACAAAAAGCAACAGTTTGGCGCAATGTGTGGGAACGACCATCACGCACACGTGGCATCTGCCTAGCGTTCGCATAACGTTATTCCATTGACTCTAACGTATCTTGACGCACCCCGAACGTCGCCATAATGTTGGCACCCACGCGTTGTCGCACGTCAAAAGTTTTGTGCATGCACAAAACTTCGCCGATCCTATAACGCGCACCGCCGACCGTCGCCATAGATGAAAGAATACCAATGCGCACCTAACGTGCGCGTAACGCTTCCTGACGTATCCCGACTTTGCGCCAAAAATCACATACGTCGACCCGCATTGGCGAGAAGCATCATAATGTGACAGCACCATAACGTAGAAGTCTCAACACAACATCAACGGCAGAACTTCTGTTTATGTCACACGCTACTTCTATTGTGTCGCTGCTTTCAATGAATATATATCAAGCAAGAATTGATCTTAGCATTTCGAAAGGCTTCGTAACTAAATATAGGCTGCCAGTGTCATCACAAGGCTTACAATGTACATGCATGCACGTTTTGCTTTATATGATGACGAAATAAAAACAATCAGAAACTCACCGACGCACCACTCGCCGGCGTAGACATGCGGCGCGCCGGCCCGGCGCACCCGCATGCGCACACCGACCGGCGCATCCATTCGGCGCGTGGCGCGCCGAGAAAGGTAAACAACGACGTCAGGAGGAGACCCAACCAGCTCTTAATGGCCAAGTTCTTTATTGAGCATATATTTTCACAGTAATTAATTCTCCCGCATCTTGACTGTCACTTTATTATGCATAATAAAGTGCCCCCTTTCTAAAATTGCGACTGGTGGTCAATGGATCGTTGTGGAGGGCTAGGGGATATGTTGAGTAAGTTTAAATATTTTTAAATACATGATATGGTTGGTTGTTGGAGTTTTACGTCTTGGCAACATGTAGGCCTAAAGTCATATCTGGGGCCAAATGTATGAAGCCGCGTTAGCACTCCAAACCCGTGGTTAGCGTGGACTTCCGGGGTTAGCGGCGAAAAGTCGCAATGTATGTGCCCGGGTTAGGTAAACACCTCGAGAGTTAACGTCGCCTACACTAACACCAAGAAATATCAAGTTTAACATCGGTGTTAGTGTTAGGTTAGGGCCAAATCTCTTCAATCCTATCATATTTAACAGAATTACATACGCAATAAGTGAAATTTCATGAAATTAACCCTAAATTCAAAGCGATATTAACATAGCATCTACATCGGCGGCGATATTAATATTGTCTAATCGATGAATGTAAACTAAACAAATCGCCGCCGCCACGCCGCAGTGCTCGCCGGCAACAGGCACAGCAATAGTGGTGAGCCTGTTCCTGGCGAGCACTGCTATTTGACAATATCACCGCCGATTCGGCAGAGGGGAACCAGCAGCCTTGTTAGTTGTGAGCCTGTTGCCGGTGAGCACCGCTATTTGTTTTGTGTACATTCGTCAATTCGACAATATTAATATCGCCATGATTTAGCGGCAGCCTTAATATCGCCTTTATCGGTTCGAATTTGCGGTTAATTTGATAAAATATCACTTTTAGAGTATGTAATTCCGTTAAATATTGTCAAATACCGGTGCTCGCCGGCTACATGCTCAGAGGGATTTCCCAAATCTATAAATAACGCATTGGTTATCTAACTCCGCCGCGCTTTCGCCACATACATTTCCTGTGACACATATTCCAACACCGACGTTACCTAACCCGCTGGCCACCCTTAACACCGGAGCCGATAAAAACTTGTTCATACATTTGGCCCCAGGACGGCACATGTTATGTACACCTATAGCTACTCATTTTCATGTATGTTGATGTATATGTGTGTCTGTTTTATTATAGATGGTGTGTTTGAAATAAAAAATATGCTTATATGTCTTTGTGATTCTTTTAACCAAAACTAACAAACAATTCATATTAGAAAAGAATTAAACATTTATGAAAAAGAAACTTGGTGGCGAGTAACAATATCATAGGGGGAGTCGCTTTAGTAAGAATAATAAAGTGACTGGGGAGTCACTTTATTATGGCAGTCAAACTATTATCTCACACCCGCTATGTAGAACGACAGCTTCCCGTGCGGGAGATAATGTAGGCGTGATCAATCGCTTGTCGCCGTTCCACCTGGCGCTCAGCATTACTGGGATAGGGTGAGAAGGTGGGATGATTTTCCCAGTGTCAGGATAATATGACTGGATGAGCTATTGGGGCATGGTGCTGGCGGTGCGGTGGTACCCCACCGAGACAGCACTATGCATAACCTAGAGTAGTCATCCATGACTGCGCATTGTAGCTAATTCAGTAATTGGGAATCCTCTTCATGATAGGTGGTATGATTTGAGATGGTTTGGTGCTGTGGTTTTACGTCCTGGCAACATCTAAGGTAATATCAGGATGATTTGAGATGTTGTTCGGACGTAAAGCCCCAATAAACTAAACCAGACTGGTGTTGCAGTTTCAGCAGCACACCAGTTTGCGAGGGACACATCGCTTCTGCGCATACGTAGAAATCGAACAGCATCATCACTAACCTTATAAATTAAATATAATGTTCTTGGTAAAGATGTTTTCTATATGTGAACCAAGCGATTTGTTTCTATGTGGTGTGGTTTTAGAGATATTTCACTTTTGCTGTATTTTCTGTATGCAGATTGCTCACGACCATTGACAATGCCTTGAGTTTGATGGTACGCGCAGTGCAAAACATTAGTTTTATTCAAAATTAATAGAAATCAATTCATAAATTTAATATAATCTGTTTGTTGAATATGTTTTCTGTATGTGTGCCAAGCATTTGTTTCTAGGTGGTGTAATTTGAGAGATATTTGACTTTTTCTGTATGAAGATCACTCATGGCCATTGACAATGCATTTGAATGGATGTGTCCCTCACAAACTGGTGTGCCATGGAAACTACAACACCAGCACACATGGACGCAACACCCTCACCAACAACACTCTCTCCCAGAACCTCCCACTCACACACACCATAGCTATAGCCGTAGTTAGGCATATTTGTTTTGGGAATAGATTGGTTTAGGGGGAGGGGGGACTGGTTACAACATAAAGGCTCTGTCACACATCACCGGACTGGGGTAACGGATAGAAACCGGACACTGTCCGGTGAAATACGGCAATGTACGGTTTATATATGGTTGGCATCCGTCGTGTCTGTTATCTGTCCGGTGGTGTCCATTGTGTTTGGTGGGAAGTTTTGAACATGCACACAACTTGTATCGGACACCGCATGACTGACGTGTATGGTTGGTGTCCGTTTTAAGTCCGCTCTAAGTCCGTTTTTTATATGTTTTCGGCGCGTCCGTGATCAGTCCGGTAGGTGTCTGGTTGGTGTCCGGTTGGTGTCCGGTCCGTCCGTTTGACATTCGGTTTTCGCCCGTCGGTTGACCGTTGCTTGTCCATTGTTATCCGGTGTAGTCCAGTTATCGTCTGGTTATTGTCCGGTTATTGTCCGGTTATCGTCCGTTGGTCCCACCGCTAGCTACCGACGCCCTGCAGCATATACCCCAGCCCCAACAGCACATAGTCTTCCCACACACATGCAACCCTCCCACCCAAGCCACACCTCACCTCACAACCCTCACTACTACCTCCCCCCTCACACACACACCCTTCTGGGAGCATGCCACATCTCACCCCTGGCACGAAACGATCCCTGCGTGTCTCCGAACCGGGCTGCACCTTTCACGCATGCGCATGGCGCAGTCGCCAAAAAGCGCTGCTTTGGGAGAAGGCGCCATGCAGCGTGGTCGAGAAAGTCTCGGCGCGCAGTCGCGAAAGTCGCATTGCGTGCCCGAGAAAAATGTAGTTTGTTTCTCACTGGGCATTCACTGAACATGGCACAGGGAACCATGGAAATATATGTGTACATATATATGCTGTATAAGCTATTATACGAGTATAATAAGGCCAGAAGCTTCCATCTCCTCCCAAGCCCTATCTACTTACTCCCCAAGTCATCAACTGGAGGAGCCTGCTTAATCTATACACTTCAATCCTACTCACACTCAGATCCGTTGTGGGGTGCCACACGTCTGTGCACGCACCACTCCCCCCCCCCCCCCCTACATACACTCACTGTACCGCTGGATCTTTCTTTTTAGGTAAGGGGCGTAGTTCCTCTTGCCAGAGATTACAACTCTTAAATATATATAATGCATACATAATATAATGTATACATACAGATTATATATATATATATATATATATATATATAGAGAGAGAGAGAGAGAGAGAGAGAGAGAGAAGAGAGAGAGCGCGGGGTAGAGAGATGATGGTGAGGTTGGTTCGCGTCACTCGAACCTCGGAGTCTAACTCCTCTTCCCCGCTTCCCGCTCACAACTCCTCATCCCTGCCCACTCCCCGCTCCCCGCTCCCCGCATCCCACTTTCCCCTCCCCTACCCCAGTCTTCGCTGCCTGCAACCTTTCCCTGCTCCCTACTCCAATTCCCCATTACCCGCTTTCCGCTTCCCATTTACCATTTACCATTTACCATTCCCGTGTCTCCCGCTCCCAGCGCCCTTGCACAACGCCCCCCCCCCCCTCCCCGCACCCCGCACCCGCTCCCAGTGCACGCCCTCTTCCGCACTCCAACCTCTCCCCTTCCTTCCTCACCCCTCTGCTCCCCTATTCCACCCCCCCACCCCCACTCTGCTCCCCACTTCTCACTTCCTCACCCATATCCTCACCATTCTCCCCTCCCCTCTACTCCCCTTCCACCTCCCCCTGCTCCCTACTACCCACTGCCCACTCCCGCCAGTTCCCCCTCAGCTCCCCCTCCCCCTCAGACCCCCTCCACCTCTGCTCCCCTCCCCCTCAGGCCCCCCTCCACCTCATCTCCCCCTCCCCCCTCAGACAGCCCTCCACCCTCAGCCCCCCCTCCCCCCCGCCCCTCCCCCATAGGCCCCTTCTCCCCATGCTCCCCACTCCCCACTCCCCTCCCCTCCCCCCCCCCCCCTCCACTCTCTCAGCTCCCCCTTCCCCTCAGGCCCCCCTCCCCTCTGCTCCCCACTCCCCCCCACCCTGCTCCCCATTTCCCACTCCCCATTCCCCTCAGCTCTCCCTCCCCCCTCCACCCTCTCAGCTCCCCCCTCACCACTCAGGCCCCCCTCCCCTCTGCTCCCCCACTCCTCCCTGCTCCCCATCTCCCACTCCCCACTCCCCTCAGCTCCCCTTCTCCCCTCCCCCTCCTCCCCCTCCCACCTCCCCCCCCCTCCCCTCCCAGCGCCGCCTCCAGGCCATCCCGTCGAGTCCTGAGGCGGATCCCTGGTTGCCCATTTCCATAATTCGTGTTCCGATCTGTTTGTCCTGAAGGATCCACCCTTCACTGCACTAACAAATCATTAATCACTTGGATCCATCTTCACACTAGAAATACTGAAAAAATAACAAATAATACAAATACCAGCGAATAATTTACCTCCTATATAAACCATAAGAATTTGGTCATGCCCGCTAAATTTGCATATAAATAATAAATACATGTTATAGATTCAACAAATAAATATATTTTTTTAATAAATATTATGTATTAGTAAATAATTAAAAATGAATTATTCAACTTGCATTGATTGATTTGGGTTATGCCATAAATTCAAGAAAATATATTTATTTATATCAATATTATCTATAAAAAAAAAAAAATCTTTTTTAACTATTGAAATTGTACTGATTGATTTGGGTTAGTATTGTGTAAATCGGCCTCAGTAGACTGTATTTGGGTGCGTATTGAGTCGGTATGTGGGTGTGCGTGTGAGGCGGGTGCGGTGGAGGTGGCTTGGGTTGCTAACACTGTCTGTGAGGGAGGTGTGTGGAGAGGGGGGAGGCTGCTCATCTTCATCCCGCCAGTCCGCCAGGCGTCGCTGTGACGGGGACAGTCTGTGACGCAGCAAACCTAATCAGCATCAGTGGACGCTGCCCGTCTTCTGTTTTCCCAATAGATGGGAACAGCTCAGCAACAGCTCAGCAACTGGATTGAAACTGCTCTGAAACTGCGAAGAAATTCCTCGGAAACTGCTCAGCATTTCTTGAAATTGTTCAGAAACTACTCAGAAACTACATGATGTTGCTCGGAAATTACTCAGACACTGCTCGGAAACTGACCAGCAACTGCTCGAAAACCAGCAGCTGTTCAGCAACTGCGGGGAAATTGCTCATCAACTGCTCGGAAACTGTTCCAAGAACTACTCGGAAACTGTTCAGCAACTGCTCGGAAACTGCTCGGAAATTGCTCGAAACTGTTCAGAAACTGCTCAGAAGCTATTCGCTGTTGCTAGGAAATTGCTTGGAAACTGTTGGGAAACTGCTCAACAACTGCTCAGAAACTGCTCTGGAAATTCTTCGGAAGCTGTTCGGAAATTGTTTGAGAATTGATCGGGAAATGCCTGGGAAGTGCTCCGCGTAAGTTCGACAAGTGTTCGGCATCTGCTCGTTAACTGCTCAGCAACTGTTCGCAGATTCAATTGCTCGACAACTGGTTGAGTGAGTAAAGCGCTCGCTGTAGGTGTGGAAGGTTGTGGGATCGATCTCCAGCGGAATCAAAGTGAAGATTTCTACAGTTAGTCCTTGTTACTGCCTATCCTGGCGCTCGTTAGTACCAGTGTGGGGATGGTGCCTGATGTTTCAAATGCCAGGATTATGTGATTGAGCTGGATACTGGTTCATTCTGATGTGGGGTGGGAAGGTCTTCCCGTGGGGCAACACTATATATCCAACATGAGTGTGCACTGCCACAAATCCTGATATCACCTTAGACCCGCCAACACACCAAAACAATTAAGCAACTAAACTCCTCTTTTTTTTTGTGACAAAGAACCTATTATTGCAGGTAATTACTAAATTAGTGCACAGTGCTGTTATTTTTATATATTTTATTTGTGATAAAACAGTGCAGGTTTTGTCCCATCTTGTGAGACCGTCAGAGAGTGAGTTGGTTGGTTTGCGTTTTACGTCCTGGCAATACCTATGGTCATATCAGGAGGGGTACTGACTTGTGACAGTGCGCACTCATGGTAACTTTATAGTGCTGCCCCACTGGGACACCAGGTTCCCAGTAGCATGACCTGACATCCCACTCAATCACATTTTCATGACACTGAACCAATCAGTCCTTGCCCTATCCAAATAATGCCGAGCGCCTGGCTTGGAATTGACAAGTATAAATTTTGTAAGTCATTCACTCGGCCAGGGTTCGAAATCATGTGTTGGAATCCCACGATCTACCAACACAGGAGGCGGACACTGAACTCATTCGGCCATCCCATGAGAGAACCCTGCTTTCGCTATCCCTTCTTTCGAAGGAGTACAGCATAATTGGCCGGCCCAGGCCCTCCAGGGGCCAACATGGTGGTGACCGGAAGTGACGCTAACGATGCCATGCGCAGTCACGTGACGGCCGTCTGCGCATACAGTCTGTCGCGCGTTGGACCCTGGAGGGGTGGCTGGGCGATAATAGGGGCGCTAACTCGATCGCCACTAGGGGGAGGGGCGAGACTAGTGACTTGTGCTCTGTGCTCTAGTGCTGAGCTCACCAATAACCAGCTAGGTGTGCGGCTAAGTTAGTTCTTCTGGTGTGTGTACTTTGACTTAAGGCGTGAAAGAGGATTCCTTTAAAAAATATATATATATTTTACCGAATCTGTAGAGCGCAAGCTTCCCCTGTGGAAGATTGAGAGTGAGAATGTCAACCGGGTCAAACTGATGACTTATAAAATTGATACTTGTCACTACCCAGCCTGGTGCTCGGCATTATTAGGATATGGCAAGGACTGGTTGGTTCAGTGTCAGGATAATGTGACTGAGTGGGATATCAGGTCATGGAGCCGAAGGCCTGGTATCCCCATGGGACAGCACTATACAATCGCAATGAGTGCGCACTGTCACAAGTCGGTACCCGATCTGATATGACCTTCGATGTTGCTAGGACGTAAAAGAACAACACATATACTTTTATTATTTCTCTCTTTGGTTGATTCGGATCTATAGGCATTCATAGATTAATTTCTCTGTTCTTTTAATTATTTGGTTGGGTATTAATTGAGGGTAAAGTATTCCTTTGTTATCAGGCGAGATTGAAATCTCTTTCCACTGTCCCTCCTTGGAGTTGCATCACGGCTGGTAAACATATAACGGTTCCCATTTTCAGGACGGGTGTCTGTTATGGCCGGTGCACACCTACCGTTTACGATTCGCGCACTAAAACTCGCGACTCGACCCAACCCGCTTAAAACTGAAAACGGGCCGATTCGTTTTTCGAATCGCGAATCGAAATCGTAAACGGCCGCTTTTAGCACTAAAAACTGAGTTTTATGCGCGAATCGCAATCGGTAGGTGTGCGCGGGGGGCGCACACCTAGCGATTTTTGGGCAGTCTTAGATCGTATACGGTAGGTGTGCGCGGAAAAACGGTAGGTGTGCACTGGCCATTAGACTAGTCTAGTTTCTGAGTGTAAGTAAAGGGACCAGAACAAACCAAGAAATTCTGAACATAACACTCGTCTCAAGATAGCTGGTCCGGAGTTGGCGATGGGAGGATTATTTTATATTTTGTATTATATATTATTTTACATTTGTCTGCTGTATCTTAGTGTGCCTCTCCCCTCCCCTCTCTCTGCCCTCCTCTCTATACCCCTCTCTTCTCCCTTTGCTCTTTCTCGCATCCCTACATTTCCCCCTCTCTCTCTCACTCTTTCTCTCTCTATTTCTCTCTGTCTCCCAGTGCCCCTCTGCCAGACTACAGGAAAGTTTACATTCGAATAAAAAAGAAATGTTCCATACCCTGAGGTAATGAGTGTGGACGAAAATGAATCTATCTGTATCAACAGTTGGAGTTGAGACGGAGCAGGATGTGGAATTTCAAGTCAGCCACATTTTCATATACTACTAGTAGTACTACTCACAATACTCAGACTCCTTGTTGGTAAAACAGGTCTTTCATCAAAACATACTTGTGGGTTTTTTCTCCATCGCCGAGGCACATAATCAATTACATTATAGATATGTATTTCTACCTCACTTTGAAATTACTCACCAACCCCTCAACAAGCTGCTGGTTTCCTGACTGATTAAATGCTAGCTTCAAACACTCTTTGGCATTTCTTTGGTACTTCTTTGGTACTTCTTTGGTACTTCTTTGGCACTTCTTTGGCACTTCTTTGGCACTTCTTTGGCACTTCTTTAACACTTCTTTGGCACTTCTTTGAGACTTCTTTGGCACTTCTTTGGCACTTCTTTGGCACTTCTTTGGCACTTCTTTGGCCCTTCTTTGGCACTTCTTTGGCGCTTCTTTGCCACTTCTTTGCCACTTCTTTGTCACTTCTTTGCCACTTCTTTGCCACTTCTTTGCCACTTCTTTGCCACTTCTTTGCCACTTCTTTGCCACTTCTTTGCCACTTCTTTGCCACTTCTTTAGCACATGTCTGGCACATTGCTACACTTATTTGGAACTTCTTTGGTTGGCACTTTTTCCACTTCTTTTGCAGTTCTTTCACAAGTGCTGCCACCTCCAGATCATGCCTGTCCGCCGAGAAGATGTGGATGAGAGTGCAAGGGTTAGCAAAGACTTATAGAAATTAAATGAAGCAAGTAAGAAATAACACTCGTACACAGGTGAATGATACTCACCCTCAGGTTAAAATTACAACATGTAAAATAATTACATAAAACTAAATTAAATGTCAAATAATTACATAAAAATAAATTGAATAAGGAATCAAATTTAAAAGTTTTCCCCATTAAACTGAGCCAACATTCCATGGATCCTACTGGAGAATGTGGCTGTGTTGACAAAGGTCTCCATGAGGGGGGTGGATGGTGAGAGTGGGTAGACTAGGGTTAACCCCTGGTGACCTGGATCGTGCAGAAGGCGGAGGGTGGAGGGGGCGGGGTGAGGTGGTGGGTGAAATGAGGTGGAATAGGTGGGTGGTGCTGGGTGGAGAGCGGGGTGCTGACGAATGTATGGCATTGCTGTGTGTGAGGGTGGAGGCTGAAGGGTGGCTATAATATAAAATAAGGCACACTGACATTATATACAGTGTGAGTCTGTTATAATGCCATCGTGAAAAAGTGGGGGTCATGTTAAATCGGGGTTCACCTTACTGAATTACTTTTGAATTAAAGAATTATGAGTTCAATGAATCATTGCGTTATATCCAACATTGGCAGTAAATCGGGTTGGGATATGATGGGGCTTCACTGTGTATATATGTATATACATGTATATATATGTATATATATGTGTATATATATATATATATATATATATATGTGTGTGTGTGTGGAAGGGATGAAACAGGAAAATAGCGGCGGTCAAAGGTCATGCCAAAGTCCGACTACGTCCTACATAACACAACCCATCTATATCGAGTAGAGTACATAGGTCCAGGGTGCCACCTACCGGTTACACCTAGTCTACAACGGTCCAGGTACAAGCCACCATTCTGAAGTCCAGCTACCGTCAGTGTACAACAGTCCAGCTACACTTAGTGCAACACAGTTCAGCTACACCAGTGTGCCACAGTCCAGCTACACTTAATGCAACACAGTTCAGCTACACCAGTGTGCCACAGTCCAGCTACACTTAATGCAACACAGTTCAGCTACACCTGTGTGCCACAGTCCAGCTACACTTAATGCAACACAGTTCAGCTACACCCAGTGTGCCACAGCCCAGCTACACTTAATGCAACACAGTGCAGCTGTATAGGTGTGCCAAAGTCCAGCTACTCCAGTGTGCCACAGTCCAGCTGCACTTAATGCGACACGGTTCAGCTACACCAGTGTGTCACAGCCCAGCTACACTTAATGTATCACAGTTCAGCTGCACCCAGTATTCCAAAGTCCAGCTACACTTAGTGCACCACAGTTCAGCTACGCCCACTGTCCCACAGTCCAGCTACACTTAATGCAACACAGTTCAGCTACATCAGTGTGCCACAGTCCAGCTACACTTAATGCAACACAGTTCAGCTATGCCCAGTAGGTCACAGTCCAGCTACACTTAATGCAACACAGTTAAGCTACACCCACTGCCCCACAGTCCAGCTACACTTAATGCAACACAGTTCAGCTACACCAGTATGCCACAGTCCAGCTACACATAATGCGACACAGTTCAGCTACACTACTGTGCCACAATTCAACTATACTTTATGAACCATTATTCAGCTACTCTTAGCATGCCACAGTTTAGCTACACTTGATGCGCCACAGTTCTGCTACACCTAATATATCACAGTCCAGCTACATCCAGTGCACCATACTTCAAATACACTCAGTGCCCCATAGTTCAAACACACTCAGTCTCCCATAGTTCAAACACACTCAGTGCAGCACAGTTCAAACACACTCAGTCTCCCATAGTTCAAACACACTCAGTCCCCCATAGTTCAAACACACTAAGTCCCCCATAGTTCAAACACACTCAGTGCCCCATAGCTCAAACACACTCAGTCCCCCATAGCTCAAACACACTCAGTCCCCCATAGTTCAAAAACACTCAGTCCCCCATAGTTCAAACACACTCAGTGTACCATAATCCAACTAACCTAATCTACCACTCTCCAGCTACATGTGCATGCCAGTTCATCAACAAACCAACTTAGCCCAGTCCAGCTACACCCATTGTGCCACAGTTCAGCTACAGACAGGATATTCAGTCACGCACTGCCCGCCCCGTTCTGCCATCCCCTGAGCCTTTTCAATCGCACGTCATGGCCTTTGATGCCAGACCTTCACACCCCTACATGTGCACTCTCCGAATCCACACCCTCACCCGCCACACCTCCACACCCCTCACATCACCCTCCCTCACACACACACACACCATGCACTCAGCTCCAACACCCCCACCCCCCTTCACACCCCTCTCCCTAACTTCCACACTCACACCCATGCCTCCCTACACTTCTCCTGTACACACACCCATGTCCTTGACCCCCCCCCCCCCCCCTCGCTCCATCCAGAAACCACCTCCACCTCCATTCCACCACACCCAACCTTAATACACCCTCCTCCCAGCTACTCTACAGCCACATCCACACCCACACCCATACTCACAGCCACACCCACACCCGCACCCCCCTACACACACCCATCCTTAATACACCCTCCTCACACCTACTCTACATCCACACCCACACCCATACTCGCATCCACCCCCACACCCGCACCCACCTACAAACACACCCAGCCTTAATACACCCTCCTCACACCTACTCTACACCCACACCCACACCCACACCCGCACCCCCTACAAACACACCCAGCCTTAATACACCCTCCTCACACCCACTCCACACCCACACTCACTCACTCCCCGTACACCCCCACTCCACCCCCACCCACTCCACACCCTCCGCACACCCACATGCACACTCACAGCCACACCCATACACACTCCACCCCCACCTCCTCATTAACACCCACACCTACACCCCCCCACCCCCCACTTCCACCCCCACCCCCACCCCTCCTCACACCCCCACCCCTCCCCACCCCCACACCCTCCTCACACCCACAACCTCCTCACACCCACACCCATCTCACACCCACACCCTCCTCAAACCCACACCCTCCTCACACCCACACCCCTCCCACCCCCACACCCCCCCCCCATCCCGCCCACACCACACCCTCCTACACTAACCCCCATCCTCTCTATACCACCACCACCCCTCCCCTCACCCCCACCCCCCCCACCCCCCCCCCCCACCCCCACCCCACCCCACCCCCACCCCCCACCCCCCCCCCACCCCCCACCCCCACCCCACCCCCCCTCCACCCCCACCCACCTCACCCACCACCCTCACCCCCACCCCCCACCCCCACCCCACCCCCCCACCCACCCGCCACCACACCTCCCACTTACCCTCATATTCCTCCAGGCCCCCCTCCCCACACACAGGTTCTCCCACGCTCTGCCCCACGCATGCGCCGTCAGACTCTCCACCGATCCATCACCCGTGAGTGACAGGTCCGGCGCCAGACAGGCCCGACAGTAGGCGCCATTACCCCCCCCCCACCCCCACAACCACCCACACCCACACCCACACCCCCACCTACCGGGCGCGGCGGCCGAATCGGTAGAGCACAGGCCTCACGTGCGGAAGATCGGAAGTTCGCAAGTTCGGTTCCCGGTCGAGTCAAACCAATGACTTAAAAATTGATACTTGTCGCTTCCTAGCCTGGTGCTCAGCATTACTAGGATAGGGCAAGGGCTGGTTAGCTCGGTGTCAGGATAATGTGACTGAGTGGGATATCGGGTCATGGTGCCGGCGGCCTGATTTCCCAGTGGGGCAGCACTATAAAATCGCCATGAGTGCGTACTGTCACAAGTCGGTACCAGTTTTGATATGACCTTAGATGTTGCTAGGACGTAAAACAAAAACAAAAAAACAAACACCCACACCTTCAACCCACACTCCTTACACCCTAGCATAGCCCCCCCCCCCCACCTCTACCCCCCACCCCCACCCATACCCACACCCACACCCCAACCTTCAACCCACACTCCTTACCCACTAGCATAGCCCCCCCCCCCCACCTATACCCCCCCCCCCCACCTCCACAGCCCACCAATAACTAACCCCAAACACAATTCACTTCCATCGCATACCATGTCTTTTATCTGTAGACAAACAAACAAACAACAAATTATAGCTAAGAAAAAAACAAGATAGCAAAAGCAAGAGCCCCCCAAAAACCTCAGAAAAAAAACACAAGACAGCCAAAGTAAGAAAATGCCACAATCTCATCTCTCTCATTTCCAGAGAAAGGTTTTTTTCCCCCTCATGTGAATTTGCACAATGCCTTATATAACTAGCAAACAGTTATTTCCAGATATGAGCTTTGACTGCTGAGTGATTCTAGAATGCGTATTGACCGAGACGCAGCCAAGATAAATCGCACACTTTGTTTTATTTTTGTTGTTGTAGATGTGTATTTGGTCCTCTGAACTTTACATTTGATCAGTGTTGGGGGGCACTGGTTTTCCAGGCTTTGAATAATCATCGTTAGATACATGTATTATTAAAAGAGCAGTGTGTATATTTATTACGTACCATACACAACACTCTGTACATTACTGGAGACTTGGTTGGTTGTTGGAGCTTTATATCCTGGCAACATCTAAGGTCATATCAGTATGGGTACTGACTTGCAACAGTGCACACTCATGGCGATTTTTTAGAGCTGCCCCACTGCGACTGGATACCAGGCCTTCAGCACCATGATCTGATATCCCACTCAGTTACATTATCCTGACACTGAACCAACCAGTCCTTGCCATATCCTAATAATGCCGTGTGCCTGGTTAGGAAGCGACAAGTATCAATTTTTAAGTCATTGGTTTAACTCAACCAATGTTTAAACCTGTGGGTTGTAATCCCACGATCTACCAAATTGGGAGACGGACGCTCCCGTCTTACTGGAGAGAGTAGCCTATGCTGCATTATGTACAGCACGGGCTACTTTGAATATTATCGGAGGTAGTAGACAGCATTGTAGTTGCTGTGTATGTAGTTGCTGTGTATGTAGTTGTTGTGTATGTAGTTGTTGTGTATGTAGTTGCTGTGTATGTAGTTGCTGTGTATGTAGTTGCTGTGTATGTAGTTGATGTGTATGTAGTTGCTGTGTATGTAGTTGCTGTGTATGTAGTTGCTGTGTATGTAGTTGATGTGTATGTAGTTGTTGTGTATGTAGTTGCTGTGTATGTAGTTGCTGTGTATGTAGTTGCTGTGTATGTAGTTGCTGTGTATGTAGTTGCTGTGTATGTAGTTGCTGTGTATGTAGTTGCTGTGTATGTAGTTGTTGTGTATGTAGTTGCTGTGTATGTAGTTGCTGTGTATGTAGTTGCTGTGTATGTAGTTGCTGTGTATGTAGTTGCTGTGTATGTAGTTGCTGTGTATGTAGTTGCTGTGTATGTAGTTGCTGTGTATGTAGTTGCTGTGTACGTAGTTGCTGTGTACGTAGTTGCTGTGTACGTAGTTGCTGTGTACGTAGTTGCTGTGTACGTAGTTGCTGTGTACGTAGTTGCTGTGTATGTAGTTGCTGTGTATGTAGTTGCTGTGTATGTAGTTGCTGTGTATGTAGTTGCTGTGTATGTAGTTGCTGTGTATGTAGTTGCTGTGTATGTAGTTGCTGTGTATGTAGTTGCTGTGTATGTAGTTGCTGTGTATGTAGTTGCTGTGTATGTAGTTGCTGTGTATGTAGTTGCTGTGTATGTAGTTGCTGTGTATTTGCTGTGTATTTGCTGTGTATTTGCTTTGTATTTGCTTTGTATTTGCTGTGTATTTGCTGTGTATTTGCTGTGTATTTGCTGTGTATTTGCTGTGTATTTGCTGCGTAGTTGCTGTGTATTTGCTGTGTATTTGTGTGTATTTGCTGTGTATTTGCTTTGTATTTGCTTTGTATTTGCTTTGTATTTGCTTTGTATTTGCTTTATATTTGCTTTGTATTTGTTTTGTATTTGTTTTGTATTTGTTTTGTATCTGCATCGCTTTGTTTGACAACTCGCATCCCACGTGGACCACAAACAGGGTGACGGCGGATTGACGAGGCGGTAAGCTGCACAGAGGATTTGACGCTCAATAAAATGGAATTAATTTAATTCGGATATGTTCGATTTTAATCGGATTTTTTTATTTTTTTTTCTTTCTTCTAATTTTCCCCCTTTTTTTTCTTTTTTCTCCCCTCCCCCAATAAAAAGCCTCTGCATTGCCGTGTAGACTTATCCAGGGCATAACTCCCCCACATTAAATCATAGTAGTATATATTATACTGACACTGTTAACTAAATGCTTCTTTCCAGATACCAATGTTTAAAATTAAATTGATATCTCCACTACTGAACACAAGCATTATAATGGAATATGACGAGGTTATTATCTCTCCCTTTTAAAATTCCTCGTTCCCTGGGTGTTGATATTGATGATATGTATATCTATATAATGATGGAGGGATGCCCTCTCAAGTTAAATAGCCAACAACATGACCGACACAATTTTACTTATTCACACTTATTTTAATCGAATATGAGTGTTCATAGATTGTGTATTTTGAAATAACCTATTCCTTTGAAGTTAATTAGGACCCAATTATTAGTTGTTTAAGCCAGAGAAATGTCAAGTTTCTTTGGCGACCCCCCCACCCCCACCCCCACCCCGCTGAAGGCCTCTTCTCTTAGTCTTACCGCTATTTTTATTTTAATATGTCAGAAACTCAAAACCATCGGACTATGCAACATATTACTTACAAGTTACATTACCTGACCATTGATTCTACTTAGCATAATCACAGCAACAGACACCATGTTACCCCGAATTTAATCACTCTCACACCGCCTTGTAAAGTCTACTGCTCGAATCTGTGGTTGTGTAGGCAGGCTATAGTGAAATCAATACAGGCAAAGAGAAAGGAAGAGTATAACATGTGAAAGAAGAGAGACAGAGAGTCAAGCCCTCTGGTTTATTATTTATATGGTACATGGATTCAGTGTAGAGTATCACCCCACCCTATTCCCCCAATGAGAAATAAGCATTTTTAGCTCTACCAATAGGGATCCAGCATTCCTGGTCCCCATGGTTACCAGTGATCTGCCCACTACCACCAAGCTGTGTGGCTCCCCTGGCCACCACCTGCCTTGAGCAGAGTGTGGTGATCCTGACTAGCAGAGGGTGGGGGGGAGGGGGTAGGATCTGAGTGCCCCTTATGGGGCTGTCACACTACGACGTAACGACGTCAACGTAGGGAGAACGAGAAGAACGTTGAACTTCTCGGCGTAGTATGCAAATTTGGGCACAAGTTGAACGTGGATGCAGCGTAGTGGACGAGAACGTAACGTTGGTAAAGCGTAGTGATACCGTCAATGACCGAGAGAGGACAACGTCACTACGCTCACAGAATGTTATGAACGTTATTCCAGCGCCACAAGAACGTTAGATGACGTTAGCTATGTCATGAGACGTTGAACGTACGTTGAATGCACGTTCTCCTGACGTTCTCCTGACGTTCTCGTGACGTTCTCGTGACGTTCTCGTGACGTTCCCATTAAGCCTAGTAGGCTTTTGCACTTGGTTTAATGTGAGTCAACGTAGTGGAACGTAGTGGAACGTAGTTGAACGTAGTGAGCAGCGTTGAAATAACGTCCGTTTAACGTCATTGACGTTCACTGAACGTGAACAGAACGTACGGCGAACGTAAACCCTTACGTTCGACCTACGTCGACAGTTTTGAACATGTCCAAAACCTTGACGTAACTCGACATAACACGACGTAATATGACGTAGCTCGACGTCATTCTAACGTCATTTTGACGTCATCATGACGTAACCCAACGTCATGACGAAAAATGACCACGTTAGGCTCACGTTGGCTCGTTACGTCGTAGTGTGACAGGGGTATTACACACAATACTGCCAGCACCACTATGTCTATTTACCTCTCAATCAGGCACCACCAGCACCTACATATACAGATACATGCACCTGGTCATGTATACCCGATCAATAATAGATCATTTGCATTCCCCCACCAATGCATTAAATCGGAATACTTTACAGCCTGACGAGGTGGCCGAGTGGTTAAGGCGATGGACTGCTAATCCATTGGGCTCTGCCCGCGTGGGTTCGAATCCCATCCTCGTCGTGTTGGTTTTTCTTTTTTGTTGTTGCTTTATATATTTATTAACTCCGTATAGAGGTCCTCAAAGACTTGCTAAATTACCCACGACCACTCAGTGTCAGGATAATGTGACTGAGTGTGATATCACATCATGGTGCTGGCGGCCTGGTCTCCCAGTGGGGCAGCTTGATAAAGTCGCCATGGGTGTGCACTGTCACAAGTCGGTACCCGTCCTGATATGACCTTAGATGTTGCCAGGACTTAAAACTCCAAAATCCAACTAACCCACGACCTAGTTATGGTCATTGCAAGGAGAGGGTGAGAACTGGTTAGCTCAGTGTCAAGACACTTATGGCTGTCTCACATGACACTCATCATTACTAGGATAGAGGATAGGGCAGTCATATAACCTGATTAGTTTAGTGTCAGGATAATGTGACTGAGTGAGGTATCACGTCAAGGTGCTGGTGACATTGATATCCCATTGGGGCAGCATTAGCAGAGTGTAATGTCTGGCACAAGTCGATACCTGTCAAACCACACCATGCTACGTGGGAGGGTTTGGGAGAGTGGGTGCGGGTGTGGCAGGATGTGACAGGATGATGGAGTGTATGTGGGAGGGTGGGGGTGTGGGTGAGAGTGGGTGAGAGTGGGTGCGGGTGGGGCAGGATGTGACAGGATGGTGATGTGTATGTGGGAGTGTGTGGGGGAGTGGGGGAGAGTGGGTGCGGGTGTGGCAGGATGTGACAGGATGGTGAAGTGTATGTGGGAGGGTGGGGGTGTGGGTGAGAGTGGGTGAGAGTGGGTGCGGGTGTGGCAGGATGTGACAGGATGGTGATGTGTATGTCGGAGGGTGTGGGGGAGTGGGTGAGAGTGGATCAGAGTGGGTGCGGGTGTGGCAGGATGTGACAGGATGATAAAGTGTATGTGGGAGGCTGTGGGTGAGTAGCGGAGAGGGGTGAGAGTGGGGGATGGTGTGGCAGAATGTGACAGGATGATGAAATGTATGTGGGAGGGTGTGGGAGAGTGGGTGAGAGTGGGTGCGGTTGTGGCAGGATGTGACAGGATGGTGAAGTGTATGTGGGAGGGTGTGGGGGAGTGGGTGAGAGTGGGTGAGAGTGGGTGCGGGTGTGGCAGGATGTGACAGGATGGGGAAGTGTATGTCGGAGGGTGGGGGAGTGGGTGAGAGTGGATGAGAGTGGGTGCGGGTGTGGCAGGATGTGACAGGATGGTGAAGTGTATGTGGGAGGGCGTGGGTGAGTGGGTGAGAGTGGGTGAGAGTGGGTGCGGGTGTGGCAGGATGTGACAGGATGGGGAAGTGTATGTCGGAGGGTGTGGGGGAGTCGGTGAGAGTGGGTGAGAGTGGGTGAGAGTGGGTGCGGGTGTGGCAGGATGTGACAGGATGGTGAAGTGTATGTGGGAGGGTGTGGGGGAGTGGGGGAGAGTGGGGGAGAGTGGGAGAGGGTGTGGGAAAGTGTGGCAGGAGCTTGGGAGAGTGTGGGAGAATGTCGTGGGGGTAGGAGAGTGTGGGAGAGTGTGGGAGAGTGTGGGATAATGTGAGAGGGAATGAGAGAGTAGGGAAGGTTTAGAGAAGTAAGTTTGTGAGGGTGTGGTAGGGTGCAGGAGAGTGGGTTAGGGTGTGGGAGGGTGTGGGGTGTGGGGGTGCGGGTGAGGCTGTGGGGGGTGTGGCAGCGTGTTAGACTGTGAGGGGGTGTGAGGGTGCGTGGCAGCGTGTTAGACTGTGTTAGACTGTGTGAGGGCTTGTGAGGGTGTGTGAGGGTGTGTAAGGGGGTGTGAGGGTGTGTGCGGGTATGTGCGGGTGTGTGAGGGTGTGTGAGGGTGTGTGCGGGTGTGTGAGGGTGTGTGAGAGTGTATGAGGGTGTGTGAGAGTGTATGAGGGTGTGTGAGGGTGTGTGAGTGTGTGTGAGTGGGTGTGAGAGGGTAGGTTGGCGGGTGTGTGAGGGTGTGCAGGTGTGTGCGAGTGTGTGAGAGTGTGTGAGAGTGTATGAGGGTGTGTGAGGGTGTGTGCGGGTGTGTGAGGGTGTGTGAGGTGTGTGAGGGTGGGACAGAGTGTGAGGATGTGACAGAGCGTCAGGCAGTGTGTGATTGAATGTGAGGGCAGAGAAGGGTGGGTGAGGGGCGGGGGGAGTGGTAAAACAAGAGGGCTGGGGTTAGCGCCTGGTGTACGTGACATAGAGGCGCCTCCCTCCTCCAGCACGTGTTGTCTTACTGCCTCTCCTCATCACTGATCTCCTCAGGGCGCCAGTCAGCCCCTCACCCACCCACATAGCCACACACCTACACCCCCACACCCACACACCCTCAACCCCAATCCCACGCACATCTACTCGGGAACTATAATTGTTCTGCTTGCGAACTTCATCAAAAGGCAGCTTTTTCTTGTTATCTACATCTGCCTCAATTCCTATTTCACATATTTTAATTAATATTTACCAACATAGCCATCCATTTTAATTTTAATTATTTCTTCAGATTCTGGTTAGCATCTTCATTTTTTGTGATTATGTTTTTTTCAGCATTGTGGACATTGGTATTCCAGTAATCACAATTTCGGTGATTCCCGCTTCCCCCTAAAAAGAAACCCTCCAAAACTCACATTATTTTCATACATAAAGATTAGTATTGAGATTGTACACCCCGATACCAGCAAGCTATTTTCAACACCCCAAACACTTGCCTAGATCGGAGAGGCAAGAGGATGACGGGCGATGGAGGGGAGGGATGGGAGAGTGACGGATGGGAGAGAAATGGGGGGAGGGAGATGGAAGGGAGGGAGGGGAGGGAGGGGAAGATGGGGAGGGAGGGGGGGAAGGGAGAGGAGGAGAAGGAGCGGAGGAAAGGGATGGGAGGGAAGGAAGTGAGGGGGAAAGGAGTGGAGGGAGGGAAGGGAAGGGGAAAGGAGGGAGGGACGGGCCAGGAGAGGTGAGGGAGGAAATGAAGGTTAAGGAGGAGGGAGGGGACGGCGATGGAGGGGAGTGAAAGGAGGGGAGGGGCTGGGGAAGAGAAGGGAGGGGTTGGAAGGAAGGGAGGGGAAGGAGGGGGAGGGAAGGGAGAGAGTGGTGTGAAGGGAAGGGGATGGGAGGGGGGTAGGGAAGGGGAGACAGGGTCTGGAAAGGAGGGATAGGGAGGTGGATAGAGAAGGAGATAGGAAGAGAAGGGAGGAAGGGGAACAGTACAAATGGAGGTAGAATAGTAGAAAGGGAAGAGAGGGGAGCTAAGCCGAGGTGAGGGAAGAGAGAAGCGGGAAGAGGGAAGTGGGGGGGGGAAGTGAGGGCGTCCGCTTAAAGCTAAGATTCCTTACACACGGTATGCGGTATGCGGTATGCGGTATGCGGTATGCGAATGCGAATGTGGCAAAATATCGAAACGCCTTGAAGTCAATGGGCTACATCCCTTACATGCGGTATGTGAATGCAAATGCGAATGCGACAACTCGATCGGTCCCTGTAGCGATCGGTGTGGCATGCGGCATGTGGCATGCGGTATGCGAATAGAAATGTCAGTCGCACTTGTCCATTAGGTTTAGACTAGGAGAGGCGACTGGTCATTACGGAACGGTCACACACAGGGGTGCTGAGTGGAAACCTCTGGTAGTGGTGCTGGGGGGTAGACGCTTGCCGCTTACCATGTAGAAGGAATCCTCCCATTCGCATACCGCATACCGCATGCCACATACCACATACCGCGTAGAAGGAATCTTAGCTTTACACTGCATCTGGCTGGCTGGAGATAGCGGGGAACTTGACAGAGGGGCACCCACTCTAACCATCTGCAAGCAGGGCGACTGGGGCACCGACTCAGTTATCTCTTCACTCCCACTTCCGGACCACGTGACTTCACCCCAATCATCGTAAACACAAAATGGACGACAGAGAGGAAGTGACGAGTCTAATCTGGTAATCTGGTAATCTGGTAATCTGGTAATCAACAGAAGCCTCGTCGACTATGAATAGGTTATAAAAGCATTTATTAGTTTTAGGAGTTCTTTTTTTTTTATCCTGGCATCATCCAAGGTCATATCAGAATGGGTACCATCTTGTGACAATGCACACTCATGGTGACTGCCCCGCTAGCGCCATGACCCGATTTCCCACTCAGTCACATTATCCTGATACTGAGCTAACCAGTCGTTGCCCTATCCTAATAATGCCGAGCGCCTGGCTAGCCTGTGCTCTACCGATTAAACCACAGCGTCCCTGTTGATAAAGGCGTCTCCTATAAATAAATCCGTAATCTTGTTACACTAAGCAACAATATAAATATGGAAATGTCAACATCAAGGCGTTGTCAATAAATTTACCACCCTCCATCAATTTAGAAAAAGCGGAATGCGGGAAAGCAATTACTCAAATTGAAATATCTGTTGTTAATAAATAAATATTTTACAACAGGTGTGTGGGGGGGGGGCACTGTCAAAAGTCACTTTCACGTGAGAACCCCTTCCATTCTACCCACTCCCCTCGTTTGAAATGCAACCTTGGTCTCCTGGTGGGCTTCAATCAATCAATAGTTCCATCCTCTAGTCGAGGGTTGGATGCAATGGTTCTCCACTTATCCCGATGCTGTGCTGTTCTGATAGACTGTGAATAATTCAAGCCTGTCCACTGTGAAATATTTGTAAACCATGATGTTCTTGGTCTCCCTCTGTTGGACTTAATGCCATTTTAATTCTCGCGCCATCTGGAGGAAGCCAGAGGAAACAGCTCCTGAGAAATGCCATTGGTTCAAAAGTAGGGAGCGAGAGGGGCTGTGTGTGTGGGGAGGGGGGGTACTTGCTCATTAGCGGTGTTACATACGTGCATATGGGCAGCTGGGTGATGGGTGATAGGTGATGGGTGATGGTTGATACGAGATGTGGGATGAGGTGGAAGGGGCGGGATTCATCAACAACAGAAGATAAGACAAGCAAGAAGTTAAGAACATCTGGTGACACACCACAGTTCTTTTGAACTATCAACAATTTGAAACTATTTGAACCATTTGTCGGTTTCTCTATTCTTCAAATAAAGGTACCAGGTGGGATGGCCGAAATGAGTTG
>CM059195.1:69609252-69642341 GCA_030323885.1 Branchipolynoe longqiensis
CAGTTCTCCCAGTTCTCCCGAGGTCTCCCCAGTTCTCCGCAGTTCTCCCCAGTTCTCCGCAGTTCTACCCAGTTCTCCCCAGGTCTCCGCAGTTCTCCCCAGGTCTCCACAGTTCTCGCCAGGTCTCTCCAGTTCTCCCCAGTTCTGCCCCAGTTCTCCGCAGTTCTACCCAGTTCTCCCCAGGTCTCCCGAGGTCTCCGCAGGTCTCCCCAGTTCTCCCCAGTTCTCCCCAGGTCTCCCCAGTTCTCTCCAGTTCTCCCCAGGTCTCCCTAGGTCTCCTCAGGTCTCCCCAGGTCTCCTCAGGTCTCCCCAGATCTCCCCAGTTCTCCCCCGGTCTCCCTAGGTCTCCCCAGGTCTCCCCAGGTCTCCCCAGCTCTCCCCAGTTCTCCCCAGGTTCCTCAGTCTCCCCAGACCCCCACCCCACTCCCAGGTCTCCCCAGTTCTCCCCAGCCCATATCTCCCCAGTTTTCCCCTGTTCTCCCCAGTTCTCCCCAGGTCTCCCACTCCCAGTTCTCCCCCCCATCCCCAGTTCTCCCCAGTTCTCCCCAGTTCTCCCCAGTTCTCCCCAGGTCTCCCCAGATCTCCTCAGGTCTCCCCAGATCTCCCCAGTTCTCCCCAGGTCTCCACAGGTCTCCCCAGGTCTCCCCATGTCTCCCAGGTCTCCCCAGTTCTCCGCAGTTTTCCCCAGTTCTCTCCAGGTCTGCGCAGTTCTCCGCAGTTCTCCCCAGGTCTGCCCAGTTCTCCCCAGTCTTCCCCACTTCTCCCCAGTTCTCCCCAGTTCTACCCAAGTCTCCCCACTTCTCCCCAGTTCTCCCCAGTTCTCTCCAGTTTCTCCAGTTCCCCAGCTCTCCAGTTCTCTCCAGTTCTCCCCAGTTCCCCCCAGTTCTCCCCAGTTCTCCCCATGTCTCCCCAGTTCTCCCCAGTTCTCTCCAATTCTCCCTAGTTCTCCCCAGGTCTCCCCAGGTCTCCCAGGTCTCCTCAGGTCTCCCCAGTTCTCTGTCTACTTCTATAGTGGTCTGCCAGTACTGCAGGCCCACAAGAAGCGCTTTGGGTTTTGATACCGGATCAGACCCTCAGGCTGGGGGCGTGTGGGGGAGGGGGAGCGGGGAGGAGGGACGTGTGGGGGGGGTGGTGGGGGGAGGGGAGGGGGACGCCGGGGGCCCCTCCCCCCCCCCCCCCCCCCCCCCCCCCGGGGGGAGAGCGCGTGCAGACGTCTTGGCCAAATGCTCCTTCATGGGGGTGAGACAATGATCAAAGGTGGGGCGGAGGTGGGCAGAGGTCGCGCGGTGAGGTGGGACGGGGCGGGTTGAGGCGGGCTGGGGGCGGGTTGAGGCGTGCGGGGCGGGTTGAGGTGGGCGGGGCGGGTTGAGGCGGGGCGAGGCGAGTTGAGGAGGGCCAGGGCGGGGTTGGGGGAAGGTGGGCGGGGCGGGTTGAGGCGGGGCGGGGCGGTTTGAGGCGGGGCGGGGCGGGTTGAGGTGAGGCGGGGCGGGTTGAGGTGAGGCAGGGTGGGTTGAGGCGGGGCGGGTTGAGGTGGGGCGGGGCGGGTTGAGATGGGGCGGGGTGGGTTGAGGCGGGGTGGGGCGAGTTGAGGAGGGCCAGGGCGGGTTGAGGTGGGGCGGGGCGGGTTGAGGCGGGGCGGGGCGGTTTGAGGCGGGGCGGGGCGGGTTGAGGTGAGGCGGGGCGGGTTGAGGTGAGGCAGGGTGGGTTGAGGTGGGGTGGGTTGAGGTGGGGCGGGGCGGGTTGAGATGGGGCGGGGTGGGTTGAGGCGGGGTGGGGCGAGTTGAGGCGGGGCGGGGCGAGTTGAGGTGGGGCCGGGCGAGTTGAGGCGGGGCGGGGCGGGTTGAGGCGGGGCGGAGATTGGTGTAACACTAGGAGGCATTATACACAACAGACCCCACCCCCCGAGCCCACCCAGCACCACCACACCCACACACCCACACTCCCACCGTCTCACAACCGGCATGCAAAGGCCAATGTAATGAGGCGGGAATCGCCTCATTGTCCGCCTCCAGTGGCGCCCCTAGCGGCAGGCACCGATTATGAGGTCCACCTCCACCGTGACACACTCTCCAAAAAGGAGGCTTCACAACTATTGTTTTTTTTTGGGGGGGTGGCCTCAGATCATCAGCTGCTGTTTCGCTTCCATCCCTTAAAGCTGCATAGTCCGATAAAAATATCAAATTTTCAAATCAAAACAATTATCTAAATTAGATTTTACATATCTAACTAAGATACTGGTGCACTTATTAAACATTTGTCACCACACAGAAAGGAATACCAAGGCAATTGAATAGAACATGTTACTGCAGAAGCCTATGGGGTCAGAGTTTTGACAAGCTTGCCAAAATTAATGTTGCATGGTTCCATTTCAAATATCTCAAAAGTTAGCAACTTGAAATAAAAGTGACTTCAAGCTAAAGTAAGGTACATAATAACAATCAACCTAATGTATTTATCTCAGAAAATTTCAGAAACTCAAAACCATCGGACTATGCAACTTTAAACTCAGTGCTTCTATGAGAGGGCAGGTGGGGGTGGCTCAGTGTGTGTGCTTCAGTGAGATATTATGGCATGGTACCAGCAGTATGCATCACTATCAAGCTGCGGAGCCACAAATAAGCGAGGTGATTTCCAACCTTTACTGGCCTCAGTTGTTTCTGCTGCTATGGCGCCTACATAAGCGGTTTTTAAAATAGTTTTTTGGGGCCATATATTCTGGTTAATACTAGGTACGCCAAAGTGATTTCTATTTTCAACAGGTCAGTATTACAAGTTATATATCTGTACAGATCTTTTAACTTGGATCTCAATGATACAAAAATCATTTAGATCGATTGAATAGCTGCAAAGTTATGAGTGTTTAAAGATTGATTTTTTTACCCAGATTTGTGCACATTTCCAAATTAGCCAAATCTTGGTTCTTAAGGTCCCACCAGGAAGCTATTTTGAATATGATCAGTCCAATATTAACGAATCTCATTCATTATAGTACAAATAAGAAGCACAATTTTTTACAGACCATCACTGTTAGTATTCTTTCTGAAATTTCATGTCAAACTTGCTAAATTCCTTAATTTCCAGCAACCACCAATTCAGTAAAATAAAGAAAAATAGCACCCGTTCTAATTGTCCTATCACAGCAATCTCTATACCAAAATAACCAGAATTAAAAGCTCTACATGATGACATCATTTTCTAACTGATCAGAGAAAGAAAGACAACATTCACTTTTAGGCATCGCGAGCTGACAATAGCCACATTCTTGCAGCAGTCACTTCTCAGACCAACCTTGATGTGCATGATATAAATCTCAACCAACTATTGTTCTGGTTAGGTAGAGGAAGACTTAAGCTTTCTGATGATATAATTTTCAAAACGATCCTGATCAATTTTCAAGGAGGATTAATGTCTTAATGTTTTCACTCCTTCAGTTCAATCAAATTTCCCACTCAAAAACACACATGCTTGATATGCTAATGAAGCCTAGTTTCTTCTCTGTCTTTCAGTGGTGGTTATTTTTAGCTCAGGTCACTGTACTCACCAAGGTATCAGTTTTAGGGAAGGGAGTAGCTCAGACTGGATGAAAACAAACTCGGCGAGCATGCTCAGAGCTGCCGATGGTACCCCCCCAACAAGTGTCCATTGACTGTAATTTATTTCATAATAATAACACCGTACACGCCCACTTTGGAGTACCTATTAATACATTACCTTGATCATTTTAAAGTACATTAGTTTAGAGTGAAGTAAGTTTGATTAAAGTTACATGGTCCGATGAAATATAATTTTGTCAAAATTAAAACAACTACTTACATTTGATCCTATATATCCAACTTAGATACTCGTGTATTAGCTTGTGTATTACTAAATGTTTTATTATTATTAGCTAATGATTTGAGACAGTATATACAGAATAACCCGTGAATTTATAACTTCGCCCCTTTGGACACTCACTTTGAAATACCCAATATGTAAGGAGGCCATTAACCAATTAGGCCAATCTGGTGACCTCATTAGCCTCCCCCCAACCAAGTAGACCTACTGTGAAAGGCCATAAAGGGGAAGGGGAAATGAGGTGGATGTTGCCCCCCCCCCCCTCCATGTTCAACATTCAAATCTATTTGGTCAATTCTATAAATATAATTAATAAATTTGGGTAATTTAAATTCTAATGTATGTGAGGATGCGCATGCATGTGTTTTGCATGCATCCATTTGAAATTTGTCAGTTACACTGTATATAAAAGGAAAATGTTTTTTTGTTATTGAATGTAAAAAGGAGTGAACCATATGGAGTGAGATATGTGCATTTGAAAGTTTTTGACTTTCAGATCTTTTGTATTAGCTAATGCAGCAGCCATTCCATGCTGGCCACATCAGCCGGGCCTGAGCATTAATAGTTTGATGGGATCCGCCCCAAATACACAGGTTTCTGGTTTTAATGCTATGATGGTAGCAGCCATTCTTATTGTGCCTATGCATTATCATTTGAACAGGATCCATCGCAAATGCGCCGGGTTCTGCGCCAGGTAATGCTATGATGGCAGCAGCCATATTCTACAATCCAGCCAGACCTGAGCATTAATGTCTTGATGGGATCCACTGCAAATGCGTAGATCTCCAGGCTATGATGGCAGCAACTGTTCTTTTCATGCGTTATCATTTGGACGGGATCCATCGCAAATGCGCCGGGTGCTGGGCTTAACGCTATGATGGCAGCAGCTGTTCTGCAGCATATGCGTCGGCGGACGGCTCGGGATTGCAGAGCGTGCAGTTTGTCATAGGTAAGTTTAGAAACTGATATGGTGCTATGACCCCAGGCCGTCCTCCGAAGCATACGCTGTGGAACAGCGTATTTGTGATGGATCCCATCCAAATGATATTACATAGGCATGACCAGAATGGCTGCTGCAATCATAGCATTAAACCCAGAAACCTGCGCAATTGTGGTGGATTCCGTCAAACCATTAATGCTCAGGCCCAGGTGAATTATAGAATGTGCATGTGGGTGGTTGCATAATTGGATGTTTTGAAATTTCTGCCATTGGGACAATGTCAATCATGTACTGATGTATATGTGATGTTGGATATTCAATGCTACTTGGTCAATTCGATAGATATAAATCAAATTAATCTTTCTACAAAATAATATTTTGTTAAAAACCCTAGTGCCATGGGCCTATGGCACCAAACCTTTCCCAGAATGTTCCCAACCCAAACAGATATGCCTACCTACAGCCCTGACAGGTTCCAGGATTAGTAGGTCATCTCACATCACGTGGTCAGCGCAAGATGACCATCTGGGTCATAGCCACAGGACTTTTGGCAAGTTTGTCAAAATTATGTTGGGTTCTTTCAGCTCAAATTGCTTCAAAACTAGTCATTTTTCATCAAAATGACTCCCGACTAATGATTAGTAGCTCATAACAATCAATTTGATATAATTATCTAAAATAATAAGAAAAAAATTCAAATGCCATCGGACCATGCATCTTTAAGAATGGAGACATTTGGAGATGTTTGAACTGGGAAACATGCAAGATAATTTTGGTGTGCACACCGAAATGCTGGTCCTCAGAGGTTGATATGTCTTGCAACAGTAGCAGGTTTTGCTATATTATCTTAATATGACCACAACATCACTAGACCGCACTACCCCATCACCATACTACCATACCCCGTCCTGATATGACCTTAGATGTTGCTAGGACGTAAAACAACAACAAACAAACAAACCATACCACCACATCATCATACCACCACACCATGACATTACACCACCATGACACGACCATACCACGACACAACCACGTCCCCACACCACCACAACATCACACATACCATCAAACCAACACACCACCACGCTACCACGCCACCACACAACCACACCATCACACCACCAGCCGTACCACCACACAATCATTCAACCACACCACAACACCACCATCCCTCCATGACATCACCTCACACCATCATGCCACCACATCACCACATCACCACACCACTAGGCCCCTACACCACCACAGCATCATGCGCCAACACCACCAAGCCACCACACATACCATCACACCACCACACAATCATACAACCATACAACCACACCCCCACACCACCACATTATCACCCCACCATACCACCATCCCCAACATGACATCACACCACCACATCACCACAGCATCACACGACCACACCACAAAACGACCACAAATCCCATCACACCACCACACAATCATACAACCACACAACCACATCACCACACCGTACGACCATACCACCTCTCCACCACTCCGAACCACACCACCGCACCATCCCCCCCCACCACATCACCACCACACACCCCACCCCACCCCCAACCCCCCACCCCCACACCACCCCTTCACCGTCCTTAACCTCCGCTATCTCAGTATCTGCAACACAATAAATCTCACCACTTTGCGTATGCACTTCAATCTTGCCCTGAACTCTCGACTCGAGATGAGGCTCCGCAAATCCTACCAGGTTGTCTCCGTGATGACACCACCTGACAACTTTCTCACCGTCCTCCTGAAGTATCTGACCCTCCATACCCTCCCCCCCCACACCTCCCCCCCCCCGCCCCAACCTCCACCATTGGCGCGGACACTCCTCGACAGGTGTATTGATTTCTCACCTGAGCCGTGATATATGGCTACCTGTCGCCAGTTGTTGACCCAGGAGGTGCCATCCAGGTGAGGCAATGTAGCCCCCTCACCCACACCACCCCCTACCACCACCATCACCCCCACATACCCACACACTCACCTGTCTATCAGCAGGGGGTCGTCGTTGTAGCTGAGTGGCAATGTTGTTCTTAGAAATATTGGTTGGTTGTTGGAGTTTTTAGGCTTTGAAAAAAAAATAAAGATCACCAACAAAGAAGTTCTCAGAAAAATTAAAAATAAGAAAAGCTTGTTTGCCACTATACAGACAAAGAAACTTATTTATTTTGGCCACATCATTCGTCAGAGTTCAATATACCGTACATTGTTGGAAGGGAAGGTGAATGGCAGCAGAGGGAGAGGGAGACCAAGAACATCATGGTTTACAAATATTTCACAGTGGACAGGCTTGAATTATTCACAGTCTATCAGAACAGCACAGCATCGGGACAAGTGGAGAACCATTGCATCCAACCCTCGACTGGAGGACGGAACTATTGATTGATTGATTGATTGTTGGCATTTTAGTCTTACGTCCTGGCAACATGAGGGATATCAGGTCATGGTGCTGGCGGCCTGGTCTCCCAGTGGGGCAGCACTATAAAGCCGCCACGAGTGTGCACTGTCACAAGTCGGCACCCGTCCTGATATGACCTTAGATGTTGGCATTAATAGGATAGTGCAAGGACTGGTTAGCTCAGTTTCAGGTTAATGTGACTGAGTGGGATATCGGGACATGGTACTGGCAGCCTGATTTCCCAGTGTGCACTGCACTATAAAGCCACCATTAGTGTGCAGTGTCACAAGTCGGTACCCGTGCTGATATGACCTTAGATGTTGCCATGACGTAAAACTCGAACAACCCACCACTTGCGCAAAGAAAAAGAAATACTCTATGCAGGTGGGTTAATTAAATTATTAGTGTAACACAGGAGGTGAGAAAGACACCCTGTTTGTTTTACCTCACCCACACACTCAACATGTGCACCAGTATATTTGTCACACTTGACACTTCGCTTACGTCTCAGCCGACTGCCAATATTTCCACCAGACAGACACCGATAAGAATGATAAATGTAAACGCAGAGTCTAATGATGAATTACACTCAGTGATTGAGTGTTTCATGTGATATTCTTGACATGTTTCATTATCACGTGGTGTTGGTGATGATAATTCACATTGTTTAACATGATCAGATAGAGCTCGGCTTTAACCGGGTTAATTATATATATATAAAGTTGGGCTACGAGAGAAGGAGAGAGAGAAGGAGGTGATGGGTAGGACACTTTATTTGCGTCATGGCTAAGCATAATACAGGCTGACCGGTAAAAGTTTGAAAGCGGGGCAGAGACTGACTGCCCGGCAAGCGCACAAGCTGGAAATGGCCGGTGGTGGCGCTGGCATAGGCAAGACCGGGGCAAATACAGGCAAGTCAGCGATTGGACTAATAATAATCGAGCAAAGAATAATCATAATTATTAGGCTAGAGCTCCACCCCTTTTATATACGCATAATAAATTTTACATTCTATACTTGGCAGAGTCCAGTTCTTGCTGTGGCTGACTCTCCATTCCATAACTCACAAGAGTAGTCAGACCGATGCAATTGGGGATGCTCATTTAAAGTTCTATAGTCCGATGAAAACATCAGATTTTCAAATCCAAAACACTTATCTAGATTTGATTCTACATATTCAACTTAGACACTAGTGGCATAATAATCTAATTAATAGAAACCGTTACTACTGAAGTCTATGGTGTCAGAGTTTTGGCATGATTGCCAAAATTATTTTGGCATGTTTTGACGTCAAATATCTCAAAACTTAGCCATTTAAAATTAAAGTTACTTCCAACTAAAGTAAGGTAGATTATAACGATTAGTATAATATATTTATCTCAGAAAATAGCAAAAACTCAAAAGCATCAGACTATGCCACTTTAATTTAGGGTTGGGTTGGGGGTGGTGGCGCCACCTGGCCCAACTGTGAAAAGGGGTCACCCATAAAGTAGTACACATCATATGGGTAATCATTCCCTTTCTCACCTTTATACTTGCATAATTATTATGCATCGCATATATACACATGGGTGTATATATTAGATATTATTTCTATGAACACAAGACAAACACTCATATACGTTTTGGAGTGGACTATCCCTTTGGCTGGCCCAACGCGCACCCTATTTATTGCAAACATACCTGTGACCATCTGGCCTCTGGCACCTCTTGCACCGGCTCTAGACCCCCCAAGCTGACGAATGCACCCACCATTAACACATACTCAGGTACATTCCAGGCAGCTCCAGCAGTACCAACGAATACCTTCTAGAACGTTCCCAGAATAATATTAGCATACGATACCTTATACGACACATAAATATATGCATACAGTAAAACCTCCATAACCGACCACCTCCACAGATCGACCACTCCCCTATATCGATCGCTTTATTTGGGTCCCAACAAATACCATTGTAACCATATTCTAACTCCCTAACCCGACCACCTCCCTAAATCGACCACTTAAAGTCGGTCCCATGGTTGGTCGATTTAGAGAAGTTTAAAATTAAAGTGAGCAGTTGGCTCACGGTATAGGAGGCGGGGGGGAGTAGAGAGTGACCCGCTCCGCAGCAAATAACATGGAAGAAGATGGTAATGGGGGGAAACATTTAGGGGCTGCCGTTATTTATATCCACATAATGAATTGCATAGTACATATACATATATATACCCATCCTGATGTAACCGTAGATGTTGCCTGGACGTAAAACTCCAACAACCAACCAAGCTATATGTATATACACATGAATTAATCGATGGCTTTACATTTGATTTGCATTAAAACATTATTACCACAAGGACATGAAATCTACACATTTGAGTAGAGAATGTGTCTGAGTATCATCAGCGGTAGTCACACTGTGAAACTCATCATCATCATCATCATGCTGTTGGTCGCGATGCAACAAAGACTGCTTTACATTTCATGAAAGATGCCTGCAAAAGTGTTGAAGTGCTGCTGGCTTTTGCAAGTTACCAGCGGCACTCTCTTGGGGAGCAAATAGAGGTTTCACACCGGCAAGAACATGTCCACACAGGCGCAAAACTATTTCTCCCTGCAGTGGCTGGTCGGGAGATGTTGGGAGTTCCATACATCAACCGCCCTTAATGCTGCCACAGTGACATGGTTTTCTGTTTAGGGTTTGCTCCCTTAGCCTTCGGTTCTGTCAAGAACCTGAACCACAAGGCAGTGGTTTACAACTCGGCAGGGATGGGGCGTCAAACTCCCTGAGGTATTGCAATACCTGCCATACCTGCATACCACCTATCTACAATGTAATATAAAAGACCGGAAGACCAGTGCCTTGGTGCTGAAAAAAAATGTATGTTCTGATGAATAAACTGTCTTACAAAAAAAACCCCACCAAAACCACTGGACTATGCAACTTGAACATGGTTGGTTGGTTGTTGGAGTTTTACGTCCTGATAACATCTAAGGTCATACATCAGGACGGGCTTGAACATGAGGCATTGCTGAACTAACCACTGCGAGGTCAGCTCGTGCTACCTACTGTGAAACTAATGACCTATTTAAAAGTGAGGAACCCACAGATAACGTGTTTGTGACAGGAATGCCCTTAATCGAGTGGGTTGTTTATGAAGTACACTCAATGTCACTGAAGTAAACAATGACACCTTGTTCTTAGACAGGTTATCACCTCAGTATGTCCTGACCAATATAAGAACCTCCATCGGCCCATCCCTGTCAACTCCCAGTCATACTACATGAAAACCAACCAACCTTTTTTTGCGGTAAATATGTTTATTCTGCTGAATAAGTCTTTTGGCAGTGCTGAAGTTCCGGTCTTCTAGCCATTTTTTCAATTCAGGATTATTTACACAAACATCGTATATAGAGTAAGGTTTATAATAAATGTTGAATACACAATTTGCAGCGATGAAATTCTTTAACTCTATCGAGGCTTATTCTTCAAGATGTAAATGTTTGTTGGTCTGGTTGGTTGTTGGAGGTTTACGTCCTGGCAACATCTAATGTCATATCTGGATGGGTACCGACTTGTGACAGTGCGCACTCATGGCGAATTTATAGTGACGCCCCACTGGGAAATCAGGATGCCGCTATCATGACTCGATATCGCACTCAGTCACATTATTCTGATACTGAGCTAATCAGTCCTTGCATATCCTATTAATGCTGAGCGCCAGGCTAGGAAGCGACAAGTATCAATTCTATAATGCATCGGTTTGACTCAACCAGGAATTGAAATCCCAATCTCCCACACGCGAGGCACATGCTTTACTGGGCCGCTTAAAGCATCACATTTTCTACTTAGAAAAACCCAGAACCGCTTCCCTACATTTGATACCGCTTACCTAGATTTGATACCGCTTGCCTAGATTTGATACCGCTTACCTAGATTTGATACCGCTTACCTAGATTTGATACCGCTTACCTAGATTTGATACTGCTTACCTAGATTTGATACTGCTTACCTAGATTTGATACCGCTTACCTAGATTTGATACGCTTACCTAGATTTGATACCGCTTACCTAGATTTGATACGCATCCTAGATTTGATACCGCTTACCTAGATTTGATACCGCTTACCATTTGATACCGCTTACCTAGATTTGATACCGCTTACCTAGATTGATACCGCTTACCTAGATTTGATACCGCTTACTAATTGATACCGCTACCTAGATTTGATACCGCTTACCTAGATTTGATACGCTTACCTAGATTTGATACGCTTACCTAGATTTGATACCGCTTACCTAGATTTGATACCGCTTACCTAGATTTGATACCGCTTACCTAGATTTGATACCGCTTACCTAGATTTGATACCGCTTACCTAGATTTGATACCGCTTACCTAGATTTGATACCGCTTACCTAGATTTGATACCGTACCTAGATTTGATACCGCTTACCTAGATTTGATACCGCTTACCTAGATTTGATACCGCTTACCTAGATTTGATACCGCTTACCTAGATTTGATACTGCTTACCTAGATTTGATACCGCTTACCTAGATTTGATACCGCTTACCTAGATTTGATACCGCTTACCTAGATTTGATACCGCTTACCTAGATTTGATACCGCTTACCTAGATTTGATACCGCTTACCTAGATTTGATACCACCAATCCAAGTTAGATGCTGGTGCACTCGTTAAAAGTCTATTGCTTCATAGATATTCATTGCCGCATAGAAGGAATATTGTTTTTGTTTTGGGGGAGTTTTCAGTCGCATTGGCACGCTGAAGGCTTCAAATCTGCAGCACTGTATGGACACTGCTGAAAGCGGTCCCATGTGGTCGGGAGTTGGCTTCCAATGGGTCAGAGAAATTGTGGCAGAGGGGTGGGGGGGAGGAAGGAAAAAGGCAGCCTCAGAGCCCAACCACAGTCCTCTGAGAGGGCCGGGGGACGCTGGGTGGTTGGTGTAGTTTTACGCCCCAGCAAGACCCTAGGCCATACCAGGACGGGCACTGACTTGTGACAGCGTGCACTCTCGGTGACTTTATAGGGCTGCCTCCCTGGGAAATCAGGCCACCGGTACCATGACGTGAAGTCCCACACAGTCACATTATACTGACACTGTGCACCCAGTCTAGAAGGAATAATCAGTGAATTTTACAGAACTTGTTAGTGTTGCTGCCGAAGCCCATGGTGTCTAGCATTTCGAAGAGCATGCCAACATTATTACGGATCTTTTCACTTAAAATATCTCCACATTGAATCCTTTAAAATAAAAGTTACTTCCAACTTCAGGAAAGTAGATTATAATGATTAATTGAACATATTGATTTTTTAAATATTAGATATATGAGTCTTAACAAATTCAATGTTTACTTTATGGTTTTCATGTTATGTGAGTAAATAAGTGATGTATGTGATGGCCGAAATGACAGTTTGTTATCGGTCCTGAAACTAGACTTGGTCTTGCGAATAAATCATTCATCTTCTCCTCGATAAAACAATTACCACGTACTGACAGTAATTGAGTGAATAATGTCTTAATTTAAGAAGCAATATTTATTCTTTATATATGTTTTTATATTTCCCTGCTACCTTTGAGTTGAAAAATGTAATAAAACATGCAGTTTAATAGACTTTAAAAGTGAAATCGATGGTGTTCTATGGCTGCCATCTTGTCTTTTTGCATATTCTCCCATTTCACCAACTCTGTGCCGATACAAGTAACCATTTGACACTGGTGACAGGCATTCTACTTCCTGTTCTATACTAAAGCTATTTTCGCTCGTATTTAGACTACATTGTCATTCACCCGTGTACTAAAAGTACAGGGTGAATCTTTTATCTAATCTTCTCCCAGCTCATGTTGAATCAATAAACACTATGTATTAATGGACAAATAATAGACTACCAAGGAACCTGTGCTCCACCGATTCGGCCACTAAATCCGGTGTGAATATTAGTCAGCACTATAAATAACCCACCTGAGTTAGAATGAATGATACAAGGGAACACAGATACAATTTGTATAGGCTTCCTCTCTAAAGGGGCTGTCACACTATGACGTATAGCCTTAGCATATGCCGACGTCTGTGATTTTTTACCAACATGTCGGTGTACATCATCATATGGTATGTATACGTTGGGCATACGTCGGGTATGTTCCAGGTACGTCGTTATACGTTGTCTTACGTCGCTGTGCATCCAGGCCCCGAAAAAATGTTGTGCATGCTCAAAATTTCCAATGTGTGTCGACTTGTGGCTCGTACTTTGAATGTATGCTGTGTGTATGTTCGGGATACATCAGCATATGTTGGGAGTACATTAGGGATACGTTGGAATACGTTGCTGCATGTTAGTTGTAAGGTCAGCCGGTGGGAACATGCAGTCCGCGTACTGTCCACGTACTGCCAACAGATGCATAACATACTTCGAACGTATGCCTGCCTTATCTCCAGCATACTTAACATATATGCCATACTTCTAGCGATGGAGTAACGTACAGATTGTTGGTCAGCGTACCGTGAGCATATGCAAGCATTTTGCGAACATTTTGCGAACATTTTGCGAGGCACATGAACGCTCTCATATGCTAGCAATAGGTCAGAGATACGTTCTGCATACGTTATGTACGTTGTGTGTACATTGTGTGTGCATTGTGTGTACACCCATTTTTATCCCCCGCCGCTGAAAAGTTTGACAAATGCCATACGCCGTAGTGTGACAGTGCCTTAACATAGAACTGAAGCATGGTTAGGCTCATAGGATGGTTAATTATAGCATCGCACTATAAAGCCTATCGCAATAAAAAGCTATCATTTAGACCCCCATAGAAACTTTAACAAAGCCACCTTCGAATAATAATGAATTTGAAACCCTGATATCGATAACAATAGACATAGCCATGGCAATGGCGATTGTGATGATAAGAACCTGTGTAGTGTCATGTATCACTTCCATACCTGATGTCATATGGACATGGGACTTCGAATCTAGTACATATATATGGTCTCCTTCGTCTTGGAGACCAGAGGGGATGGCCGAATGGGCTAGGTTGTCCGTCTCCCTTATTGGTAGATTGTGGGATCGTGGGTTCGAACCTGGTGGAGTCACACCAATGACTTTAAAATTTATACTTGTCGCTTTCTAACCAGGCTCTCGACATTATTAGAATAGGGCAAGGACTGGTTGGCTCAGTGTCAGCATAATGTGACCGAGTGGGATATCAGGTCATGGTGCTGGCAGCGTGGTCTCCCAGTCGTCATGAGTGCGTTATTAGGATAGGCCAATGACTGGTTGGCTCAGTGTCAGGATAATGTGACTGAGTGGGATATCAGGTCATGGTGCTGGTGGCCTGGTTTCCCAGTGGGGCTGCACTATAAAGTTGCCATGAGTGTGCACTGTCACAAGTCGGTACCCATCCTGATATGACCTTAGATCTTGCTAGGACGTAAAACAACAACAACAATACCGTTGCACTTATTAAGTATTTGCTGCTGCATGGAATGCTATGTGGAGTCAGTGGAATAGTGTAAAATATTCCTATAAAAGCAGGATAATGACCAGTTGTGTTAGGATAGTGTAATAATGAAGGTATGACATATGATGTCTAACATATTGTAAATGACTGGATGCGTGTGTAACACGACCCCATTGGATTGACTGTGTTATAATAGTCAAACGGGTCCACTGGTACTTGGTAAGGTGGAACTGAAGAGTACCAGAGTTCGATGCATATATCCTATGAATTGCTTGTTTGTTTGTTAGGATTTTATGTCCTAGCAACATTTAAGGTCATATTAGGACGGGTACTGACTTGTGACAGTGTGCACTAATGGTGACTTTCTAGTGCTGCCCCAGTGGGAAATCAGGGTGCCAGCACTGTGACCCAATATCCCACTCAGTCACATTATCCTGACATTGAGCTAACCAGTCCTTGTCAATGCCTATTAATGCCGAGTGCCGGGCTAGGTAGTAACAAGTATCAATTTTGTACGTCATTGGTTTGACTCGGCCAGGGTTCGAACTCCCGACCTTCCGCACGGGAAGCCTGCGCTCTACCGATCGGGCCACCCCGTCCGGTGTCTACGAATTGCTTAGTTAGTGATTACCTGATTGGTCACAAGGTAATTTATTGGTCAAATCCCTGTGATTACATGTAACATGGGTACCCTATATAAGGGGAGGTCTTACTGAACCAGGCACTTCCGGTGGTCTACCACCGAACAGTGCGGGTTCAATGTTATCAGAATTTCTATGTGCATGCCAGAATTAACATGGCATGTTTTCAATTCAAATATCTGTAGCTGCAATGAGTGTGAATGGAGCATTCACTCAACTCTGTTTAGTTTCTGTAAGAGAAGAACTCAATACCTTATCCTCTCTCTGATATAATGCTTCATACTTGCCAGGGAGTGTAGACAGTGGACCATAGTGGTTTTTCTTAGATATAGAAAAAAACATTTGACAATTAGAAATCATAAATTTTTATAATTCACTTAACACCCCAATAAGGGGGATTTCACCTGGGAAGGTCAGTGTAGCTCACTAGACCTTCATACTGGCACCACCGGCCTAATCAGTAGAGCGCAGGCCTCCCTTACGGGAGATCAGGAGTTCGATTCCTGGTCGAGTCAAACCAATGACTTACAAAATTGATACTTGTCGCTTCCTAGAATGGCGCGCGGCATTAATAAGGTCGGGAAAGGACTGTTTAGCACAGTGTCAGGATAATGTGGTCCGGATCTTACCCGCGCTCTATCGATTAGGCCACCACTCCCGGTGAATTAATAAGTTGGTGTGTTATCAACACTACGTGTATTCAATAACGGTGTGTGTGTCTATAGCCGTGTTCACACGGGCAATGTAAATCGATTCGTAGAAATCGACTTGTATAGTTCGGGTTACATTTCACGTGTGAACGCGCGGCTGAGTCGGATTAGGGCTGAATCGATTCCTGTGATCTGGATACTGTAAACCACTTGTCGAAGTAGTTTACGTGAGTGGATTTCTGTGTACCGATTTATTTTGCCCGTGTGAACCCAACCGACTTACTTGAGGCGGATTAAGGACGTGACAGTCGAGACCTGAGTTTGTTGACTTTCCAGTAAATTTGCTTTATGAAACCGCTAGCTGTGCACAGATATTTTTTTCATCATTTATTTTTAGGGTTTCACTGCCCAGCAGAAGTTTTGACTGTTCCAAAACAATACGATTCAGTCGAAACAGATCTAGGTCGAACCCACACTCTCTCGTGCCGACGTCGACTAACCGAAACTGGCGCTGGTTAGTCTGGACTTGCTCATGTGCAGATATCCACTTCCGCCTTAAACCGACTCAAAGCACTGCCCATGTGAACATGAAACACTTTCAAACTAAATCGATTCACATGATTTGCCTTGTCTAAATCTTTTTACATTTTGCCCATGTGAACACGGCTTAAGTGTCCAAAAACCCTATAATACTAAGACGGCTCACTCAGCCTGTACTGTGTAATCAAAATGATCAAACCCACCACTTGGTGCGCTGGCTGTTCTCTTGGTTAAACAGATGCTATATTATATGTATAAATGAATGTGAAAGATGTGTGATGATGGCGATGATGATGATGATGCTCATGATGATGTGTATTTGTTCATAGCAATTTCATATTGATGTGTATTCATACTTACCTATCTCATGTATAATATAATTGTATGTGTTTACATGTGAAACACGAACCAGCAGCTGGGCTGATCAAACCCACCACAAGGTGGCACTGCGAAATGTATATTACCATGGGAGAGATAGGGAGTGAGCTGTCTTAGTATTATAGGGTCTTTGATGTGTCACAGGTCTGGACCTGTGGTGCATCGTTGACACTCTCACGTCTAGAGTGCCGCCATCGACTCGGTGTCGAGTGTTGGTGGAGTTTAACAATGGGATCAGGCCTGTATCGACCAATTCACGTAGAGAGGAAGCCCTTCACAGTGAACGCCCTGACACTCCAGTTGGAGCGATTTGTGGATGTTTAGATAACTCTTCTTATACCGCGATAAATGCCAAAGGGAGCCAAATGACTCCCACCCAAACCAATCAAGCTGTCTCGATGCACAAGGTGGCTGCAACCCTCATGTCGTCCATAATCCGGACAGATAACAGAGTTTTGAGATATGCGGAGACTGTCTCAGAGGCCCAGTCCCCCCGTACCTTGATTTCTTCTACCATGGCCCCCATGTAAGGCTAAAAAGGTGCAGCCACCCCGTCGAAGTGAGTGTGACAATAAATCGTCAACGTCCATACCTGCCCTTGATGCAAAAATCTTTAGTGTCTGCTGGTAAAGCAAAAAACGGGAGGCAACTCTGACGATTCAAATAGCGTGTGGGTGTGGGTGTGGGTGTGGGTGTGCGTGTGGGTGTAGGTGTAGGTGTGTTTATGGGTGTGGGTGTGGGTGTGGGTGTGGGTGTGGATGTGGGTGTGTGGGTGTGGGTGTGGGCGTGGGTGTGGGTGTGGGTGTGGGTGTGGGTGTAGGTGTGTTTATGGGTGTGGGTGTTGGGGTGGGTGTCAGTGTGGATATGGGTGTGGGTGTGGGTGTGGGTGTATGTGTCGGTGTTGGTGTCGGTGTCGGTTGTTGGGCGGAACGAGTGAAGAAGGGCTTTGTTTGATTGTTTGTTTTACTGTTTGTTTAGGGTTTACATACTAGCAACATATACGGTCATATCACTATGGGTACTAACTTGTATCACTATCAGTCAGTTCACACTCATGGTGACTTTTATAGCGCGGCTGCATTAGGAGACCGGACCACCGAAACCGTGACCTGATATCCCATTCAGCCATATTATCCTGTTGCCGAGTGTACTAGTCCTTGTCCTGTCCTGTTAGGGTCATTACACAGATAGTGAAGTGTGCCATTTTGGTTTATATATAGCATAATTTTTCAATTTGCTTTACCAAATCATTGTTGTATGCAATTCTCCTTTACACACATGCAGCAGTGTACCATTTTGGTTTATACATATAATATAATGTACCATTCTGGTTCACATATAATGTGGGGTACAATTCTAGTTCACACATATAATGTAGTGTACCATTCTGGTTTACTTACACACATAATGTAGTTTACCATTTTGGTTTATACATATAATATAATGTACCATTCTGGTTCACACATAATGTGGGGTACAATTCTAGTTTACACATATAATGTAGTGTACCATTCTGGTTTACTTACACACATAATGTAGTGTACCATTTTGGTTTAATCATATAATATAATGTACCATTCTGGTTCACATCTAATGTAGGGTACAATTCTAGTTTACACATATAATGTAGTGTACCATTCTGGTTTACTTACACACATAATGTAGTGTATGATTTTGGATTAATCATATAATATAATGTACCATTCTGGTTCACACATAATGTGGGGTACAATTCTAGTTTACACATATAATGTAGTGTACCATTCTGGTTTACTTAGACACATAATGTAGTGTACCATTTTGGTTTATACATATAATATAATGTACCATTCTGGTGTACCCATAATGTAGTGCACCATTATGGTTTACACACATAATGTAGTGTACCATTATGGTTTACACACATAGTGTAGTGTACCATTCCAATCTACACATATAATGTACTGTTCCATTACAATTCACTCACGCACCATGTTATGCTATTCTGATTTGCACATATATAACAGTGTACCATTATGGTCCACACAAATATCCTAGTGTGCCATTCTTATTCATTAATATGATACAGTGTACTATTCGGGTTATCACAGTGTATCATTTTTGTTGACCCACATATCATAATGTACCATTCTGGTTTACCCGCATACCACAGTGTGCCATTCTGGTTTACCCACATATCACAGTGTACCATTCTGGTTTACCCACATATCGCAGTATGCCATTCTGGTTTAACCACATGTTGCAGTGTATCATTCTGGTTTAGGCACATACCATTATGTTTCAACCACATATCACACAGTACCATTCTGGTTCAACCACATATCACCATGTCATTCTGGCTTAACCACATACCAGCGTATGCCATTCTGGTTAACTATAGACCACACTGTGCCATTCAGATTTAGCTACATATCACAGTGTTCCATTCTAATGTAACCACATATCACACCATACCATTCTAGTTCAACCATATATTGCAGTGCCAGTTTGGTTTAACCACATGTTGCAGTGTACCAGTCCGGTTTAACCATGTCACAGTGTAGGCCTACTATTAAGTTTTAGCCACATACCACAGTGCACCATTCTGCTTTAACCACATACCACGGCATAACATTCCTGTTCAACCACATATTGCAGTGCCATTCTGATTTAACCACACACCGCAGTGCACCATTCTGGTTAAGCCACACACCAGGGTACCATTCTGATTTAATCACACACCACATTGTACCAATCTGATTTAACAACACACCACAGTGTGCCATTCTGGTTAAGCCACAACCAGAGTGTACCATTCTGATTTAATCACACACAACAGTGTGCCATTCTGTTTCAGCCACACACCACAGTGTGCCATTCTGTGTAAGTCACACACCACAGTGTACCATTCTGGTTAAGCCACACACCACAGCGTATCATTCCGGTTCCAGCACATATGGCAGTGCCATTCGGCTTGAGTGAGGGTTGGAAATGTGAATAACTCAGGCACTAAGGAAGGCGGAAGGTGATGGTTTCTAGTCAGTGTCCAAGTAAACCAACACCTACTGGAGGAGGCAAAGATAGCTCAGCAGGACAAGAAAGGGTGACGTCATGTCTTCACCAAATGTCGCCTGCTGTTTATAACATTCAGTCAAAGCTATTGTTTCTTACTGACTATTAGTATTAGATAGTGCTTTGATCGTTACTTTAGGTGCACTCAGACAAATGATACTTGTACCACTAGAAGTAACTAGAATATAGTTCCATAGCAACTAAAGAAATTATTCAATACTTACCTGAAAAACATGTATTTGTAGGCTACTTTATATTGTCACTACCTAGCCTGGCGCTTTGCATTACTAGGATAGGGCAAGGACTGTGGTTAGCTTAGTGTCAGGATAATGTGACCGGGTGGGATATCGGGTCCTTGTGCCAGTAGCCTGACCTCCCAGTGGGGCAGCACTATAAAGTCACCATGAGTTTGCACTGTTAGAAATCAGTAGTACCCGTCCTGATATGAGCTTAGATGTTGCCAAGACATAAAATTCCAACAACCAACCAACATACATCCTGATATGACCTTAGATGTTGATATGATATAAAACCCCAATAAACAAACAAACTGACCAGGTTAAGTCGGCCATTGCCTTCTCGCCATCGGCCATTGACTTCATTGAAGCCTCGTTTTGGGAATATTAAAATACAAGTTGTGCATGCTGCAGACGATACCACAGGCCAGGTGCAGGCAACGCTATAAAAGTGACACCTCTCTTGTTGCCAGACTCTCTACTCCAGCATGGGGGTCGGGAGGGGTGGGGGTGACAGTCGGCACACAGGAGCAGACTGGTCTCAGGTGCTATGAATCCCAGCAGGTGTTACACACCCACCTAATTAGCACCTGGAGGAAGGCTTAATTAGCCCGCAGGTGTGTGTGGGGTGTGGGTGTGTGGGTGTGTGGGGTAGGGGGTGGAGTGTTCTCACACCCCCCTGGGGGGGGGGGGGCTCAGACCCGCCAGGGGGCGCCACACCCCTCTGGGAGTTTTGGCTTGTCTCTCAGTGAGTCTCTCACTCTCACACATGTATACTGCTGTATGTGTGTGTAGGTGTGTGTCTGTGTGTGAGTGAGTGAGGCTCTTGCTCGAATGTGGTGGACCGAATCGGTAGAGCACTAGATAAAAGATTCACCCTGTACTTACAGTACAGGGGTGAACGACAACGTAGTCTAAATACGGACGAAAATAGCTTTAGTATGGAACAGGAAGTAGAATGCCTGGCACCAGTGTCAAATGGTTACTAATATCAACACAGAGTTGGTGAAATGGGAGAAAATGCAAAAAGACAAGATGGCGGCCAGAGAACGCCATCAATTTCACTTTTAAATTGCATTAAGGTATATGTTTTATTATATTTTCCAACTCAAAAGTAGCGGGTTGGAGATCGATCTTACGACCTACCGCATAGGACACCAAATGCTCTGACCCACTGACTTATATATATATACACTCGACTCGTGGGCTTGTTGGATAAATAACTAAACAGCATTTGTTGACGAGGTCTGGACCAGTGAGAGCTCATCCAAAGATTTCAGCATTTTGATGGTCATACAAAACATAATACTTTTCCAGACGCCCCCACCCCCCGCTTCCCCACCACCTCCCTCCAAAAGTAGTACGCATCAATATTTTAATACCGAACATAATATACGCTGAAAAATTATCAACATTTTATTAAAAGATAACAAGGTGTACATGACTGAAATCTCCCGTTCACCTGTGTCATATGCTTTGTACCACCGTGAAAATGTTGAAAACGTTGGATGACCCCAAAGACGGTTAGTTAACACGCTATATTTTATTTTTAAAGCCATCATGACTAACTCCATAATGGCGGTGCTTCTAACACCACATCCATTACGGCGTTCCTAATTTTGACTCGACTCCCCTTTAGGTGAGAAGTGAGAGTGTGTGTGTGTGGGGGGGGGTTGGTTACAATTGAGGATGTCAACTTTACAGACCTGAAGTTGGGTACTGGAGGTGTTAGGAGACCCAGGGGTGACTGGATGACAGGTGGTGGACTACGCAAGGGTGATGGGGTGGTCGGGGGAGGTATGGGGAGTTAGGGTGGGATCGGGAGGTAGGGGAGGGGAGGGTAGGGTAGGGTGGGTAGGGTAGGTAGGTAGGGTAGGGGTGGGTAGGGTAGGGATGGGTAGGGGAGGGGAGGGGTGGGTAGGGTAGGGTAGGGTAGGGGAGGGGAGGGGAGGGTAGGGTAGGGGTGGGTAGGGTAGGGCTGGGTAGGGTAGGGGTTGGTAGGGGAGGGGAGGGGTGGGTAGGGTAGGGTAGGGGGGGGTAGGGAGGTAGGGTAGGGCGGGTAGGGTAGGGTGGGTAGGGTAGGGTAGGGTAGAGAGGGGAGGGGAGGGTAGGGGTGGTAGGGTAGGGGGGTAGGGTAGGGAAGGGTGGGTAGGGGAGGTCGGGGTGGGTCGGGGAAGGTAGGGAAGGTCGGGTAGTGAGGGTGGCTAGGGCTTGGGAAGGGGATGGAGGGGTGTGTAAGGGTGGATAGGGGTGTGTAAGGGTGCGTAATGGTGGATAGGGGTGTGTAAGGGTGCTTAGGGGTGTGTAGGGGATGGGGAGGGAGGGTGGTAGGGTGGGTAGGGGTGAGATGGGGTGAATAGGGGTGGGTAGGAGGGGGAAGGGTGGGGAGGAGTTAGGTGGGGTGGGTAGGGTGAGGTAGGGGTTAGTATGGAAAGCTAGGGGTGGGTAGAGGTGGAGAGGAGTGGAGGGTGGGTAGGGGTGGGTAGGGGAGGTAGAGGTTAGTATGGAGAGGTAGGGCTTAGTATGGATAGGTAGGTTCGGTAGGGGTCGTCAGGGGTGGGTAATGGTGGGTAGCAGTAGGATGGGGATAGGGAAGGTGTGGGTAGGGGTGGGTAGGGGTGGGTATGGGTGGGTAGGCTGGTGGCCTCTAACAGATGAGTGCTCATTCACACCCTCCCCTTATGGGGTCGTCTGCTGATGTCAAATGTTGTCTGCTGTCCGCTTTCCCGGCAGCAGACGACATTTACCGGACACAATCGACAAGTTGGGTTTGCGCAGCCACAGTAAAGCAAGGACACGCCTCGTTGGCTGTACATGTGAACAGTTAATGGGGAAGCCCGTCATTGTCATTATCATTGCCATTGGTGGCTTCAAGTTGTCAAGGCGACATGTTGCTTAGTAACCATTCACAGTTGGGAGATTTTTGTTTGTTTGCCGGTTTTACATCCTGGCAACATCAATGATCATGTCAGGACAGGTAGTAGTGACTTGTAATACTACACACTCATGGTCACTTTATAGTGCTGCCCAACTGGTAAATAAGGCTGCCGACACCATGACCCAATTTCCCACTCAGTCACATTATCCTGATCCTGACCTAAACCATTTCTTGTCCTCTCCTATTAATACCAATCGCCAGGCTAGGTAACGACAAGTATCAATTTTGTAAGTCATTTGTTTGACTTGGCCGGGTTTTCGATCTCCCGACCTTCCACATTGAAAGTCTGCGCTCTTACCGATTCGGCCATCCTCAGGTGTTTCACATAGTTGATAGTGGGCGTGGTGGCCTAATCGGCAGACTGCAGACCTCACATGTGGAACGTCGGGAGTTCGGTTCCCGGTCGACTCAAACGAATGACTTTAAAATTGATACTTGTCGTTTCCTAGCCTGGCGCTTGACATTAATAGGATAGTGCAAGGACTGGTTAGCTCAGTTTCAGGTTAATGTGACTGAGGGGATATCGGGTCATGGTACTGGCAGCCTGATTTCCCAGTGGGGCTGCACTATAAAGGCACCATGAGTGTGCACTGTCACAAGTCGGTAACCGTCCTGATATGACCTTATATGTTGCCAGGATGTAAACCTCCAACAACCAACCCATAGTTGATAGTGCACAGGTATCTGATGTAACCACCTACGCCAGGTGTTGTGGTAGTGTACAGTGTACAGTGTACAGTGTACAGTGTTTCAGTGTACAGTGTACAGTGTAGAACCACCCCGCCCTGGAGCACCCCTCTCCGGGTGTTTACGGTAGTGGGTCGCGTGGAGGATCTAGCGCCTTCCTCCTGTACCCATCCATAATGGACACACCTCGCACCTTGTCCGCTGTCCCCAGTCGCCTTCCTCCACGTTCTCATCAATTATTGGCGGCTCACACCTCACACCTGGCCACACCTGGCCATGCCGACAACACCTGCCAGCTCGGGTTACACAGCGCCACCCAGCGTCAGCGTCCGGTACCTCCGTCACACGACTCGGCCCGTAACCACCAATATATAGACACAAAAATAGCAACCACCAAAATATAAACACAAACATAGCAACTACTAGCACACAACCACAAATATGCAACCACAATACATAGACACACACATAACAACCACCAATGTATAGACACACACATAGCGACCACCTCCACACATCCATTAATATACAAACATAGCAATCACCATCACACAACCACCAATATATAGACACAACCATAGCAACCAACACACAACCACCAATATATAGACATAAACATGACCAGTCACCAAGACAATCACGAATATACAGACACAAACATAACAGCCACCTAAACAGAACCACCAAAACACAGTCACAAGCATACAAATATAAATATATTCAACCACCAAAACATAACTACCAATATATAGACACAAACATAGCAACCGCCACACACTACGACCAACATATAGACACAAACATAACAACCACCAATATATAGACACAAACATAACAACCATCTATATACAGAGACAAACATAACCACCCCCAAAACACAACCACCAAAACACAACCACCAAAACACAACCACTAGCATACAAACATAAACATAACAACTACCAGCACCCAACCACAAACATTCAACTACAAGCAGACTGACTCAGCACACAACCACTACCAAAACCATAGCAACCACCAACATATAAACACAAACATAGCAACCTCCAAAACACAACCACCAACATATAAACACAACAGAGCAACCACCTATATATAGACACAAACATAACAACTACCAACACACAACCACAAACACTCAACTGCCAGCACACCAGACTCGGCTCACAACCACTAATATATATATATACACACAAACATGACAATCACCACACAACCACCAACATACAACCACCAATATACAACAACCAACATACAACAACCAACATACAACCACCAACACACAACCACCAACATACAACCACCAACACACAACCACCAACACATGGTGTTCAGCACACAACCGCCAACACACAACCATAAACACACAAACGTCAACATGCAACCACCAACATACAACCACCAACATATAAACACAAACATATAAACACAAACATAACAATCACCAACACACAACCACCAAGACAAGGTGCCCAGCATGCGTACACCAACACACAACCATCAACATGCAACCATTAGCATATATCCACCAACAGTCAACTACCAGCACACAACCACAAACATATAACTACAAACACAACCACCAACACTCATTCACCTCATCAGAGAGGTACTGGCTGTTGGACGCTTAGAGTGAACCCTTGACTTTTCTACCTCTTTCACTTCTTCCTAGCTTCCGCCCATCACTCAGGCACTTCCCACCTTTTCCCATCCCACCCTCCCACAATCCAACTCGTTCCCCTTCCCAACACAACTCCACCACCATTCCTGCAATAGACAAATAGTATAGTGAGTTGCATTGAGCTCCCCAAGTAAAATGCCACATGTACATGACAATCACCACACAACAACCAACACACTACCATATAAAAGACCCCTTGCTGCTTATCGGAAAGAGTAACCTATGTGGCGGCAGCAGGTTTCCTCTAAATAAATATGTCAGAATGACCATATGTTTGATGTACAATAGCCGATGATACGAAAATCAATGTGCTCTAGAGGCGTCGTTGACATAGATACATGGATTTCACCAGAGAGCCTAGATAGGATAATGCTTGGGACACCAGCCTCGGAATAACGCAAATGTACGTTACTTTAGTTTGAAGTTACTTTATCAATGGCTAACCTTGAAAATATCTGAAGTGAAAAACATGCCAAATCCAACATTTACTTTGGCATGCACATCGAAATTCTGGGCACCAGACTGCAGTAGTAATAGGTGTAATTGAATTGATGCAACATACCCTTCTATGCAGCAACAAATACTTAATGAGTGCGCCCACATCTAAGTTAGATGCAGCCGCACCTAGATTCTAAGTTGGATGTGTAGACCCAAATCTAGATAAGTATTTTGTTTTAAGGCCCAGTCAGACCTTACCGGACTGAGTACCGGACACCACCAGGCAAAGACTTGTCTAGTCCGGTGGTGTTTGGTGTCGAACTGTTGCAATGGCCGCCAGACGAAAACGGATGCTAAATTGATGCTAAACGGCCGCTAAACGGATGCTAAACGGACGCTAGACGGATGCTAAACGGATGCTAAACGGACGCTAAACGGACGATAGACGGACATTAACGAATAAATAGTCAACAGACGAGAACCAGACGAGAACCGGACGACAACCGAATGTCAAACAGACGGACCGACACCAACCGGACACCAACCGGACACCAACCGGACACCAACCGGACACCAACCGGACACCTACCGGACTGTTCACGGACGTGCCAAAAACCGACGGACCTACTTCCCGCAGCACCATCAATGGACTCTTCAGGATACAAAACGGACACCTAATGGATGAGTAACGGACATGAAATGGACCAAACTGACGAAACGGACTTAAAACGGACATCAACCATACACTTCAGTCCGGTGGTGCCCGGTACAAGTTTTGTGCATGTTCAAAACTTGTACCGGACACTGCCGGACATCACTGGACACCATCGGACAGATAACGGACACGACCAGACGGGGTGGCCGAATGAGTTAGAGCGTCTGTCTCCCGTGCTGGTAGATCGTGGGGTCGTGGGTTCGAGTCCCGGTCGAGTCAAACCAATGACTTTAAAATTGATACTTGTCGCTTCCTAGCCAGGCGCTCAGCATTATTAGGATAGGGCAAGGACTGGTGTGCTCAGTGTCAGGATAATGTGACTGAGTGGGATACCAGGTCATGGTGCCGGCGGCCTGGTTTCCCAGTGGGACAGCACTATAAAGTCGCCATGAGTGCACACTGTCACAAGTCGGTACCCGTCCTGATATGACCTTAGATGTTGCTAGGACGTAAAACAACAACAAACAAACATAGCGGACACACCGGATGCCAACCGTATATAAACCGTACATTGCTGTATTTCACCGGACAGTGTCCATTTTCTATCCACTTGCTCAATCCGGTGAGGTCTGACTGGGGCTTTAGAGATGTAACCTCTCTTTCATCGGACTATGCAAATTTAAAGATGGTTTATTGGTTGGTTGTTGGAGCTTTATGTCCTGGCAACATCTAATGTCATATCAGGATGGGTACCGACTTGTGACAGTGCACACTCATGGCAACTTTGTAGTGCTGCCCCACTAGGAGAACAGGCCACTAGCACCATGACCCGATATCCCACTCAGTCACATTATCCTGACACTGAGCCAACCAGTCCTAGCCCTATCCTAATAATACCGAGCACCTGGCTAAGAAGAGACAAGTATCAATTATTTTAATCATTGCTTTGACTCGACCACAATATACCAAAATTGGATACGGGCGCTCAAAACCAGTGGTCCACAACTGGTTCATCAAGGCTGTGGTATGTGCTGTCCTGTCTGTGGGAAAGTGCATATAAAAGACTCCTTGCTACTTATCAGAAAGAGTAACCTATGTGGCGGCAGCAGGTTTCCTCCAAAGAAATATGTCAGAATGACCATATGTTTGATGTCCAATAGCCAAAGATAGGAAAATCAATGTGCTCTAGAAGTGTCATTAAATAAAACAAGCTTCTTTTTTTTATGGACGCTCAACTCTTTCGTCCAACCCATCTGGTCTCGCATTTAAAGTCACGTGATTGGACTTGTAAGGGCTGGCGCGGTCTGGTGTCGGCACGCCTCCTGGCGGGACAAGCCGTGTTGCGCGTCAAGGCCATGAATGCACCGCGTCCATTACGGCGATTGCATTAGTGCTAACCCGGTGTCGGTGTCTCCACGTCTTCACAACACCCCACAACACCACATAACACCACACAACACCACACAACACCACACAACACCACACAACACCACACAACGCTGCACAACGCCTCACAACGCCCCACAGCACCACACAACACCCCACAACACCACACAACACCACACAACACCACACAACACCACACAACACCACACAACACCACACAACACCACACAACACCACACAACACCACACAACACCACACAACACCAACAACACCACACAACACCACACAACACCACACAACACCACACAACACCACACAACACCACACAACACCACACAACACCATACAACATCACACAACACCACACAACACCACACAACACCACAACACCACAACACCACACACACCACACAACACCACACAACACCACACAACACCACACAACACCACACAACACCACACAACACCACACAACACCACACAACACCACTCAACACCACACAACACCTCACAACACCCCACAACACCCCACAACACCAACCAATACCACACAACACCAGACATCACCACACAACACCACACATCACCACACAACACCTCACAACACCACACAACACCACACACCACCACACAACACCACACAACACCATACAACACCTCACAACACCACACAACACCACACAACACAACACCACACAACACCACACAACACCTCACAACACCTCACAACACCTCACAACACCCCACAACACCAACCAATACCACACAACACCACACAACACCACACAACACCTCACAACACCCCACAACACCCACCACCAAAAGTACCACCAACACACAACACCACACAACACCACACAACACCTCACAACACCTCACAACACCCCACAACACCCCACACACCAAACACTACCACACAACACCACACAACACCACACCACACAACACCACACAACACCTCACAACACCTCACAACACCACACAACACCTCACAACACCCCACAACACCCCACACACCAAACAGTACCACACAACACCACACAACACCACACAACACCACACAACACCACACAACACCACACAACACCACACAACACCACACAACACCTCACAACGCCTCACAACGCCTCACAACGACCCACAGCACCCCCACAACGCCCCACACCATCGTACAACACCCCACAACACCCCACAACACCCCACGACAACCCACGACACCCACAATACCCCACAACACCCCACAACACCCCACTCCCACCCAAACATATGCATTAGAGCTGCCGAGTCCGATGAAAATATCAAAACAATTATCTAGATTTGATTCTACATATCTCACTTAGATCCTGGTTCACTTATCAAACATATGCCACCACATAGAAGGAAGGAAACACTGAGGAAATTTCATCAAGCCTTTTACTGCGGAAGCATATGGTGTCAGTGTTTTGACATGTTTGCCCAAATTAGTGTTGCATGTTGGCACTTCAAATATATTAAAATTGACCATTTAAAATAAGTTACTTCAAGCTAAAAGTAAGGTAGATTATAGGAATCAATCTAATATATTGTCAAAACCATCGGATAATATTTCCCGCCAGTGCTTGTGGACCAGGCAGAGATGGTCGACTATAGATACAGCGCCCACACCACGTCTGGCAGGGTCTAAACCTAAGATTCCTTATACGCGATATGCAGTATGCGGCATGCGGCATGCAGCATGCGGTATGCGAATGGGAGGATTCCTTCTACGCGGTATGTGGCATGTGGCATTCGGCACACAACTGGCTATATTTAAAAAATAAAAATAAACAAGTATACTCCATACTGCACTGTATATGACCGAATATGGCATTTATATCTATGTACCTCTTGGTACGTCACATGGGGGTTCCTACCTTTATAATTACCAAATTATAGATGAGTATTCAGATTTCTGTGGATATGGTAGCATTTTTACCAAACCGTTACCGTCCGTCTCCCCACCACCACCACTACCATATGTTTCCCCTCCGCACCCCTGTGTGTGACCATTCCGTAATGATCAGTCGCCTCTCCTCGTCTAAAACTAATGGACATGTGCGACTGAGGTTTCTATTCGCATACTGCATGCCGCATGCCACATGCCGCACCGATCGTTACAGGGACCGATCGAGTTGCCGTATTCGCATTTGCATTTGCATTTGCATTCGCATTCGCATTCGCATACCGCGTATAAGGACTGTAACCCATTGACTTCAAGGCGTTTCGACTTTTTGCCGCATTCGCATTCGCATACCGCATACCGCATACCACGTGTAAAGCTGAGATTCCTTACACGCGGTATGCGATCTGCGAATGCAATGCGGCAAAAAATCGAAACGCCTTGAAGTCAATGGGCTGCAACCCTTAATACGTATGCGAATGCGAATGCGAATGCGAATGCGAATGCGACAACTCGATCGGTCCCTGTAGCGATCGGTCCGGCATGCGGCATGCGACACGGGGGTGCGAATAGATTAGCATCAGTCGCATTTGTCCATTGATATAAGGCTGGAGGAGGCGACTGATAATTACGGACAGCCGGGACAGGGTGGTGTGAATAGAAAAGCATCAGTCGCATTTGTCCATTGATATAAGGCTGGAGGAGGCGACTGATAGTCTTTAGCCCTGTATCTACACCAAGTGCAGTAGTGGTGGTGGTGGGGGTTCGGGTTGGTAAAAATGCTACCAGAGCCACAAAAATATGAATACTTATCTATAATTTGGTAATTATAAAGGTAGGAACCTCCATGTGCAGTACCAAGAGTTACATGGATATACATGCCATATTAGGCCATATACAGTGCAGTATGGAGTATACTTGTTTATTTTTATTTTTTAAATATAGCCAGTCATGTGCCGTCTGCCGCATGCCGCATACCGTGTATAAGGAATCTTCCCATTCGCATACCGCATACCGCATGCGCATGCCGCATGCCGCATACCGTGTGTAAGGAATCCTAGCTTTAGGAATCTTGGGTCAATACCCGGCCAAGTTAACGGGGGGATAGGGGTGGGGGTGGGGGTGGGGGGGGGGGCGGATGCAAAGACTTGGAAACTGAGTACATGCTTGCTGTCAGTACATTACTAGGACAGGTGCTGGGCAAGGTGGCCGAATCGGTAGAGCGCAGGCCTCCCGTGCGGGAGATCGGGAGGTCAATTTGTGTTCGAGTCAAACCAATGACTTACCAAATTAATGATTGTCACTTCCTGGCTTGATGATCAGAATTAATAGGATAGGGCAAGGACTGGTTAGCTCTGTCAGGATAATGTGACTGAGTGGGATATCAGTGGCGTTCTCTGTGGCGGTGTGGTTAGAGTGTCTGACTTTTTTCTAGGTCAGACTCCTAATCTGAGGGTCGGCGGTTCGATTCCCCGTGCCCCAGCTCTGCCAATTTGGATTTCCACCGCTGTGTATAACTTACAGCGTCATCAAAGGCCGGTTGCTCTCATACCATGTCTATGTGGTGTGGGAGGTTAAAAATCCCTTGGGTCGGTAAAAGTGTAGGCTCGGGCTTTCTATCGACCAGCAGTAGAATGAGGAAGACCAGTCGTCTATGACTGAAATTTCCCCTGCTTAAACAACTAATGGACCAACAAAATTTTTTTTAAATGGTGCTGGCGGCCTGCTATCCCAGTGGGGCAGCACAATAAAGTCACCATTAATGCACACTGTCACAAGTCGGTACCCGTCCTGATATGACCGTAGATGTTGCCAGGACGTAAAACCCCAACAAACAACCATAGTGCTGGACAGATTCGTCCCTAGCTACTGGGTTTGAGATCAAATAGTCTATTCTAAGTCCTGATATGACCTTAGATGTTGCTAGGACGTAAAACAAAAACAAACAAACAAACTATTCTAAGTGGGAAATGATTTCGATCTTTCATGGATATGACTCTATGAGTGCCCCTCATCACCCATATATATGGCTGAATGAATAAGGCACTCCCATATTGAAGGTCATGGGTTCGATCCCTAGCTGAGTCAAACCAAGGACGAGGAAAATTGGTACTCTGCATTCTTAGAATAGGATAAGGAGCAGTGGAGTGAGGAAGACCAGTTGTTGGCAATTTAAATCACCTTACTGCTTAATTAACCAGTGTGGGGGGGGGGGGGGAGGAGGGAATGTGGGGGAGGAAGAGATAAGAAAGAAAATACAATCTTCTGTTGCAATATTGAGTTCCCTGCAACAAATTGGCAATGCAGCCACACGAATAACGGGCGTTGTGAATACTTGTTATTTTTTGCTGCTGAATTATAATTAGTAGTTACTTAAAGCTGCATAGTCCGATGAAATATCAAATTTTCAATATCAAACCAATTATCTAGATTTGATTTTACATATCGAACTTAGATACTGATGCACTTATTAAGCATTTGTTTCTGTGTAGAACTAGAAGGCAATACTGAGTCAATTTAACAGAACCTGTTCCCGCAGAAGTGTATGGTGTCAGAGTTTTGGCAAGCTTGCCAAAACTAATTTTCCATGTTTGCACGCAAAATATCTAAAAGGTTTACCATTTAAAATAAAAGTTACTTTGAAGTAATGTAAAGTAGATACTGGTGATCGATCTAATATATTTATCTCATAAAAAATACAGAAATTCAAAACCATCGGACGATGCAACTTTAACGAACAGGTAAAGTTAATATTGCGTGTCAAATGAAACAGTCAACTGCGAGAAATCTTATATTTCTACGTGGTATAAGTACGTTATGAATGAGACCTAGCAGGTCAATACACAGGATCACTTACATAGATTGGTTGGTGATTGATTGGTTGATGATTGATTGGTTGGTGATTGATTGGTTGATGATTGATTGGTAATGGTTTAACACCGTGTCAGCAGCATTCGCAGCAAAAGGTTATCGGTATTTATTGTCATGTTTGGTTCACGAAAAAATGTGGTTGCATTGAAATTTACATGAAAATCTGAAATGGTCAGATTTGTGTCAAATGACAGCAGAAATGATCTCGACTGGAATTTTGAATTGGTTAAAGGCAGATAGTCCGATAAAAACATCAAATTTTCAAAAGCGAAACACTTATCTACATTTGAACCTACATATCCAACTTGTACACTGTTGCAGCTATTAACCATTTGTTGCTACATAGAACTTTA
>CM059195.1:69642841-69684806 GCA_030323885.1 Branchipolynoe longqiensis
GCAAGCTTGTCAAAACTCTGACCCCATAGGCTTCTGCAGTAACATGTTCTATTCAATTGCCTCGGTATTCCTTTCTGTGTGGTGACAAATGTTTAATAAGTGCACCAGTATCTTAGTTAGATATGTAAAATCTAATTTAGATAATTGTTTTGATTTGAAAATTTGATATTTTTATCGGACTATGCAGCTTTAAGTGATGGAAGCGAAACAGCAGCTGATGATCTGAGGCCACCCCCCCAAAAAAAAACAATAGTTGTGAAGCCTCCTTTTTGGAGAGTGTGTCACGGTGGAGGTGGACCTCATAATCGGTGCCTGCCGCTAGGGGCGCCACTGGAGGCGGACAATGAGGCGATTCCCGCCTCATTACATTGGCCTTTGCATGCCGGTTGTGAGACGGTGGGAGTGTGGGTGTGTGGGTGTGGTGGTGCTGGGTGGGCTCGGGGGGTGGGGTCTGTTGTGTATAATGCCTCCTAGTGTTACACCAATCTCCGCCCCGCCTCAACCCGCCCCGCCCCGCCTCAACTCGCCCGGCCCCACCTCAACTCGCCCCGCCCCGCCTCAACTCGCCCCACCCCGCCTCAACCCACCCCGCCCCATCTCAACCCGCCCCGCCCCACCTCAACCCACCCCACCTCAACCCACCCTGCCTCACCTCAACCCGCCCCGCCTCACCTCAACCCGCCCCGCCCCGCCTCAAACCGCCCCCCCCGGCCCCACTCAACCCGCCCCTGGCCCTCTCAACTCGCCCCGCCCCGCCTCACACGCCCCCCCCACCCTCAACCTGCCCCGGCCCCTACCCAACCCGCCCCGCACCCGCCTCAACCCACCCTGCCTCACCTCAACCCGCCCCGCCTCACCTCTAAACCGCCCCAACCATCCCCGCCCGCTCCTTCGAACCGCCCCGCCCCGCCTCAACTCGCCCCACCCCGCCTCAACCCACCCCGCCCCATCTCAACCCGCCCCGCCCCACCTCAACCCGCCCCGCCTCAACCCACCCTGCCTCACCTCAACCCGCCCCGCCTCACCTCAACCCGCGCGACCTCTGCCCTCCTGCCGCCCCACCTATTGATCATTGTCATCACCCCCATGAAGGGAGCATTTGGGCAAAGACGACTGCACGCGCTCTCCACCCGGCTCCCCTCCCCTCCGACCCCCCTCACGTCCTCCTCCCCGCTCCCCCTCCCACACGCCCCAGTACTGGAGGGTCTTGAAGCTAGGACTTCCTTACACACGGTATGCGGCATGCGGCATGCGGCATGCGGCGTGCGGCGTGATTACGGGATGGGTCCTTTCACCACACCCACACCACCACACCCACACACAGTGTCAGGTTTCCTCACCACTGTTCTCTATGGCAAACGCAGCAGCATTCGCATTCGCATGCCGCACCGATCGGTACATGGACCGATTCAGTATTCGCATGCCGCATGCCGCATGCCGCATACCGCGTGTAAGGAATCACCCCCATTGACTTAGATGCTTTTCGATTTTTTGCCGCATTCGCATTCGCATTCGCATACCGCATACCGCGTGTAAGGAATCCTGGCTTTATCCGGTATCAAAACCCAAAGCGCTTCTTGTGGGCCTGCAGTACTGGCAGACCACTATAGAAGTAGACAGAGAACTGGGGAGACCTGAGGAGACCTGGGAGACCTGGGGAGACCTGGGGAGAACTAGGGAGAACTGGAGAGAACTGGGGAGAACTGGGGAGACATGGGGAGAACTGGGGAGAACTGGGGGGAACTGGGAGAGCTGGGGAGACCTGGGGAGAACTGGGGAGAACTGGAGAGAACTGGGGAGAACTGGGGAGAAGTGGGGAGACTTGGGGAGAACTGGGGAGAACTGGGGAGAAGTGGGGAAGACTGGGGAGAACTGGGCAGACCTGGGGAGAACTGCGGAGAACTGCGCAGACCTGGAGAGAACTGGGGAAAACTGCGGAGAACTGGGGAGACCTGGGAGACATGGGGAGACCTGGGGAGACCTGTGGAGACCTGGGGAGAACTGGGGAGATCTGGGGAGACCTGAGGAGATCTGGGGAGACCTGGGGAGAACTGGGGAGACTGGGGAGAAACTGGGAGAACTGGGGAGATCTGGGGAGAACTGGGGAGACCTGGGTAGACCTGGGGAGAACTGGGGAGAACGAGGGAAAACTGGGGAGATATGGGAGACCTGGGGAGACCTGGGGAGACCTAGGGAGACCGGGGGAGAACTGGGGAGATCTGGGGAGACCTGAGGAGACCTGGGGAGACCTGAGGAGACCTAGGGAGACCTGGGGAGAACTGGAGAGAACTGGGGAGACCTGGGGAGAACTGGGGAGAACTGGGGAGACCTGCGGAGACCTCGGGAGACCTGGGGAGAACTGGGTAGAACTGCGGAGAACTGGGGCAGAACTGGGGAGAACTGGAGAGACCTGGCGAGAACTGTGGAGACCTGGGGAGAACTGCGGAGACCTGGGGAGAACTGGGTAGAACTGCGGAGAACTGGGGAGAACTGCGGAGAACTGGGGAGACCTCGGGAGAACTGGGAGAACTGGGGAGGACTGGGGAGAATTATTGGGGACACCTGGGGAGAACTGGGGAGACCTGTGGAGAACTGGGAGAATGGGGAGAACTGGGGAGAACTTGGGAGACCTGGGGAGACCTGGGGAGAGCTGGGGAGAACTGGGGAGAACTGGGGAGAACTGGGAGAACTGGGGAGACCTGGGGAGACCTGGGGAGACCTGGGGAGACCTGGGAGGGGGGCAGATCTACTTACTCTCCAAGCACCCTGTCTACGCAGAGGGCGGGGGGATGGGGTGGGTGTATTGGTGGGTGGGGAGAAGTTGTGCTTGGAGAGTGGATGCCGGTCGTTGGTGGTGGTAGAGCATTCGGAGGTCACATAGGGGAGGTGGTGAAGAAATTATGCAAGATGGGGGGATGGGTGGAGGGGATGGGAGGGGCGGGATCAGGCGGGGGGGTGGGAGGGTGGAGGAGGTTGGGAGAGGGAGGAGTGGGTGGAAGGGGCGGGAGGAGGTGGAAGGAGCGGAAAAGGGGGCGGGAGCGAGGTGGGAGGGGGCGGGAGGGGCGGATTGTGGGTAGCGGTTGAAGCTGGGTCTTTAACATTAGGATGCCTTCCCACCACCTGATGCTAGAGTTTACTATAGACAGTGTGTGGGGGGAGGGGGAGGAAGGGGGGAGGGGGTAGAGGTGAGAGAGGGGGTATGGAGGGGATCGAGAGAGATGTGGGGTAAATTGGAGTGGGAAGGATGGAGGGTGGGGGAGAGGGGCAGCGAGAGTGGGATGGGGGAGTGAGAGAGGGGAAGGGAGGGGATCGAGAGAGATGTGGGGGAAACTGGAGCAGGAGGGATGGGGGATGAGGGAAAGGGGTTGGGGACACTTGCACACTTGCACGCTTGCACGCTTGCACGCTTGCACGCTTGCACGCTTGCACGCTTGCACGCTTGCACGCTTGCACGCTTGCACGCTTGCACGCTTGCACGCTTGCACGCTTGCACGCTTGCACGCTTGCACGCTTGCACGCTTGCACGCTTGCACGCTTGCACGCTTGCACGCTTGCACGCTTGCACGCTTGCACGCTTGCACGCTTGCACGCTTGCACGCTTGCACGCTTGCATGCTTGCACGCTTGCACGCTTGCACGCTTGCACGCTTGCACGCTTGCACGCTTGCACGCTTGCACGCTTGCACGCTTGCACGCTTGCACACTTGCACACTTGCACACTTGCACACTTGCACACTTGCACACTTGCACACTTGCCATTGCACACTCTCCCATGCACACATGCACACTTGCACACTTGCACACTTTCACACTTGCACACATGCACACATGCACACATGCACACATGCACACTTGCACACATGCACACATGCACACATGCACACATGCACACATGCACACATGCACACATGCACACATTGTGGCACACAATGATATAATCTGCACACTTGCACACTTGCACACTTGCACACTTGCACACTTGCACACTTGCACACTTGCACACTTGCACACTTGCACACTTGCACACATGCACACTTGCACACTTGAACTTGCACACTTGCACACTTGCACACTTGCACACTTGCACACTTGCACACTTGCACACTTGCACACTTGCACACTTGCACACTTGCACACTTGCACACTTGCACACTTGCACACTTGCACACTTGCACACTTGCACACTTGCACACTTGCACACTTGCACACATGCACACATGCACACTTGCACACTTGCACACTTTCACACTTGCACACATGCACACATGCACACATGCACACATGCACACATGCACACATGTACACATGCACACTTGCACACATGCACACATGCACACATGCACACATGCACACATGCACACATTGTGGCACACAATGATATAATCTGCAGGCATGTAAATCCTCACTGGCAAAATTCCCGGCCAGGAACGTGTTGGGTGGCAATTATCGGCTGGAAAATAGTGTGTGGCAAATAGTGGGTGGCAAATGTCATGACAGCGTATATACACATAGAGATAATTGCTGTCACTCAGCTTGGATTTCAATTATGATACAAATGACGCTGTCACAATTAAATCTGATGGTTGTTTTTTTTTTTAAGGGAAACTCTATTGCGTGTCACCTGGGCTCGCTATGGGTTCAGCATGGAGGACAAAGAATTGACATGTGGAGCCATTCAGGTAAGAACTCCTGCATCACCTGTGTGCTATTTAAGTCGCCCACACCAGATAGGATGGCCGAGTAGGTAGGGTAGGATCCTTCCTTCCTTCCCATCCAGGGGTTCGATCCCTGGCCGAGTCAACCCAAGGCACCACCAAATTTAAACTTATGCTATCGAGGCTTGTGCTCGGAAGTAGTAGAATAGGGAAACGACTGAGTGGCCCTATGTCAAGATAATGTGATTAAGTCAGATATCAAACCAGTGTGCCGACAGTGGGGCACGCAGAGAGGCAGCACTATAAAGTATAAAGTCAAATATTTAATAAGCGCACCAGCATCTAAGTTGGATATGGAGACTCAAATCTAGGGAAGTGTTTTTGTTTTGCTATTTTTATGATGGTGTAGTAGTCTACACTGACCTCTCAGGCAAGTAACCACATAGACAGGTAGGCATGGGTAGTGTGGTGATATCAGGGAGCCTAGGTGGAGTAATGTTTAGCGCACTGGCCCAGAATGCAGAGAGATGTGGGTTTGAGTCCCACTCTAGGTGCAATATTTCCCATTTTCATCACCCCCACAACACTGGTTCCATGACCAGGATCCTGTACAAGCTATGCGCTGTATGGTTGTTGAACCTACCCTGTGTGTATGTGTTAGGCATTGCCTATATGTATGTAATTGTAAGCATTAAAATACTTACAATTCCAGGGGGATGAGTGTAGTAGTCTACACTAACCTCTCAGGCAAGTAAGCACATAAGCCGTGTTTACACGGGCGAGTTAAGTCGCTTCATGTAAATCGCCTTGCCTAGTTCGCCTCACATTCGCCGTGTAAACGCGACTCTGAGGCGGATTAGGGCTGATTCGCTTCATATGATTCACTTCATGTAAACCACCTTGTGAGGTGGTTTATATGAAGCGATTCCGCTGGTTCCCGGGCGGCAATAGTGTAACATAGTGGTGCTCGCCGGCTACAGGCTCAGCTGTAATTATACACTGGTACCCGGCCGTGTTAGGGACCGATTAGGCCGAAAACTATTGAATGCGATCATATTTAACAGAATTACATACTCAAATAATGAAATTCAATTAAATTAACCCTAAATTCCAAGCGATATTAACGTAGCAACTACATCGGCGTCGAATCGACGAGTGTAAACTAAACAAATAGCAGTGCTCGCCGGCTACAGGCGGAACACTAAGGCTGCTGGTTCCCGGCGCCGAAACACTTTCAAACTCGCTCCATGTAAACGCGCCACTATATCGCTTCATATAAATCGATTTGCCTAATTCGCTTCACAATTGCCCGTGTAAACACGGCTATAGACAAGTAGGTGTGGGTAGTGTAGTGATGTCAGGGAGCCTAGGTGGGGTAATGGTTAGCATATTGGCCCGGAATGCAGGGATATGTTGGTTCGAGTCCCACTCTAGGTGCAATATTTCCCATTTTCATCACTCCCACGACAATATTTCGATGATGAGTGTGATTAAAACTCCCATCTTTAATATGCCATTCAGCATAACTGATAAATATCTCCGAGGAGCAGCTAAAAAAATAGTCAAAGTCTAAAAAGCGTAGCAACCTAAGCATGGGCGGAATACCCATCACATGCTATTCAAATAACAGATGATACAGCAAATAGTAAACAAATAATACGAGCCATATTAAAATTGCATAGTCCGATTCTTTTGAGTTTCTCGCATTTTCTGAGATACTTACATTCGGTTGATCGTTATAATCTACTTTAGTTTAGTTTGAAATAACTTTTATTTCAAATGATTAACTTTGGAGATATTTGAAGTGAAAACATGCTACAATAGTTTTGACAAGCACATCAGAAGTCTGACACCATGCGCTTCAGCAGTAACAGGTTCTATTAAATTGACTCAGCATCCCATCAATGCATCAACAAATGCTTAATAAGTGCACCAGTATCTAAGTTGGATATGTATGATCAAATCTAGGTCAGTCTTTTGTTTGGGAAAATTTGATGCTTTTATCATGGGGGGGGGTGATGAAAATAGGAAATATTGCGCCTAGAGCAGGATTCGAACCCACATTTCTTTGCATTCTGGGCGAGTGTGTTAACCATTACACCACCTAGGCTCGCTGATATCATCACATTACCCACCTACCTGTCTATGTGGTTACTTGCCTGAGAGGTCAGTGCAGACTATTATACTCATCCCCCTGGAATTGTAAGTCTTTTAATGCTTACAATTACATACATACAGGCAATGCACTAACACATACATACACAGGGTAGGTTCAATAACCATACAGTGCAAAGCTTGTACAGGATTATGGTCACGGAAACCAGTGTCATGGTAGTGATGAAAATGGGAAATATTGTGCCCAGAGTGGGACTCGAACCCACATTTCTTTGCATTCTGGGCCCGTGTGCTAACCATTACACTACCTCATCATCATCATGCTGTCGGTCGTGATGCGACAAAGACTGCTTTCATTACTTGACTGCCACTCTCCATTTAGCTCTTTGCTGTGAGAGTTGCGTCCATGAGTCGGTCTTAATGTCTCTCAGCTTCAGGTTTCTCTTGATGGTACATTTCATGAAAGCTGCCTGCAAAAGTGTTGAAGTGCTGCTGGCTTTTGCAAGTTACCAGCGGCACTCTCTCGGGGAGCAAATAGAGGTTTCACACCGGCAAGAACATGTCAAGACAGGCGCAAAACTATTTGTCCCTGCAGTGGCTGGTCGGGAGATGTTGGGAGTTCCATACATCAACCGCCCTTAATGCTGCCACAGTGACATGGTTTTCTGTTTAGGGTTTGCTCCCTTAGCCTTCGGTTCTGTCAAGGACCTGTACCACAAGGCAGTGGTTTAGGTTTACAACTCTGCAAGGCAGGGGCGTCAAACTCCCTGAGGTATTGCTATATTGCTATGCCTGAGGTATTGCTATGCCTGCAATACCTGCATACCGATACACTACCTAGGCTCCCTGATATCACCACACTACCCACACCTACCTATCTATGTGGTTGCTTGCCTGAGAGGTCAGTGCAAACTACTATACATTCATCGGACTATACAGCTTTAAGAAGTCGCAACCCACCCTCAGCCATCGCGTTCCCCTATCTCCACCGCTAACCAAACGCTACCCAATTAGTTAATTGTCTAATTAGCATTAGCAATTGTATTAGTTTATTGATCCGGTGGGCAGGCCACCTCTGCGAGCAGATCACCCGAAGGGTTGAAGCTAAATAATGTACTTTACCCCCCAAAGTATTTTTGTTGCAATTTCTTTTAAAACAATCAATCTATCAATCAATTGGCTCCCCTGCATGATATCTAGATTCTTGTCACGCCATTTCCACCCTCCCCACTCAGTTCCAGCCACTTAGCGAAAGTACCGGCTTGACCTCTGGTATCAGTGACCTCTTGTCTCCTTGACCTCTTGTCATGTTGACCTGCTCTCTTATTGACCTCTTCTATTTTTTATCGCTTGTTCTATTGACTCCGCATCTTGCTGACCTATTGTTATATTAACCTTATGACCTGTTGAGTTCTTGTCCTGTGGTGCTCTTGCATTATTGACCGCCTTGTGTTGTTGACCTTTTGTTTTGCTGACCTCTTGTATTGTTGACCTCTTGTTTTGTTGACCTCTTGTTTTATTGACCTCTTGTTTTTGTTGACCCCTTGTTTTATTGATATTTGTGTCTGTGTACGCTGGTGTATGCTGAGACAAGTTATTGGTATGTTTGGCATAAGTAGTATTCATTAACAGCCCACCGGTGTATACTGAGACAAGTTATTGGTATGTTTGGCATAAGTAGTATTCATTAACAGCCCACTGGTGTATGCTGAGACAAGTTATTGGTATGTTTGGCATAAGTAGTATTCATTAACAGCGCACTGGTGTACACTGAGACAAGTTATGGATATGTTTGGCATAAGTAGTATTCATTAACAGCCCACCGGTGTACGCTGAGACAAGTTATGGGTACTTTTGGAATAAGTAGTATTTTTGAGCATGTTCAAAATTCCCACCGTATGACAGACAGCATGGGTGACATACATCGGCATACGCTTACGCGGTGTGACAGGGCCTTAACATTGCTGAATAAGTATAGTTTTTGATGACGGGATCCGCCAGAGATGCAACCTTACATTTTTCACACTGACTATGGGTCAATGTGATTGGTGGCAGAGAATGGCTAAAGGCCCTGTCACACATCACCGGATTGGGGGAAACATAAAGAAACCAAACAAAGTCTGTTTTGTGTCTGTACCAGTTTTGAACATGCACAAAACTAGGAACGGATACCGCCGAATTGATGTCTATGGTTCTTGTCCGGTTTGAATTTGTTTCGTTCATTGGCTATCCGTTCATGTCCATTTCATGTCCGTTTCATGTCCGTTTCATGTCCGTTTCATGTCCGTTTCATGTCCATTTCATGTCCGTTTCATGTCCGTTTCATGTCCGTTCTTCCGGCGGGCTTAGACCCGATGTCGCAACACTTTGACACATTTTAATACAATTTGATACTTATCACCACCAGACTAGACAATTCTGTCCGTTGCTCAATCCGGCATAGTGTGACAGGCACTTAAGAGCTTAGGTGCGATCATGTGTCATGGCAGCTGTATTAGATGGCTGGTTACTTGTTGGAATTGTACATCCTGGCAATATCTAGTTTGCTTGTTTGCTTGCTGTTGTTTTATGACATAGCAACATCTAAGGTCATATCAGGCCGGGTACCGACTTGTGACAGTGCACAGTCATGGCAACTTTATAGTGCTGCCCCACTGGGAAGTCATGCCGCCAGCAGCATGACCCAGTATCCCACTCAGTCACATTATCCTGACACTGAGCTAACCAGTCCTTGCCCTTTCCTGTTATTAATGCCGAACGCCTGGCTAAGTAGCGACAAGTATCAATTTTGTAAGTCATTGGTTTGACTGGACTGGGAATTGAACTCCCGATCTCCTGACTGGGAGCCCTGCGCTCTACCGATTCGGCCATGGCGCCCGGTCAGCTGCTTAAGTAACCAGGAGACTGCGATGAACTTAAGCTAAGATTCCTTCTACGCGGTATGCGGTATGCGGTATGCAGCATGCGGTATGCGGTATGTGAATGGGAGGATTCCTTCTACGCGGTAAGCGTCAAGCGTCTGCCCCCCAGCACCACTACCAGATGTTTCCACTCAGCACCCCTGTATGTGACCATTCCGTAATGACCAGTTGCCTCTCCTAGTCTAAGCCTAATGGACAAGTGCGACTGACGTTTCTATTCGCATACTGCGTGCTGCATGCCGCATGCCGCACTGATCGCTACAGGGACCGATCGAGTTGTCGCATTCGCATTCGCATTTGCATTCGCATTCGCATTCGCATTCGCATTCGCATACCGCATGTAAGGGATGTAGCCCATTGACTTCAAGGCGTTTCGATTTTTTGCCGCATTCGCATTCACATACCGCATACCGCATACCGCATACCACGTGTAAGGAATCTTAGCTTTATTCCTCTTGATCCTACCGTTCCATTGACCGATCCAAACACCGATATGAATAACCTGCATTGTAAGCCTCTTTCATAGACTACTACTGTGTTTGTTTCACAAATGACTGGGATAATATAAAGCTAAGATTCCTTACACGCGGTATGCGGTATGCGAATGCGAATGCGGCAAAAAATCGAAACGCCTTGAAGTCAATGGGCTACATCCCTTACACGTGGTATGCGAATGTGAATGCAAATGCAAATGCAAATGCGTCAACTCGATCGGTCCCTGTAGCGATCGGTGCGGCATGCGGTATGTGGCATGCGGTGTGCGAATAGAAACCATCAGTCACACTTGGCCATTAGTTTTAGACTAGGAGAGGCGACTGATCATTACGGAACGGTCACACACAGGGGTGCGGAGGGGACAGACAGGCATAGAGGGGTGCCGTGTACATAGTGATTAGTGAGTGTGGACGGGAAACATATGGTAGTGGTGGTGGTGGGGTTCAGTCAGTCGCACTTGTCCATTAGTTTTAGACGAGGAGAGGCAATGGAGCATTACGGAACGGTCACACACAAGGGTGCAGAGGGGAAACATATGGTAGTGGTGGTGGTGGGGTTCGGGTTGGTAAAAATGCTACCATAGCCACAAAAATATGAATATACAGTGCAGTATTGAGTATACTTGTTTATTTATATTTTTTAAATATAGCCAGTCATGTGCCGCATGCCACATGCTGCATGCTGCATGCAGCGTGTAAGGAATCATGCCATTCGCATACCGCATGCCGCATGCCGCATGCCGCATGCCGCATGCCGCATACCGCATACCGCGTGTGAGGAATCTTAGCTTTACGAAGTGGGATAGTATAACTAAGCGGGAAATGGGTCATGCTGTCGATGGCCTGGTCTCACAGTGGGGCTTCGGCATAAATGTTGCCATGAGCGTGCACTGCCACAAGTTGCTACCCGTCCTGATTTGATCTTAGATGTTTCTAGGACGTAAACCTCCAACAAACAAACATTTAGTGATCTACTCTACTGCAATGTCATGAGAAATTGTGTCCTGATTCGATCATACAATGGCTAGCGATTCAGTGCTTGTGAGTTAACAAATGAGCGCTGACACACTAGAGACATTCCGAATGTTTGCTTGTTTACTTGTCTGTTTTCCACTATCCTTTCTACACTGAAATTCTACACTGAAACTCTTGCTTTTGGGAAACATGCAAAGTCCCTCTTTCCACTCTTTCATATTTAACACTGACACACTTCGCCCGCTATATACTACAATTAAAGGTTTGTGATTTTGAGTTTCTGTCATAAAAAAATATATTATATATATGAGCCTGTTTCAAAACGGGGTAGCTCTTTTTTTTTTGTCCATTGTAACAATTGACAGAAAACAGCACAGAAACGGTTACACTGAAAACACAAGGACATTTGCTTCAAATCATTATGTATTCTATTGGGATTATGAAACACCATGTAAAAAACAAATCAGTTTATCCTGAGCAAATGCATAAGCAGATAGGATGTTGGTCGTTACAATGGACAAAGTTTTGTCCCATATTGCCTAGCACCTTTTGAGACAATCTTATTTGTTTCATCGTTATGATCGATACCACGTTAACTTGAAGTAATATTGATTGTAAATGGCCAACTTTGGAGATATTTTAACTAAAATCAGGCAAAGATCATGTTGGCGTGCACGTACAAATTATGAGCTTCAGCCACAGCAGGTTCTAGTAGAATGACACATGTCCTTCTATCTAGGAACAAATGCTTAATGGGTGCACAAGTATCTAAGTTGGATATCTAACCTGGAAAAATAACCCAAGAGTGCTTAAAATGGCCAAAGCTGGATTTTAGATCGTTTGAAATCCACAAACAGTTACAACCCATGAACAAAAAATCCAAAATTATTACTGAGACAAAATTCTGAAGATTTGAATCAAATTCGACTAGTGCTGTCCAGCAGTGAAAACAAGTCTTATGACACTTATCCGTTCTGGGTAATATATAAATAAATTCATCACAAAAAAAAGTAAGATCCAATCTAGGTAATAGTCTTGGTTTTATCAAATTTCTGCTTTCAGTGAACTATGGCGTTCTAAATGCAAAAAAAAGTTTGTTTGTTTATTGGTTTACGTCCTAGCAACATCTAAGGTCATATCAGGATGGGTACCGACTTGTGACAGTGCGCACTCATGGATACTTTATAGTGCTGCCCCAATGGGGAAACCAGGCCACCAGCACCATGACCTGATATCTCACTCAGTCACATTATCCTGACACTGAGCCGACCAGTCCTTGACATATCCTAATAATGCCGAGTGCCAGGCTAGGAAGCGACAAGTATCAATTTTTAAGTCATTGGTTTGACTCAATGAGGATTCAAACTCACAAACTCATGGGTTCGGATCTCGCGATCTCCCAAAACAGGAGATGGACGCTCTACTCATTCAGCTACCCAGTATGGTCTACCAAAATAGAAACAGTATTTCAGCACTGACAATGGAATACGACATAGAAATAAAAGAATTTTGGGGGAAAAAGAAGTCTACTTCCCCCTCATTGGGAGTCATGTCTGACCTACTCGTGTGTGGTTTGGAATGGGGTCAATGGGCCCCTATTCACTGCATTTGTTGACCAGTCCCGCAAATAATTAAGCAAACATTACCTTTAGGGCGTCAGATTAAATAAAGGAATTCCATGAAATTACAAATGATTGCCTACATATTACTAATCGTCGAATGCAACCTCAAAATGCAGACATTATTCATATTCAAATTTAAGAAAAATAATACAGATTGGTAAAAATGAAAGGTGATTTGTTAGTAACAGTTCCCATCTCATAAGAACGACTGAGGTGTAAGATTCACACTTATTACCTGACACACACACACTCCGTACACCTATCCTCTGACCTATTCATATGGCTACATTGTACTAACAATTCACTGATCACTTTAAGAGAGAAACACAAGAATCAAATAAAGAGTCGGTCAAATAAATAACTTTTCGATAAATAATTATACTCAGATAATATCAGCTGAATTGCGCCTCTGTTTCATGCCTGCTGGGCGGATCCATGGAATCAGGACTAGAATCAGGACAGATACCCCATTGTTGGTTGTTGGAGTTTTAGCATTTAGTTGTGTTCTCTGTGGTGAGTGGTTAGAGTGTCTGACTTTTTTCTAGGTCAGACTCCTAATCTGAAGGTCGGTGGTTTGATTCCCCGTGCCCCCATCTCTGCCAATTTGGATTTCCACCACTGTGTATAACTTACAGCGTCATCAAAGGCTAGTTGCTCTCATACCATGTCTATGTGGTGTGGGAGGTTAAAAATCCCTTGGGTCGGTAAAAGTGGAGGCTCGGGCTTTCTATCGACAAACTGTCTAATGGTGAAAACAAGCCTATTCAGGCTTATCCATGATAGGCAGTATAAATCTTCAACAACAACGTCCTGACAACATCTAAGGCCATATCAGGATGTGTAGCGACTTGTGACATTGCACATTCATGGCGACCTCACAGTGATGCCCCATTGGGAAATTGGCCACCAGGACCCGTGACCCGATATCCCACGCAGTCATATTATCCTGACACTGAGCTAACCAATCCTTGCCCTATCCTATTAATGCTGAGCACCAGGCTAGGAAGCGACAAGTATCAATTTTATAAGTCTTTGGTTTGACTCGACGGGAAATCGAACTCCCGATTTTCCGCATGGGAGGCCTGCGCTCTACCGAATCGGCGCAGCGTCCGGTATAATCACTTAGAGATAGAAACACAAGAGTTTGGTTAAAATATAATAAACATTTTGATAAATAATTATACTCACATCAAATAATATCAGCTGAATTGAGCCTCTGCTTCATGCATGCCGGTCGGATCAACAGAATCAAAATCAGAACCAGGAACCATAGCTCCTTTGATGGATAAACTGTAAGGAAGTACCGTCCTGATATGACTTTCGTGTTGCTAGGACGTAAAACCCCCACTCCCGACAAACCAGTGAACAAGAAATCAAGCGTGATAAAATCTCTACTAGAATATATGATGGAATGGCTGAATGAGTTGAGCACCTGCTTCCCTAGATAAAAGATTCACCCCGTACTTACAGTACAGGGTGAATGACAACGTATTGTAAATACGGGCGAAAATAACTTTAGTATGGAACAGGAAGTAGAAAGTCTGGCACCAGTGTCAAATGGTTACTTATATCGGCACAGAGTTAGTGAAATAGGAGAGCATGCAAAAAGACAAGATGGCGGCAGTAGAACGCCATTGATTTCACTTTTAAATCTTATTAAACTAAATGTTATATTATATTATTCAACTCAAAGGTAGCGGGGAAATATGAAGGCATATACATAAATGTTGCTTCTTAGATTGTGAAATTAGGCTCTGATTTCATTTCCCTGCTTTTTTGACCGTTTTTATATAGGGCTGGTGTTCACCCCTGTACTACAAGTACGGGGTGGATCTTTTATCTACCGCTTTCCTAGTCGCGGGCTGTGGAATTTAAAAACTGGGCGCGTCAAAGTAATGATTTCAAAATGTATACTTGTCGCTACCTCGCCGGGTACTTGATAACCTTGCTAAGAGAGGGTAAGGAGCAGTGGAATGAGGAAGACCAACTTTCAGTGATTGAAATTTTCCCCGTTTAATCAATGAATGCAACAAGAAACAAAAACAAAAAACTATCACTAAATTGCTTTTGAATACCCCTCAACCACTTCAAGTTCAATCCTGCTTGCAGGAAGTCACATCGACACCCGTTTTCTTTGAGCTCACAGCAACCGGTTCTTGCCATACGCTGCATTGTTTGTGTGTGTTGGGGTTTTACGTCCTAGCAACACATATGGTCATATTAGGACATCATAAATAGACATCAGTTGGTTGGTTATAATTTTACTCAAGATAAATGAATTATTTAATGCTGTGGTAAGTACGATTATTATTACAATACTACTTTCTGTTTATATATAGAATTGATAATTAGTGTTATATTGAGTCAAGTAAATGAAAAGAGTTGTAAACCACTGCCTTGTGGTACAGGTTCTTGACAGAACCAAAGGCTAAGGGAGCAAATCCTGAACAGAACCCCATGTCACTGCTGCAGCATCAAGGGCGGTTGATGTATGGAACTCCCAACATCTCCCGACCAGCTACTGCAGGGATAAATAGTTTTGCGCCTGTCTGGACATCTTCTTGCCGGTGTGAAACCTCTATTTGCTCCCCGAGATAGTACCGCTGGTAACTTGCAAAAGCTAGCAGCACTTCAACACTTTTGCAGGCAGCTTTCATGAAATGTACAATCGCACAAAAGACATCACTCTCACAGCAGAGAGCTAAATGGAGAGCGGCAGTCAAGTAATGAAAGCAGTCTTTGTCGCATTGCGACTGACAGCATGATGATGATGATGATGAAATGAAAAGAAATTGAGCTTGTCTATGTCAGGGATGAAAGTGGCCTCGGGCTAAAAACGCGGTATCAAGCTGATATTATTACATTGATGGCGAATTTCCGCAAAAACGCAGACACCCCCCCCCCCCCCCCCCACCCCCATAGGATTAGCACTGTCAGGGAATCGCAGAAAAATACCGGAACTCAGGTTTCAACTATCGTTGTTGTGCCTGTATTATCGCCCATACTTAACTTGTTCTTTCTTGGGTTTATGTTCTAGCAACATCTAAGGTCATATAAGAACAGAATTTGAACTAACCAATATATTACCGTTACGGCTTTGTTACCGTTGTTATATTGTATATATACAACCAGACGGGATGACCGAATGAGTTAGAGCGTCCGACTCCCGTGTTGGTAGATCATGGGATCGTTGGTTCGAATCCTGGTCGATTCAAACCAATGACTTAAAAATGTATACTTGTCGCTTCCTAGCCAGGTGCTCAGCATTATTAGGATAGGGCAAGGAGCAGTGGAATGAGGAAGCCCAGTCGTCTGCGACTGAAATTTCCCGTGCTTAAACAACTGATGTACAAAAAAAAACTTTAAAAATCGATTATCGATAAATACCAAAAATCGCGGAAATCCGTGAAATCGCGGAGATCTTTCATCCCTGCTATACACCTAAAATCATCATCATGTGGTGTGTGATGTAGTAAATGCCGCGAACCCACACAGTCCAATGAAAGCGTCAAATTATCGAAACTTTCTATTTGTTTCTACATATTGAACTTTGGATACTGGTGCTTTTAAGTTTTATTAAATAATTGTTGCTACATAGAATGGTACAGTAAGTTAATTTATTAGTATTTCCTACTCCTGAAACCCATGGGATCAAGACTTTTGACGTGCATGCCAGAATTGACATTGCATGTTAGCACTTCAAATATCTTCAAAATTAACCCATTAAAATAAGTCACTTAAAACTAAGTCCGAATCAACCTAACATATTGATCCAGGCATGTGATATGTCACGGCCCACCAGCGGGATGCCCAATGCAAGGTAACCATGCCAAAAGTAGCCAGATAACACACCACACAGCTACGTACAAGCCTATGATATGTAAATAGGAGTAGGCTAGTCTAGTAATAAGAGTAGAACAAATAAATACATATATACCAAGAAAATCAACAACAAAAACTAACATAGGCTACTAACCATACCAACCAATTATCTATCTGCTACTGAAATGCAGGCAATCAAATACCTTATCAGCAGCCACTGTGTGATAAGATAACACCAACACTACAACTGGCCAGCATTGAAAACAAGCCTGGGTACCCGGGCTTATATGCTATGGACAGTATAAATACAGCCTCAATAAAAATTAAAATGTTAAACTAAAAAAAAACATGATATCAACTCAAAACATATTCAACGTTAAGTTGCATTAATAACAATTCACGAGTTCAGGCGTGAAACCACATAAGCGCCTATCCAAAAATGGAGATAAACATTGGAATCAATCAAACCTTGAAAAAGTTCCATCTGTTTATATTCCTACTCGTTTATTCATTGCTCCATAACCATGTGATGATATGAAAAGTGGAATTGTGACAATTAAAATTATTTTCAGGTAATCTTTTATTTAAACATTTCCGATTGGCGTGTACAAGGTTTTGCACCTGAACTCTTCAATTCTAAATCCTCGCAATGTAATGCCAAGTACACACCTACTGTATACGATTCATGCACTAAAACTCGCGACCCGACCCGAGCCGCTTAAAACTGAAAACGGGCCGATTCATTTTTCGAATCGCGAATCGCAATCGTAAGGAACAGTTTTAGCCCTAAAACTGAGTCTTAAGTCGCGAATCGCAATCGGTAGGTGTGCTACGAGAGTGCACACCTCACGACTTTTGGGCAGTTTTAGATCGTATACGGTAGGTGGGTGCGGAAAAACGGTAGGTGTGTACCTAGCATTAGAGTCAATTCATTTTTTTTTTTTAATATCAGATCATGAAAAATATTAATTTATTTCTTCTAATTGATTTATTACTGTTTTCACATAGATGAAAATAAAATGTAGAGAGATCAACACAAAGAGACTTGCATTTTGGGTGTATATCCTTTTATTGCTTTAGGTCCGTTAGGCATATACCATTGAACTGTACAACACAACAATATCTTACACATGAACCAGACTTGGAGAATAAATACAACTTTACAATAAATACATGAAATCCTCTCTGGAAACGCATCAATGATCAAGGTGGGCAGTTTGCTTAATACCAGCACTCAACTGCCGACCACCAATGTGTGAACACACCGTCATTTACAAAGCTTTGCCATTCGCAAATAATACAATTTGTACATCATTTTGGTTTGGCAATGTCACAAAATGAGGATTATGGGAGAAGAGGGAGGGGGGGGGGTAACTAAGGGTGGCTGGGGAGGTAACTAAGGGTGGGTGGGTGGGTGGGTGGGTGGGTGGGTGGCTGGGGAGAGGATTAGTTGTAGGCCGTACGTGTTTCTAGACACTGAGTGCTATATATAGCGAGACCTCCCATCCCCCCCCCCCCCCAACCCACAAATACCACCACACCACACCACCACCACACCACCACCACCACCACCACCACCACCACCACACCACACCACCACACCCACATCCCACCTCTAATCCAATCATACATATCTATATTTATTTATATATGTATATATATATATATATTTGCAAATATAATAACAAAAACATGGCGAATGACCAGTTTGATAGCAATAATGATATCTCATCACATCCAACTATTTGACCTTTGACCCTCGACCCCGGCCTTGATTCGATTCGACCACCCCTCACCCCCCACCTCATAATGAACTGAATAATAGTATTATCGGGGGAAATATGTATGCGTCTTTGCACACCGAAAATTAAAAGAAACGACACGCTAGATTTTGTAGTGTTTTAGGGGATTTAAACCAAAATAATCTAAATTAAACAACAAAAAGAAAAAAAGAGGTGGGCGCTTTTTGCCGGGGTGAAAACATGAGGTTTCATGGATGAGGGAGCGAGGGAGGGGGGGTGAGGATGAGGGCGGAGATGGCAGAGGGAGTGGTTTATTGTTATAAGTTAAAGATCAACGCGTCAAACACCGGAAGTACATACTCATCCTTCCCAAATTGCACTTCCGGAAAAACGCTGCACCCCTATTGCGCATGTCACCAGGTGAGCTATACTGTAGACTGTATACACTTCCGGTCCTGAGGATGGTGAGGGATGAGAATGTCGAAGGATGATGATGATGATGATGCAACAAAGCGAATAATAATGACACGTGGTGGTGGTGGTGGTGACGTCACAACGACGGAATGACGTCAGCGATTATGATACGAATGAGTATAATTTGGTTTGTGTTATTTATTTAATTATTTATTTATACAGAGAGCACCACATAGGGAGAACAAACAAAAAACTAAACCCACATCCGAGAATGATCTAAGATGACTTGGCGCGCGTCATGTGACGTCACCGATCCCAAATTCTAACTACTCGACATAGCGATGACGTCACTCGACATTTATATGACGTCAGCGCAATAAGCTATGACGTAGACCGTCACCACCAATTTACCCTACCATGTAGATAGCGAAATCACAACTATCAATAAATTAAATAGATTTGTGAGGAACCTTTCCGTTTGTGGTCATTCTAAGTCACACTTCGTTGATTCCTTTTTACATTATTTTTAATCAGAGAAGTGTGGAGCAACAAAACAAAAATAAACAAAGAATATGTATGCCTCAGTAATTCAGTACACACCATTGACATATTGTGTAGAATCTAGTACTTCTAGCTGTACGTAAGTTCCAATGGGGTGCGGGATGTATTATAATTAATAATAAAATATATAGCATATTTGGATGGGGGCAGGGCAGTGTATTTGCCAAGACTTGGGCATCTACATTATATCCCAACGTTAGATGTGCAGTAAATCATTATTTAATGCACATCTCTACAACTATGTGGTCTCTTCAGCGATCTCGCAGAGAACATATCCCGTGTCTGTCTCAATATGACATCAATAACTTATTCCTATATGTATATACTTATTCTTATAGCTGTATATGTAAATACATATATACACATATATATATATTTATATATACACATATACATACATACATACACATATATATATACATTTATATATACACATATACATACATACACATATATACACATATATATAGACATTTATATATACACATATACATACATATATATATATACATTTATATATACACATATACATACATATATATATATATACATTTATATATACACATATACATATATATATATACATTTATATATACATACATACATACATATATATACACATACATACATACATATATACACATATACATACATATATGAGACTGTCTCAAAAGGTGCTAAGCAATATCGGACAAAACTTTGTCCATAGTAACGATCAACACACTATCTACTTATGCATTTGCTCAGGATAAACTGATTTGTGTTTTACATGGTGTTTCATAATCCCAATAGAATACATATTGATTTAAAGCAAATGCCCTTGTGTTTTCAGTGTAACCGTTTCTGTGCTGTTTTGTGTCAATCGTTGTCAATAGACAAAAATAAGAAGAGTTATCACCTTGTGAGACAGGGTCATATACACATATATATACATTTATATATACATTTATATATACACATATATATACATTTATATATACACATATATACACATTTAGTTTATATATGTATACATATATACATATACCCATATATATTAACTATTCTTACATCAAGATCACAATCGTTATAATACATCTATATATAATTAATTTGATTTCTTTTTTTAAATACCAGGTGTAGATGTGGTTACTAAACCGGCTGATTAAAGGAAGAGGGTGGAGAGAAAATTGCTGAGCGACAATAGAGGAAAGTTATCATACATTTAGCATGAAGAAGTACTGCTAGTGCTACACTATGGACAGCTATGGAGGGGTTCTTGGGATACCCATTGGCTGATGCTTGGTCGAGCGATGCGTGGTAGTGCAGTGCTTAATCGAGCAGCTCAGCAGTCGGTCAAGCCTGGCACACGACGCCTCGACCAACCAGAAGCCAGCAATTCCAACTCCACCGAGCCTGACTTGATTTGATTTGATTTGATTTGATTTGATTTGACTGACACTATCAAATACATCACCACCCTACCCCTAAATAACTCTTCTCAATCTCGTCAGTGTTCTGGAAATAAATACTAGACCATTTGCTATTATTATTATAAAAAACAAATGAGAAGTGGGCTGGGGTGGTGGTGGTGGTGGGGGGGGGGGTGTTACCTTGTAAACAAAGAACGAGAGAGTAAACATAAAGTAAAATTACACTTGTTTCAATCTTGCTGGGGAATTGGTGGGCAGGTGGGTGCGAGGTAAATTGCAGGATTGTGTGTGTGAGTGACTGTATTAATTTAGTTTTAAATTGTTGCTGCTCCATTGACTCAGTTTACAATCTCCACCCTGTCACACACACACACACAGAGGTGTAGTGGACTTCGCATACAAACTCGACTAGAAACAAATACGGCCATAATTAGTTAATATGCGCATTTAATTACAGTTAATCTGCTTTAAACAGAAAGAATCAAATCAATCCACATCGTAGAAAAATCTGTCTACAATTATCAATGTTTTCTATATATTATCATTATTATTATAATTATTCAAATTGTTCATTTATCGGTTATGACCAATAAACATCGACAGACTGAATGAATATAGCTGACAATGCAATGCATCATGGGGAATAGATCTGTACATGTTCATTAATTGGGTGAATCAACTTCCACCTGGCCCCACATATATATACGCTATATGCATGTATATATATATATATATATACATATATATAGCGTATATATATTCTATATACATATATATATATATATATACATATATATACATATACATATATCTACATATATTACATATAAATATATATATATATACATATATCTACATATATTACATATACATATATATATACATATACATATATCTACATATACATACATATATTACATATATCTACATATACATACATATATATATATACATATATATATATATATTACGTATATATATATTACATATACATATATATACATATATATATTACATATATATATATTACATATACATATATATACATATATCTACAATATATTACATATACATATACATATATGTATATATATATATTTATACCACAGGATAGGACATACTGCACTGTGTGCTGCAAGGTTGTGAGTTCGAATCCTCAATCTGCAGACTGAAACCACATAAGAAATAATAACCATAATAATTATTACTATTAATAATAACAAAACAGAATTTCATTTGCCTTAGAATGAAAACATTATCCAATAATAACAGAAAGCCTCTCAATCTACTCTTTGTAGTAATGAGGGAACTAAATGAGTCGGCAATCAATACCCACAGAGAGAAGTAATGATCAGGATACTGTTGCAGGTTTTCTTTTTTCCCTTTTCCTTTTCAGTTCGAATCTGTGTCTTCATCAAGAGTTTGTATTGATTGATTGATTGATTGATTGACTGGTTGATTGACTCCACACAGCCCGACTGACTCAAGGGTCTCGGGATCCAGGAAAAATTCAGATTTTTATAATAAGAACCAAGATGTCCGCTAATGAAACACCCTAATAATACTTATATAATAATAAAATTATCAATATTAATTATTCATTCATTTATTTTATTTATTCATAATAAGACGGTCCTAGTTTGTTTTTTTCGAGGTGCGTCATGATCAACACATTAACGACAGTGCTAATCACCCCACCCCCCATACCCAATTCACGCACCCCCCCCCATCCCCCGAGCATACACCCCCCCCCCCCCCCCCCACCCACACGGCTACAAATCGCTATTTATCGCTCATCTTGCTGAGAGACTCGGCCGCCAGTTGCTCCTGTTGTCGCTCCAGGCCATTCACCATGCGCTCAATGTTCTTCAGCTCCGACGTCACAGAGTTCTGTCCACCCGAGTTTCCTCCTCCGCCGCCGCCGCCCCCGGCAACACCGACACCAACCCCGGCGCCGGAGGAGGAGCCGCCGCCGCCGCCGCCGGACGAGGAGGAGGAGGAGGCCGAGGAGGAGGACGACGGGTGGTGAGAGTGCGCCGGCTGTGGGGAGCCGCGGCTCGGGGAACCGGGCGAGCCGAGGTGCGGGTGGCCGTGGTGGAGGGCCGGGTGCTGCTGGTGCTGCTGGTGTTGATGCACAGACCGTGCCGAGTGCGACGACATGGGCGAGCCACCGCCCCGCCCGTCGGACGAGTGCGGCGACGAGAGCCCCGTCGAAGCCAGCGGCGTCGACGTCACCATCGTCGTCTTGGTGACCGGAAGTGTATAGGGGGTGAAGCGGTGAGCCCCGGCGGCGGCGACGCGTGACCCCAGCAGGCCACCTAGCGGCGACCCGTGCAAATGCACGCCCAGTGAGTCCTGCTGCTGCTGTTGCTGTTGTTGAGCTTGCGCTTGAGCTTGAATTTGGGCTTGGGCTTGGGCTTGGGCTTGGGCTTGGGCTTGCGCCTGCGCGGCTTGCGTTGAGGCAAACGCGGCGGCGTAGCTTTGCGACCACATGGGGTGACCCGGCCCGAGCGACAGGCGCCCGTTGAGGAGCATCCCCGGGGAGAGGCCGTGCTGGCCCCCGGCAGCGGCGGCGGCGGCTGCAGCGGCCGCCCCGTGCAGCGAACCCAAGTCGCCGACGGAGGACGGGAAGGACAAGGGGAGCGCCCCGCCGTGCCCCCCCAGCCCGCCGAAGAACATGTGGCCCATGTGGAGCGGCAGGTTGGTTCCTGGGTACATGCCATGTCCGTAGAGGTACGAGAACATGGGGTGGTTCACTGACGGCTGGATCACAGTCACGTTCGGCGGGTTTGGCTTGTGCTTCTTCAGGTCTTCGTCATCGTCAGTCAACGGCGGCTGCTGCTGCGTCGGCGGCGGTGGATGCGATGAGGAGGAAGAACCCGGATGCTTGGCCACCAACGATGATGATGATGATGACGATGATGACGGGGTCGTTGGGGAATTGCTGCGACTCCGTTGCTGCTGATTATGATGATGTTGTTGGTGTGGGTGATGATGTTGGTGTTGGTGGTGATGTTGGTGGTGGTTTGTCAGGGGAGAGCGGGAGCGGGAGCGCGCCCGGGGGGACGGCGACCGGGACCGGGAGCGGCCCGTGCCGCCCCCACCTCCACCGCCGCCGACCCCGGGAGAGGAGCGAGGGTGGCGCGGGGAGAGAGGCGGGGGCGGCTGTACCGAGGACGATGACGACGACGACGATGAAGCCGGGGCCGGCGACCGGCGACCACCGCCCCGCCAGTCCGTGGCCGCGCTGCCGTCAGGCCCGTGCCCGCCGCTACCCGGGCTCCGCGCAGACTCCTCCCGCCGGTGCGCACCGTGGTGGTGGTGGGGGTGGTGGTGGTGGTCGGGAAGTGGAACCACGGGCGACAGTCGCTCTTGGACGGCGGCCGCCCTCATTACTTCCGCCGCCGACATGTGCGCAGGATGGTGCGCAGGGTGGTGGTGGTGGTGGTGGTGGTGCGCGTGGTGGTGGTGTGGTGGTGGCGGCGAAGAGTCCCCGTCGACTCCGTTCTCCCCCGCTAGGTGGAATTTTGGCGTCGACGTTCGGTCTGGGTGCTCAGTGTCCCTGTCTGCCGCCAGGCGGCCTTTGTTGTTGTTGGTGTCCTCTCGTCGGGACCGGGGACTGCCGCTGAGACTGTCCCGGTCCATGTCGTCGCGATCTGCCGATTACACAAAGAGAAAGGGGGTCATTAGTTTATTTGTAAAAAAAAGTAAAGCTTGTTTTATTTAATGACACCTCTTGAGCACATTTATTTTTATCATAGGCTATTGGATGTCAAACGTATGGTCATTCTGACATATTTCTTTGGAGGAAACCTCCTGCTGCCACATAGGCTAATCTTTCCAGTAAGCAGCAAGGGGCTTTTATATGCACTTTCCCACAGACAGGACAGTACATACCGCAGCCTTTGATGAACCAGTTGTGGACCACTGGTTGGAACGGAAATGGCCCAAACTGCACATGGGTCCACTGAGAAGGATCGATGTGATGACCGACTGCTTCACAGGTGGACACTCTACCGCCTGAGCTACGTCCTGCTCCGTATTTAGTTGGTTATTTTTAGGTTTTATATCCTAGCAAACCGAGTGGAATCGGTAGAGTGCAGCCCTCCCGTGCGGGAGATCGGGAGTTCAATTCCCGGTCGAGACAAAGCAATGACTTACACAATTGATACTTGTCACTTCGTAGCTTGGTACTCTGCTTTAATAGGATAGGACAAGGACTGGTTATCTCAGTGTCAGGATAATATGCCTGAGTGGGATATCGGGTCATGGTGCTGGCAGCCTGATTTTCCAGTAGGACAGCACTATTAAGTCACCATGAGTGTGCACTGTCACAAGTTGGTACCCATCTTGGCGACATTATAGTGCTGCCCCACTGAGAGACCAGGCCCTGCACCATGACCCAATATCCCACTCAGTCACATTATCGTGATCCTGAGCTAACCAGTCCTTGCCCTATATTGTAAATTCCAAACGCCAGGCTAGGTAATGACAAATGCCAAGTTTGTAAGTCATTGGTTTGACTTGGCCGGGTTTCGAACTCCCGACCTTCCACACAAAAAGCCTGCGCTCCAACTCCAGCTAACATGTCCAGTGGAAATTACATTAACTACAGGTATTACACTCGCACCCACCCACTCACCACAACCACAACCCCACCCACCGAACCCAACCGCAACCACAACAACAATGAAAATTTAAACAAATTAAAATGTTATCCAACTAATTTAACTCAAGATGGCTAGTGTATTCTACAACGGAAGTACAATCTCCGTTCGCTCAAATGAAACTACATATCTGACAGTGCATATCACGAACGGTCATCAACCTAAGACAGGGCACACTGATGACTGACTATAACTTAAAACTGCTGCCTGACTTCCTGCATATCCCTCCCCCTACATCCTCTCCCTTCCCCTACATGCTCGCTCTCCCCCTACATCCTCTCCCTTCCCCTACACGCTCGCTCTCCCCCTACATCCTCCCCCTAAATCCTACCCCTCAGTGTCAGAGTAATGTGACTGAGTGGGATATTGAGTCACGGTGCCGGTGGCCTGATTTCCCAGTGAGGCAGCACTATAAGTAAAATCGCCATAAGTGCGCACTGTCACAAGTCAGTACACCGCCCTGATATGACCTTAGATGTTGCCAGGACGTAAAACTCCAACAAGCAACCAACCTTCCCTGTCCCAGGACCAGCCGATGCCCTGTCTGCCGACCCACTCGGCCAGTCTCGGCCGACCGACACTGGTCGACTGCTGAAGCCCACACTCTTATTACTAATTACGATTACAGCGGGATAATCTCGCCAACCATCGTCGCCTTCGGGAGGAGATCAATTAAATCACATCGGCCGTGTGTCCCCCTGGCGGCCATTTCTGGGCCGCCACCCAACACCCGAGACGCGCCCAAATTTATGCCAAGTCACGCGCCGAGCTAGATGGGTGGCGCCACCGGGCGGCAGCCACAGGCACGTCAAGCGCGTGGAGTGTGGAGTGTGTGTGTGGGGGGGGGTGTGGTGTGTGGATGGGTGTTGTGTGTGTGGTGTGTGGAGGTTGTGTGTGTGGTGTGTGGAGGTTGTGTGTGTGGTGTGTGTGGGGAGGGGGGGGTTGTGTGTGAGGGTTGTGTGTGGTGTGTGTGGATGGGTGTTGTCTGTGTGGCATGTGGATGAGTGTTGTGTGTGGAGGTTGTGTGGGTGTGGTGTGTGGGTGTTGTGTGGGTCGTGTGTGGGTGTTGTGTGGGTGGTGTGTGGGTGTTGTGTGGGTGGTGAGTTGGGGTTGTGTGTGGTGTGGTGTGGTGTGGGTGTATAGAGGTTTGACTCGACCAGGATCCGGTGTTCAATGAGTGTGAACTGTTCATACCGTGCAGCTCAGGTGCTTTTCACCCTGCACTTTACATGATCAGGTGATCTGAGGTGTGCGCATGGCAGACACCTGACAGCCACCCTCCCACCCTTCCACCCTCTTCTACCCCTCCCCCCTTCTCTTCCATGTCCAACATTCTCACCTTTGAGTCTCACATTTCTATAATTTAATTTCTTTGCATCGTTTGCCCGCGCTCTTAACAATAACAGGGTTGTACTGTGGGCGCGCGTCTCGGGTAAATTTCGAGCATCGAAGAGTGAACTGCATGTGTAGCTGTAGTGGATATGACGGACAGGGTGGAGGAAGGGGGGGGGGCTGTGTGGTATATTAGTTCGCGAGGCGGGACCACCTGGAGGTGTGTGGATCTGGCGTGCTCGTCTCAAAGAGTCTCGGGGCAAGAAGCTCAGGAGGAATGGCAGTGTTTGAGGTGGGGTGGAGGTGGAGGTGGAGGTGGGTGTGTGGAGTGTGAGTGGGGAGTGGGGTGTGGGTGTTGAGTGGGGGTGGTGTGGGGTGTGGGTGTGAGTGGGGGTGGAGGTGTGGGTGTGGAGGTGTGGGGTGTGGGTGTGGGTGTGGAGGTGTGGGGTGTGGGTGTGGGTGTGGGTGTGGGTGTGGGTGTGGGTGTGGGTGTGGGTGTGGGTGTGTGTGGGTGTGGGTGGGTTGGAGATTGGGGGGGGGGGGGGGTGGAGGTGCAGGGTGAGCGGAAGCGCCTCACATTTAACATGATTAAAGTACAGTTAACCCTTCAAAGTCGGGCCGCCCGGTGCGCCTGTTGGCTGAGGAAACGACAGAGGGGGGGTGGGGGGGTGAGGGGGGGGCGGGGTGAGCGGAAGGTGAACACGGCGATCTGTGAACAGTGAGCCCTCATAGAACGGGCCGGGTGCAAGGCTGGACCTTGTGTGTATGTGTCTGTGTGTCTGTGTGTCTGTGTGCATATCTATGTGTATATGTATGTATGCATGCCTATGTGTGTATGCATATGTATGTGTGCATGATTGTGTATTGTGTGTGCATGATGTGTATTGTGTGTGCATGAGGTGTATTGTGTGTGCATGATGTGTATTGTGTGTGCATGATGTGTATTGTGTGTGCATGATGTGTATTGTGTGTATGCATGATGTGTATGCATGATGTGTATTATGTGTGTTCATGATGTGTATGTGTGTATTATGTATATGTATTATGTGTGTGCGTGATGTGTAGTGTGTGTATTATGTGTGCATGATGTCTATTCTGTGTGCATGATGTGTATTATGTGTGTGCATGATGTGTAGTATGTGTGTTCATGATGTGGATTATGTGTGTGCATGATGTGTATTGTATATGCATGATCTGTATTATGTGTGTGCATGATGTGTATTGTGTGTATATGTGTAGTTATGTATGGGTTGGCATGTATGTATGCACATACATCTATAATAGATTCTGGTTACATTCATCACAAACTCCCCACGACGTTCTAGATGATAGTGCTTGCTGGGTAACAAACCCTCGAGTAGACCCACCACCACCACGTCCACCTCCAACCCCCCCCCCCCCACCTCCACCTCCACCTCCACCTCCACCTCCACCCGCACCACCCCCACCACCCGTGCCACTTAGTACCGATCCTTGTACCTTCCTAACACGGACTGATTCAGATCCTGTGGATCCCAAACCCAACACGGCTACATTTAATTACGCCATTCCCTACTTACACACACACCCCTACACACACACACACACACACACACGGACTGGCGTCGGTGTGAGTGCGCTGTGGCAGTTTAGATGATTCACCAGATAGTAGCGATGGCAACATGTTGCACACACCACCCGGGTACTGGAGCGGAGTGATCCTCCGGGCCGGGCCGGCGCCTCGCTACGTGGGCGCCGGGCGCCGGGCGTTATGGCGCTTGACGCCCGGGCGCCGGACACCCCATTGGGGCGGTCTGAGCAGACTTCAACTATCAGCACGGATCAACCCCACACACCACACCCCTCACACCTCACACCCCTAACACCTCACACCCCTAACACCTCACACCCCTAACACCTCACACCCCTAACACCTCACACCCTTAACACCTCTCACACCCACTCCTCAACCACTAACATCTCCACCCCCACATCACTAACATCCCAGACGGGATGGCCGAATGAGTTAGAGCGTCCGTCTCCCATGCTGGTAGATCGTGGGTTCGAACCCTGTTCGAGTCAAACTAATGACTTAAATAAGTGATACTTGTCACTTCCTAGCCAGGTGCTCGGCACTATTAGGACAGGGCAAGGACTGGTGTGCTCAGTGTCAGGATAATGTGACTGAGTGGGATATCAGGTCATGGTGCCAGTGGCCTGGTTTCCCAGTGGGGCAGCACTATAAAGTCCCCATGAGTGTGCACTGTCACAAGTTGGTACCCATCCTGATATGACCTTAGATGTTGCTAGGACGTAAAACAACAACAAACAAACAACTAACATCCCCACCATCAACACCACTAACATCCCCACCCCCACACCCTTTACATCACCACCCTCACACCCCCTAACATGTGGGGGTTGTGGTTGGGGAGGGCTGTCAAAACATCACTCCCAGCATAACGGAGCGTCACTTAAAAGTGGGTAATCAATTATTTCAACACCCAACCCGCGAGGTGCGGCGCTAGAAAGAGAGAGTGGTGCTGGAGGTGGTGCTGCTGGAGGTGGTGGTGGTGATGGTGTCAGTGGAGAAAGGGGTGGTGGGAGTGGAGAAAGGGGTGGTGGGAGTGGAGGATGGTGGAGCTGGTGGAGCTGGTGGAGCTGGTGGAGCTGGTGGAGCTGGTGGAGCTGGTGGAAGATGGTGGGACCATGGTGCGAGTGTGGATCGGGGGTCGGGTTGTGGGAGAGAGAGGTTGGTGGGAGGAGAGAGAGGTGGGGGAGGAGGGTGGTGGGAGAGAGGGTGGTGGAGGAGAGGTGGTGGGGAGGAGAGGTGGTGGGAGGCGAGGTGGTGGGAGGAGAGGTGGTGGGAGGAGAGGTGGTGGGAGGAGAGGTGGTGGGAGGAGGGTGGTGGGAGGAGAGGTGGTGGGAGGAGAGGTGGTGGGAGGGAGAGGTGGGTTTGGGAGGAGAGGTGGTGGGAGGAGAGGTGGTGGGAGGGAGGTGGTGGGAGAGGAGGTGGTGGGAGGAGAGGTGGTGGAGGAGAGGTGGGGGATGGGAGGAGGGTGGTGGGAGAGAAGGTGGTGGGAGGAGAGTGGTGGAGGGAGAGGGGTGGGAGGAGAGGTGGTGGAGGAGAGGTGGTGGGAGGAGAGGTGGTGGGAGGAGAGGTGGTGGGCGGGAGAGGGGTGGGAGGATAGGTGGTGGGAGGAGGAAGGTGGTGGGAGAGAGTGGTGGGAGGAGAGGTGGTTGGGAGAGAGGTTGGTGGGTGGAGAGGTGGAGGGAGGGGAGGTGGTGGGAGGAGAAGGTGGAGGGAAGGCAGGTGGAGGGAGACAGGTGGAGGAGAGAGGGAGAGGGGGGGAAGTGAGGTGGAGGGGGAGTGAGAGAATGATGGGAGAAGGGGAAGGGGGAGGGAGAGAAGGGGGAGGGAGAAAGGGGGAGGGGAATGGGGAGGGAGAAGGGGGGGAGAAAGGGGGAGGGGAGACGGTGGAGGGAGAAGGGGGGGTGAGAAGGGGGACGGGAGAAGGGGGGGAGGGGAAGGGGGAGGGAGAAGGGGGAGGGAGAAGGGGGAGGGAGAAGGGGGAGGGAAGGGGGAGGGAGGACGGGGGGAGGGAGAAGGGGGGAGGGAGAAGGGGGAGGAGAAGACGGGGGAGGAGAAGGTGGGAGGGAGAAGCGCCGGGATGGACGAGAAGAAGGGGGCAGGGAGAAGGGGGAGGGAGAGATGGGGGAGGGAGAAGGGGGGGGGTGGAGAGAAGGGGGAGGGAGAAGGGAAAGAAGTGGATGGAGAAAGGGAAGAAGGAAGGAGATGAGACGGTGGAGCAGAAGGTGTGGTGAGGGAGAGGGAATGGGTGGGAAGGGTGGGAGGAGAGGGAAGGGTGGGAGGAGAGGGAAAGGGTGGGAGGAGGGGGAAGGGGGTGGGAGGAGAGGGAAGGGGTGAGAGGAGAGGGAAGGGGGGAGGAAGGAGAGAGAAGGGGGAGGGAGTAGAGGGAATGGGTGGGAGGAGAGGGAAGGGGGGAGGCCATAACTCAATACCATGGTTTTGTCCACCAGCACTACCACACCAATAATAGCAACAGCAACATCAACAGCAACAGCAACAAAGACAACACCACCACCACACACCCAGCTCTCACCAACCAACCAACAATGACGGACGTAGCCTCACCTGACTGGTAGTCGTCGGCGAGCGGAACCGGACATGACGTCATGAGCGGCGACCCGGGCCGACTGTCGGGCTTCTCGTCCACGACGCAGATCTCCATGTTCTCGTCCTCGTCGCCGCTCACGTCACCGTCGCGCGCAGAGTCGTCCAACGACGTGCGCGTGACGTCACTTCCGCGGTGTTCAGACGCCGCCTGGTGGCGGGCGTCGGAGTGATGACTCATCGAGGTGCTGTGCTGGTGGTTCTGTTGTGGCATCAGTCTCCTGGAGATAATGGGTAGGTGGAGGGGAGGGGGGGGAGGGGGGAATGGGAGGGGAGGGGGGGGGGGGGGGGGGGGGGGGGGGGGCGGGGGGGGGAAGAGAGAAGGTAGAAAGAACAAACTTAGCGAAAGTCCGTGCTAAATAGGTCATTATGTGTTTGGCTTAATAGGATTTTTAGTTTTTTGTTAAATTAGCTGTTTAAGTCATTTGTTTAACTCGACCAGGATTCGAACCCATGATGCTTTTCTCGGATTATACAGCTTTTATTTCTAAATGTCTAAATTTGTCTTAAAATAATAGGCCCTATGATGCTTTTATTGGATTAAGACGCCTTCCTAAATAGGTCATATGTGTGCTAGTTTTAAAAGAATTTGTTCTTTTAAAGTTGTATAATTGATAAAAAACAGTCATATATGTGTTAATTTAAAAAGAAGATGATGCTTTATCGAAGTATGCAGCTTTTTTTTTTTCTAAATAGGTCATATGCTTGTTAGTTTTAAAAGAACAGGTCCTGTGATGATTTCATCGAACTATGCCACTTTTTCTAAATAGGTCATTTGTGTATTTGTCTTAAAGCTGCATAGTCAATTAAAAAAACAATTATCTAAATTTGATGCTACATATCTAACTTAGATACTGGTGCACTTATTAAACATTTGTCGCTACAGTTGTTTGTCTGTTGTTTTACATTCTAGCAACATCTAAGGTCATATCAGGACGGGTACCGACTTGTGATAGTGTGCACTCATGGTGACTTTATAGTGCTGCCCCACTGGAAGACCAGGCCACCAGGACCTGATATCCCACTCAGTCACATTATCCTGACACTGAGCCAACCAGTCCTTGTCCTATCCTAATAATGCCGAGCGCTAGGCTAGGAAGCGACAAGTATCAATTTTTAAGTCATTGGTTTGACTCGACCAGGGTTCGAACCCACGTTTGTCACCAAATTGGAGGGGATACTGCGGCAACCTATTACTGCAGAAGTCTATGGTATTTTGGCGTGCTTGCAAAAATTAATTTTGCATGGTTGTACTTCAAGTAGATTGTAGTGATCAGTTTAATATATTTATTTTAAGTTGCATAGTCCAATGCTTTTGAATTTCTCTATTTTTTCTGAGATAAATATATTAGATCGATCACTAGTATCTACTTTACATTAGTTCAGAGTTACTTTTATTTTAAATGGTAAACTTTTGAGAGTTTTTGAGTGCAAACATGGAAAATTAGTTTTGGCAAGCTTGCCAAAACTCTGACACCATAGACTTCTGCAGTAACTAACAGGTTCTATTAAATTGACTCAGTATTGCCTTCTACACAGAAACAGATGCTTAGTAAGTGCACCAGTATCTAAGTTAGATATGTCAAATCAAATCTAGATAATTGGTTTGGTTTTGAAAATTTATATTTCATCGGACTATGCAGCTTTACGAAAATGATTAAGTCAAAAACCATCGGACTGGCCCTATGACGTTTTATTGGATCATGCCACTTTTTCTAAGTAGGTCATATGCCTATCTGTCTTAAAGGAATATGCCCCACGATGCTTTCGTCAGATTATGCAGCTTAAAGCCATCAAAACAAATGCGTTGGCATTATTTGTTTTCTGATGAGTCAGCATTCTTGAAAGTGAGGCTGTTGGAAACAGGATCTCAGACCACACGTCAATCTCCCTCTTAACTAAGACTAAGACCACAAATTTCACCCACACACACACACACCCACACACCCACACACCCACACACCCACCCACCCACACACCCACCCACCCACCCACACTCCAACACACCCACACATCCACCCACCCACCCACCCACACTCCCACACACCCACACACCTCCCTACAACGTCGACCCTCACTCCCACGACACAATTCATTGAGGCTGACAACACCTTTTAAAGACGGTTGCCATGGTTTTCAATCTCTTGTACCCGTCATTATGACCAATTCGTATTCCTGGCGTTCAGCTAATTAAACACAATACGGCTGTGTCAAAAATAAATAATTAAACATTTTTGAATTTTAAAAGTTTGTACAAAAAAAAAATATCCAAAGGATGACAAGTTTTAATAAATACAATATTAAAAAAAAAGTAATATTGAAAATTGTGAATAAAATAAATTTTATTTTTGTGGTTTTATTTGAGTGCGTATGTGGCTTTGGTAGGAGACTTGTCTATGGATGGCGTTAAAGGATGTGGGTGGGGGAGAATGTGGGGATGGGGGTGTTTGTGGGGTAGAAAAATTGTGAGGTTGAGGGTATTGTGGGGGGGGGGGGGAGGTGAGGGATAGTGCACAAAAAAAAACAAAAAGGGGATGGAGCGATGGTGGGGAGGAATTGTGTGGGGTAGAGATATTGTGAGGTTGGGTTATTGTGGGGGGGGGAGGTGAGCGATTGAGGGATGGAGCGATGGTGAGGGAGGAATTGTGTGGGGTAGAGATATTGTGAGGTTGCGGGATTGTCAGAGAATGGAGAATGTGGGGATTGTGAGGGATAGAGATATTGTGAGGTTGGAGTATTGTGGGGTGGGGTGGATAATGTGGGGATAGAGGGATGGGGGGGTAGAGATATTGTGAGGTTGGGGTATTGTGGGGGGGGGGGGTGAGGGTTGTGGGGATGGAGGGATGGGGGGGGGGGGCATTGTGTGGCTGAGGGTGGGTTTGGGGATGAGGGTTGGGGGATGCGAGTTTTGGGGGATGTGGGGCTCGGGGATGTGGGGGGTGGGAGTTATTTTGGTCTGCTGCAGAGGCAGACAATGTCGTAATAAAGGGCGACTTTGTAATAACTCCAGATGTGTGAGCGTGGGAGGTCGGAAGGTGGGAGGGGGAGGACGGGAGGGGGAGAGAGACTGGGAGGAATGGTGGCAACACCTAGAAAAATGAGAAAAACAGTGTGAGGGGGGGGGGGGGAGGGGCGCGCACTCTTACCCCCCCCACCCGGCCCTCCACTGGGGGGGGTGGGGTGGATTTACCTGACGAGGTGGGAGTAAAATGTGGGATGGTAGTAATAGTTATGTTCGTGGGTATGGCATGTTGTGTGGGGTGTGGGTGTGAGGCATGTACAACAAAGGTGGGGGTGTGGGGTGTGGGGTGTGGGGTGTGGGGTGTGGGGTGGTGGGTATGGGGTATGGGGTGTGGGGTGTGGGGTGTGGGGTGTGGGGTGTGGGGTGTGGGGTGTGGGGTGTGGGGTGTGGGGTGTGGTGTGTGGGGTGTGGGGTGTGGGGTGTGGGGTGTGGGGTATGGGTTAAGTGTGGTGGTGACCAGGGACGAAAGGTGTGTGGTGTGTGGGTGTGTGTGAGTATGTGTGCGAGTATGTGTGCGAGTATGTGTGCGAGTATGTGTGCGAGTATGTCTGTGAGAATGTGTGTGAGTGAGTATGTGTGAGTGAGTATGTGTGTGAGTGAGTATGTGTGTGAGTGAGTATGCGTGTGAGTGAGTATGTGTGTGAGTGAGTATGCGTGTGATTGAGTATGTGCATGAGTGAGTATGTGTGTGAGTATGTGTGTGAGTGAGTATGTGTGTGAGTGAGTATGTGCGTGAGTATGTGTGTGAGTGAGTATGTGTGTGAGTGAGTATGTGTGAGTGAGTATGTGTGTGAGTGAGTATGTGTGTGAGTGAGTATGTGTGAGTGAGTATGTCTGAGTGAGTATGTGTGTGAGTATGTGTGTGAGTATGTATGTGAGTGAGTATGTGTGTGGGGGTATGTGAGAGTGATTGTGTGAGAGTGAGTATGTGTGTGAGTGAGTATGTGTGTGAGTGAGTATGTGTGTGAGTGAGTATGTGTGTGAGTATGTGTGTGAATATGTGTGTGAGTATGTGTGAGTGAGTGTGTGTGTGAGAGTGAGTATTGTGTGAGTGAGTATGTGTGTTGGAGTGTGTATGGTGTATTGATGTGAGTATGTGTGTGAGTGAATATGTGTGAGAATGTCTGAGTGTGTGTGTGTGTGTGAGTATGTGTGAGTGTATGTGTGAGTTATGTGTGAGTGTATGTGTGAGTAAATGTGTGAGGGTGTGTGAGTGTGTGGATGAGTGCTTGAAAGTGGATGAGTGCTTGAAAGTGGGTGAGTGTGTCCATGTGAGTACGTGTGTGAGTGTGTCTTAGTTTGTGAGTGTGTATGTGAGTTTGTGAGTGTGTGTGTATGTGAGTACGTGTGTGAGTGTGTGAGTGTGTGTGAGTGTGTCTGAGTTTGTGAGTGTGTGTATGAGTATGGCTGGGCGTGGCGGGGCGGGCCGGGTATTACACACGGGGAGGGGCGGGGATCTAATTAGCTGAACACAAAAAGGGCTGTGGGCGAAATCGTGTCAGACCGGCCATCGCGGTTGAGTAAGTGTGTGTGAGTGTGAGTGTGAGTGTGTGTGTGAGTGTGAGTGTGTGTGTGTGAGTGTGAGTGTGTGTGAGTGTGTGCGTGAGTGTGAGTGAGTGTGTGAGTGTGTGTGTGTGAGCATGTGTGAGTGTGCGCGTGTGAGCGTGAGAGTGAGTGAGAATGGGTATGGGTGTGGGTGAGTGGGTGTGGGTGAGTGAGTGTGGGTGTGGGTGAGTGAGTGTTGGTGAGTGAGAGTGAGTGTGGGTGAGTGGTGTGGTGAGTAAGTGTGGGTGAGTGAGTGTTTTGGGTGAGTGAGTGTGGGTGAGTGAGTGTGGGTGAGTGAGGGTGAGTGAGTGTGGGTGAGTGAGTGAGTGAGTGTGGGTGAGTGTGGGCGAGTGAGTAAGGGCGAGTGGGTGAGTGAGTGTGAGTGTGGGTGAGTGAGTGTGGGTGAGTGTGGGTGAATGAGTGAGTGTGAGTGTGGGTGAGTGTTGGCGAGTGAGCGAGGGTGAGTGAGTGAGTGAGTGTGGGTGAGTGAGTGTGAGTGTGGGTGAGTGAGTGTGGGTGAGTGAGTGTGGGTGAGTGAGTGTGGGTGAGTGTGGGTGAGTGAGTGAGGGTGAGTGAGGGTGAGTGAGTGCGGGTGAGTAAGTGTGTGAGTGTGTAAGTCATATCAGGACGGGGCCTGGCTAGGAAGTGACAAGTATCAAATTTGTTTAAAGACATTGGTTTGTCCCGACTAGGAATTGAACTACCAATCTTCCGCTCAGGAGGCCTGCGCTCTACCGATTCGGCCACCGCGTCCGGTGAATGTGGGTGTGGGTGTGTATGTGAATCTGGGTGTGAGTGTGTACGTGAATCTGGGTTGTGAATGTGGCTGTGTGGATGTGGGTATGAATGTGGGTGTGGGGCTGAATGTGGGTGTGGGAATGAATGTGGGTGTGGGTTGAATGTGGTTGAATGTGGGTGTGGGTTGAATGTGGGTGTGGGTTGAAGGTGGGTGTGGGCTGAATGTGGGTGTGGGTTGAAGGTGGGTGTGGGCTGAATGTGGGTGTGGGTTGAAGGTGGGTGTGAATGAGGATGTGGGTTGAATGTGGGTGTGGGTTGAAGGTGGGTGTGGGCTGAATGTGGGTGTGGGTTGAAGGTGGGTGTGGGCTGAATGTGGGTGTGGGTTGAAGGTGGGTGTGAATGAGGATGTGGGTTGAATGTGGGTGTGGGTTGAAGGTGGGTGTGGGCTGAATGTGGGTGTGGGTTGAAGGTGGGTGTGGGCTGAATGTGGGTGTGGGTTGAAGGTGGGTGTGAATGTAAAGGTGTGTGTGCGTGTGTACGTGTGTGTGTATGAGTGTGTGTGTGAATGTGTACGTGGGTATGTATGTGGTTGTGAGTGAATGTGGATGTGGCTGTAAATGTGGTTGTGGGTGTGAATGTGGTTGTTAATGTGGTTGTGAATGAGGGTGTGAATGTGAATGTGGGTATCTATGTGAATGTGGGTGTGAATGTGAATGTGGGTGTATGTGGGTGTATGTGACTGAGTGTATGTGAATGTGGGTGTGATTGTGGGTGCGGTTGTGAATGTGGGTATAGGTGTGAACGTGGGTGTGAATATGGGTGTGAATGTGAATGTGGGTGTGGGTATGGGTGTGAATGTGAATGTGAATGTGAATGTGAGTGTGAGTGTGAATGTGGGTATGGGTGTGAATGTGAATGTGAATGTGGGTATGGGTATGAATGTGAATGTGGGTGTGAATGTGAGTGTGAGTGTGGATGTGGGTATGGGTGTGAATGTGAATGTGAGTGTGAGTGTGAATGTGGGTATGGGTATGAATGTGAATGTGGGTGTGAATGTGAGTGTGAATGTGAGTGTGAATGTGGGCGTGGGTATGGGTGTGAATGTAAATGTGAATGTGAATGTGGCTATGAATGTGGGTGTGAATGTGGGTGTGAATGTGAATGTGGGTGTGAATGTGAATGTGGGTGTGGGGTGGGGTGGGGGTGGGTGTGAATGTGGGTGTGAATGTGGGTGTGAATGTGGGTGTGAATGTGAATGTGGGTGTGAATGTGGGTGTGAATGTGCGTGTGGGTGTGAATGTGAATGTGGGTAATTGTTGCCACGTTCACGTGCTCCTATGCTTTCATGTATTACTTAAACACGACTCACTTCTTTTCCCGCTTTCCCGTCCCTGTGTCTCGGAAACCTTTCGCGAATGGGTTGTGATCGATCTTGAGCTGCGTAATCTGAGAAAGAAGGAAAAAGACAGGTTTGTTAAAACAAAACGGAGGTAAACAACAACAACAACAATAACAACAATAACCAAACAACCAATACTGATCCAATATGTACAATATGTGTAATATTATCGGTAATTAACATTAGGAGCGTCAGTTAGGGACGGATGGGACCGGTGGTGGCGCCACCGATTCGCACATGCGTATGGTCAGGTCAGCACTAGTAGTAGTAGTATATACAGGACTAATAATGACAATGACAATAATCATGATATTAATAACAAATTCCCTTCCGTGCCTATATACTCGCATAATACTTATATATATATATTATATATATTATATATATATATTATATATTATATAAATTATATATATTATATATATTATATATATATTATATATAATTATTATATATTTATATATATATTAAATATATTATATATATTATATATATATAAATATATATAATATATATATTAATATATAATATAAATTTAAATATATACTAATATATATTTATATATATTATAAATATATATATTAAATATATATTATATATTATATATACATTATGTGTATTATAATGTATTATAATAATATAAAGGAATGGAGCAATTCCGCTACTGATATCATATTTCATTGTATGATTATTTGCGTGTATTCGGATTCACGCACCCACCCCTCTATGGGCGCGCGATTGGGGCGCCAACTTTTGGTCCGGAAATTATTCAAACCACTGTCACTTCACTCGCATTTTTCTCAGAACTCAGCCCAACTCTGCTTTGTCTAACTTTATTGCCTAGTGGTTTATATACATTATATATGCTATATACATTATATCCATTATAAATTTATATATTAATATATTATATATATTAGAGGGGTGTCATGCGTGTGTCATGCTCCACCCACCACCATCCCCACAATAGCATGATGGTCGGGCCCAGCACCAACATTGCTATACCGGAAGTGACGTAGAAGCATGTGAATTCCTTTGATAAAATATAAATAAATAGCAAATAAACCAGCAACAGAAGCTTCAGACACACGTCAGAGACGAGTGCTTGGTTATAATGGATCTTAGCCCATCAAATAAACAAAAATCAACCTCTCCCCACCTCCCACCCGATATGCAGTACCCCCCTCCCCCCTACCCCCCTCCCCCCCCCCTCGCCGCCCACACATCCTCCCGATACCGCAGATCTTGGCGGGGGAAAAACTGATGGGACGCGGGGTGGCGGTCAACCGTCTGCGCGGATCCATCACCGGAAGTGGCTGCCGTGTAGCGCATGCGCGCAACAAAATAGTGACGGCGGGGGGGGGGGGGGGAGGAGATTCCCCACTCACTCCACCACCACCACCGTTCCCACCCCGCCCCCTCCCACACCGCCTCGCCCCTCCCCCCCCCCCTTCCCCACCGTCTCCATGCTGGCCACAGTTCCATGTGATTAAATCATGCATAGTCCGATGAAAGCATCAACATTTCAAAACCAAAAATACTTATCCAGATTTGAGCCTACATATGGGACTTAGGTACTGAAGGACTTATTAAACATGTAACAAAGTGCTGTATAAAAAGGGCACACCAAGGCACTTTAATAGAACTTGTTAATGCTGAATGAATGGTTCGTGGGTTCGAATCCTGGTCGAGTCAAACCAATGACTTAAATATTGATACTTGTCGCTTCCTAGCCAGATGCTCGGCATTACTAGGATAGGGAAAGGAGCAGTGGAATGAGGAAGACCAGTGTGCGACTGAAATTTCCCCTGCTTAAACAACTAATGTACCAACAACAAAATGAATGTCTTTGGTGTCAGGATTTTCACGCGCTTGACAAATTGATTTTATATTAATGTTTCATCAATTTTCCCCAAAGTTAACCATTCATATTATTAGTTATTTCAAACTGTAAAGTAAGGTTGATTTTGACAATCAACCTGATGTCATAATAGTGTACTAGTCTGTGCATGAGCTCCACTACCATGCAGTGGCAGCAGACACTACGCCGCACACCTACGCAGTTACACTGAACTGTGCTAGGTGGCGGCACGCTATCCACCGGGCAGAGCCCCGACTGGGCTGCCTCTACTGTGTGTGGCTAGCACACCCCCTACCCACCTATAAAGGCGATGTGGGACCTGGCGAGTTCGGGGGCGTGTCAGTTGACTGTTGATGCTGTTATGTCAGTTACGATACTAATATTCCGATGCTAATATTATGCTGTTATGGTTAGCATATATATACTACAGTCAAACCTCACTAACCGACCACCTCCACAGATCGATCACTCCCCTATATCGATCGCTTTATGTGGGTCCCGACAATACCATTGTAACAATATTCAAACTCCATAAACCGACCATCTCCCTAAATGGACCACTTAAAAGTCGGTCCAAAGGTCGGTCGATTTAGAGAGGTTTTACTGTATATAAATATTACGCTGTCATTAGAATGTTGAAGTCCACACTATCCAGGCTTAGTACTGCGCCTAGAATCGTGACAGATAAAAAGAAGGCAAGTGACAGCAGACGACATGTGAACTGTCAACGTGTGGTCGCTCCACTATGGTGTTTGCACGACAATTACTACATCACTCGTGCAGAAGGTGGCGGGAGGAGGAGGTGGAGGAGGACGTGGAGGAGGACGTGGAGGAGGAGGTGGAGGAGGTGGAGGAGGAGATGAAGGAGGAGGAGAAGGAGGAGAAGAAGGAGGAGGTGGAGGTGATGGTGATGGTGGAGGAGGTAGGTTGTAGGTGGTTAGTTGGTTGGTTGGTTGGTTGGTTGGAGAAGGTGGTGGTGAGATTCGGAAGAGGTGGGAGGAGGAAATAGTCGTGCTGGTGGTATGAGGAGCGAGACAAATGGAAGAGAGGGGGTGGGGAGATGAGGAAGCCGGGGAGAGGAGGGGAAGGAATGTTGGGAGAGGAAGGGGGGGGATGTTAGAAGGAACACGGGGAAGAGGAGGGAAGAGGAATATGGAGAGAGGTGGGGAGAGGAGGGGGAGGAGGAATATGGGGAGAGGAAGGGGGGGGGGAATATGGGGAGAGGAGGGGGGAGGAATATTGGGAGAGTAGGGGTAGGAGGAATATGGGGAGAGGAGGGGAGGAAAATGGGGAGAGGAGTGGGAGGAGAAAATGCTCAATTAACACTTAAAAAAAAAAAAAAAAAACAAAAAGAGGAATATTGGGAGAGGAGGGCGGAAGAAATATGTGTCGAGGAGGGGGGAGGAATGTTGGGGAGGAGGGAAGGACACTAGACATTGGGAAGAGGGGGAGGAATAATTGGAGAGAGGAGCGAGAGGGAGGGGGAAATAATGGGAGAGGAAGGAGGAATGTTGGTAGAGGAGGGGGGAGGAATGTTAAATGAAGGCAGAGCAGGGGGAGGAGGAATGTTGGGAGAGGAGGGGGAGGAGGAATTGGAGAATGAGGAGAGAGAGGGGGATGAGGAAATGTAGGGAGAGAGGGGGGAGAATATGGGGAGAGGAGCGGAGGATGAATATAGAGACGAGGAGGGGGTAGGAATGTTGAGGGAGAGGGGGGGAGAAATTTTGGGAGAGAAGCGGAAAGGGGAGGAGGATTGTAGGATAAATGGAAGAGGAGGGGGGAGGAGGAATGTGGGGAGAGGAGGGGCAGGAGGAATGTGGGGAGAGGGGGGAGGAATGTGGGGAGAGGAGGGGTAGAATGAATATGGGGAGAGGAGGAGGGGGGGGGGAGGAGGAATGTGGGGAGAGGAGGGGGGAGGAGGAATGAGGGGAGAGGGAAGCTGTGTGGAGAGGCGCTGTGGGAAGGTGATGGTCGGGTATGAGGAGGTGCGACCGGGATATGAGGGAATATTTAATAGGTAGGTGTAGCGCATGGAAGCAGCTCGCGAGTAGCTCCTGCCACCCCCACTCCCACCCACCACCCACACGCACATGCACATGTACACTCCACCCCTAACTCACCCCCAACTCACACTTCACACAAACAGTAATTATACATGAGATACAGTTTCTGCTCCATTGTTCAGTCATAACTCCTTTACTCCCACCCACACGCCACAGACGAAGAGTTGTCCTTATTAAATATTTTTACCCCCCCCCCTTTACTCCCACCCACAAACACACACTCCCCCCACCTCGGACCTCTATTCACAACTATAGGAAATGTCACTTGGTTAGTTCCATGGGGGGGGGGGGGGGGGGGGGGGGGGGGGGGGGGGGGGGGGGGGCGGGGAGGGAAAAAAGGGGAAGGCGAACGGAGGAGGGAGAAATGGGAAAGGGATGGGAACATGGGACATGTAAAATAGGAAAATGGGGACATGGTATTGGTAATGGGGA
>CM059195.1:69685303-69769511 GCA_030323885.1 Branchipolynoe longqiensis
TATACAGCACTGACCAAACTTAGATTATTTAGAATGTCAATTCCAATAGTAAGATGGCTGGAAGACCAGTGCTCCGGCACTGACAAATGTCATATTCAGATGAATAAATACTTTACCAAAAAAAAAATATTCCCTATTGGCCACCATAATGTTGTGTACTATTTTATGGGTGACCCCTCTTCACTGTGGGACAGGTTGCGCCACCACCCCCCACTGCTACCAGTGCCGCGAATACTGTCACTCGCGCACTGAAAATGTTTGTTTATTGCGCTAGGGTATCATATCCCCTAAGCCAGAGAATATGTAATCTCAACGCACTTCCTTGTCTTGTCTCATTGTACTGTAGCAGAGACTTGATAACACCCTGACTTTATAGCAATTGCAGGCCGTGTGTATGTGTTCGTGTGTGTGTTATTGCCTATGTGTACCGGTGTAACAATTTCAACTTCCCCCCTTCCCAAGTTCCCCCCCGGGAATCTGAAAACGTTTTTAACTTCCCTCCGGGGAAATTAAAAACGTTTTCAGATTCCTGGGGGGGAACTTAAAAACAGTTTTCAGATTCCTCCCCCTATTTTCAAATTCCCCCCTCTGGGAATTTAAAATTGTTTAAAAAACTTTAAAAAACGTTTTAAATTTCAGACCTATAATATTTTTTTCTTAACCATCTTGGAGACTTTTTGTGTCATTTGTGGTTAAATATGTTTTATTGTACTAGTAATAATTTCCATTATGCTATTCTCTGTATATTATAATATTTGTCATGAAAAATAACAAAAAATAACAAAAAATAACAAAAATAAAGAAAATTCCCCAAAAATGGGGGGGGGAGGGAAAGTTAAAACGAGGGAGGGAATTTGAAAACGTTTTCAAATTCCCCTGGGAGGAATTTGAAAACGTTTTCAAGTTCCCGGGGGGGAACTTGAATATGGGGGGAATTTGAAATCTTTACACCGGTGTCTGTTCGTGTCTATGTGTGTATTAGTATGTTTTTGTGTGTGTATGTTGGTGTATATAGGTCTGCTGGTATGTGTGTATGTATATATGTATGTAGATGTGTATGTGTAGGCATGTATAGGTGCATGTATCTGTGCCTGTAACTTGTTAGCAATGTGGGAGAGGGATGTAGCTCAAGTGGTAGAGTGTCCACCGGGGAAGGTGTCGGTCATTCTATCGATCCTTCTCAGTTTGGGCTATTTTCCATTCCAGCCAGTGGTCCACAACTGGTTCATCAAAGGATGTGGTATGTGCTGTCCTGCTTTTGGAGAAGTGCCTATAAAAGATCCATTGCTGCTTATCGAAAAGAGTAGCCTATGTGGTGGCAGAAGGTATCCTCCAATGAAATATGTCAGAATTAACATATATTTACGTCCAATAGCCTATGATAAAAATCAATGTGCTCTAGAGGCATCGTTAAATAAAACAAACTTTTATCGGTAATCAATGTGTGTCTATGTGTGTGACTGCATATATGTATATATATATATATATGTATGTATGCATGTGTACCTGTAAGATGTCTATATCAACGTGTACCCGTGTCTGTATGTGTCGATATGGATGTGGAGGGGCGAGGAGAATGCGGGCTGGAGAGAGGAATTTGACGGGATGTGTTGGAGAAGATCCCGCCAAAACCCCCCTCGGCACAAGCCGGTGTTGGTTTGGCGCAATCGCACCAACTGTGTAAGACACTTATTGGTTCGACTGGGTGGTGGTGGTTGTACGGGTGGTTGTGCGGGTGGTTGTGCGGGTGGTTGTGCGGGTGAGTGGGCGGGTGAGTGTGCGGGTGAGTGTACGGGTGAGTGTGCGGGTGTGTGTGCGGGTGTGTATGCAGGTGCGTGTTAGCTTTTGGGGGGTTCGTAAACTTATGACGGTTACCGGCTGCAAAACTGCAGCAATATAGAAAGGCACTGATAAATCGGTGCAATCTTTGGTTGAAGATTAATCTTCAGGTGGGATGGTTGTAGAACCTGGGTATGTCTTTACAACAATCAAAACGACGAATCGTTGGGGTGGCCCCGAATCACTTGCGTCCGGCGGTAGCAGAGCACTCATATCCAGTAACAGCAGAAAGGGTTCAGGAGGGAGGGATGGGTAAAGATTGGTCAAGCAGGTTCCAGCAACCAGAACAAAGTGAGAGAAACAATAAGTTACAGGGCCCCAACCAAGCAAACAACTACCTTGATCAGGGGGAGAAGTAAGCCCGGGAGAACAAAAAAAGGCAGAGTATAGGAAAGAGAAATGAGGAGAGTTGAGTCAAAGGACCGTGTCTATTTGCTGTATGGTGACCAACTGGCGAGCCAAAGAGATGGACAGAGTATGGGTAGAAAGTGAAATGCTGGTGGGCTCCCCCTCCTGGAACTCTTTTCAGACATTATCAAGGAGGTGTAAGTGCAGCACAGAGGAGATAGAGAGAGGTCTGGACGAAGTGCGGTCCGGATAGCAAGTGTGTGTGTGTGCGGGTGTGTGTGCGGGTGTGTGTGTGTGCGGGTGTGTGTGTGCGGGTGTGTGCGGGTGTGTGTGCGGGTGGGTGTGCGGGTGTGTTTGCGGGTGTGTGTGCGGGTCGGCGTGCGGGTGGGTGTGCGGGTGTTGTGCAGGTGGGTGGGTGTGCGGGTGTGTGTGCGGGTGGGTGTGCGGGTGTGTTTGCGGGTGTGTGCGGGTGTGTGTGCGGGTGTGTGTGCGGGTGGGTGTGTGTGTGTGTTTGCGGGTGTGTGTGCGGGTGGGTGTGCGGGTGGGCGTGCGGGTGGGTGTGCGGGTGTGGCAGGTGGATTGTGTGCGGGTGTGTGTGCGGGTGTGTGTGCGGGTGTGTGTGCGGGTGGGTGTTCGGGTGCGTGTGGGTGGGTGTTCGGGTGCGTGTGGGTGGGTGTGCGGGTGTGTGTGCGGGTGGGTGCGCGGGTGGGTGTGTGGGTGGGTGTGCGGGTGTGTGGATGTGCGGGTGGGTGTGCGGGTGTGTGTGCGGGTGCGTGTGGGTGGGTGTGCGGGTGTGTGTGCTGGTGGGTGTGCGGGTGTGTGTGCTGGTGGGTGTGCGGGTGTGTGTGCTGGTGGGTGTGCGGGGCTACTAGTTATATCGTATCTGGGTATGCAGTGGTATGTCGCTTCTATTACAGACGCTACAATAAACTGGGGGCGACCCTTATGGCCCTGTCACACTACGACGTACGGCATCAGCGTGTGCTGATATCACGGTGCGTGTACACAACGTGTGCGGAACATATGCATAATGTACAGTTATGGTGCTGTCACATTATGATGCTTCTCGCCAACACGCGTTGACGTATGTGATTTTTTGGTGCAACGTCGGGATACATCAGGAAGCATTACGCGCGCGTTAGGCGTGCGTTGGTATTCGTTGATCTTAGGCGACGGTTGACGTAATGGGAACGATAGGCACACACCGTGCGCATGTTAGGGTTGTTCCCACACATTGTGCCAAACTGTTGCTTTGTTTGTTTGTTGTTGTTTTATGTCCTAGCAATATCTAAGGTCATCTCAGGATGTCGCACCAAACATTTTTGGTTTTCTTTCCTCACACGTCGATATACGTTACCACAACGTCGGTCGCACGCTACCAACACATTCCGCTGACGTCAAACTTTTTCCCACCGTGCTGAAAAGTTTGACGTGTCTCGACTTTTTTACGCGTTGGTGGCACGCCGGTGAGAAGCATCGTAATGTGACAGGGCCATTAGCGCTTCATAGCATATCATAGCTCACAAGACGTTTGCAAAACGCTCGCATACGCTCACGGAACATTGGCAGAATGTTATATACGTTACTCTATCACCAGAAGTATTGTGTATACATTCAATATGTCAAGACACATTGGAAATACGGCAGGCATACTTTAAAACTATGTTAGTAGTATGGTACTCATATGTAGGCAGTACGCAGACTGTACACGGACTGCACATTCCCACGGATTGTACATACGGCTAACGGAAAGTGGCATATGACTAATGTACCCCATATGTATACCAACGTATGTCTAACGTACACATCGCATATGTCTAAACTGTATGACACACGTTGCTGCACGTTGAACATTTTGAACATGTTAAAAAAAATGTCAGACCCTCAACGTGTGTCGCCATAATGGGGCTGTCACATTATGACGTTTTTCGCCAACGCGCGTCGATGTGTGTGATTTTTTGCCACAACGTTGGGATACGTCAGGAAGTGTTACACGTGCGTTAGGCATGCATTGGTATTCGTTCATCTACAGCGACAGTCGACAAGGGTTGGCAGTGCACGTCAGGAAATTGGCGAAGTTTTGTGCTTGCAGAAAACTTTCGACGTGTGACAACGCACGGGTCCTAACATTATGGCGAAGTTAGGGGCGCGTCGAGATACTTAAACGCACTGGAATAATGTTATGCGAACACTAGGCACACGCCACGTGCGTGTGAGGCTCATTGTGCCAAACTGTTGCTTTGTTGTTTTATCTCCTAGCTACATCTAAGGTCATATCAGGACGGTGCGCCAAACATTTTTGTTTTTTTTCGCACAATGTCGGCTGCACACTACCAATACGTTGTGCTGACGCCGAAAAGCTTGACGTTTCTCGACGATTAAAAGTGATTTTGCGCATTGGCGGCGCGCTGGCAAGAAGCACCGTAATGTGACAGGGGTATTTGACGATGTATGTCGACGTACCCGGAATGCAAATTCACACACGTTGGTGCACGTTGAGGCTGTATGTCAGGGCCATAATAGATTGAAGCGAATTTACGGTGTGTTTCGTCCTTTTGTCTTGAGAAGGATTAGCAGTCCATCACAGTTGTTGTTGGAGTTATTTGCCTTAATACGCAGAAAACCAAAGCTATTTCGTTCCACTTTACATGGTTTGTTTGATTGTTTGGTTGTTGGAATTTTATATCCTGGTATCATCTAAGGTCATATCATTATCAGGAGAGGTACAGACTTGTGACGCTACCAACTGTGTGCACCCATGGCAAGTTTATAGTGCTGTCCCACTGTCCCACTGGACAGTGGGACAGGGGGACAGTGGGACACCAGACTGTCAGCACCATGACCTGATATCCTACTCAGTTAAAGTATCCTGACACTGAGTGAACCAGTCCTTGCCCTATCCTTTTAATGCCAAGCGCCAAACTAGGAAATTACACGAATAAATTGTGTAAGTCATTGGTTTGACTCGACCGGGAATCGAACATTCGATCTCACGCACGGGAGGCCTGTGCTCTACCGAATCGGCCACCGCGCCCATCAGGAGCTGATCCCAAAAGTTTGTTTTATTTAACGATGCCTCTAGCACGCATTGATTTTTATCATCGTCTATTGGACGTCAAACATAAGGTCATTCTGACATATTTCTTTGGAGGAAACCCGCTGCCGCCACATAGGCTACTATTTCTGATAAGCAGCAAGGATTTTGTATACATACTTTCCCACAGACAGGATGAGCTGAATCCCAGTTGGGGTGGTTCCATTTGACCAGACGCCAACACCTTCGGATACATGTGTGCACGCCATGTGTTTTGCATGTATCACACGAGTCAACAGGACGGAGGCGCCACACGCGCCGGGCGGCGGAGAGGGGCGACCCAGACGGGCACTCGGGGTGTTTACTGGGGTGCAGGGGTCCCTCAGCAAGACGGGGGGAGAGGGGGAGGCAAGGAAGGGAAGGGAGGGGAGGGAGGAGGGAGGGAGCGGGGATGGGAGGGGGAAGGGGGAGCGGAAGGTGGGAGCAGAGGAGAGAGGGGCGAGAGGAGGGGGAAGAGGGAGGGGGGAGAGGTGGGGAGAGGAGGGGGAGAGGAGGGGGGAAGGAGGGGAGAGGAGGTGGGAGAGGAGGGTGGAGAGGAGGGGGAGAGGAGGGGGAGAGGAGGAGGAGGAGAGAGGGGCGACTCCGACGGGCACTCAGGTGTATTCCGAGGTTCAGGGGTTCCCTCAGCAAGCGGCGCGGGGGTGGGGGGGGGGGGGGCAGGGCAGGGAAAGGGGGGGGGATGTGAGGGAGAGGGAGAGGGGGGGGGAGGATGAGGGGAAGAGGAGAGGTGGATGGTGGGGTGAGGAGGCGTGGAAGGGAGGGAGAGGGGGCTGTGAGGGGAGGGGGAGGGAGGAAGAGAGGGAGAGGAGGAGAGCTGGGAGGAGGAAGGGAGGAGACGAGGAGATGGAATGAAAGGAGGAAGGGGAGGGGATTGGCAGGGGAAGAGCTGGAGGGGAGATTAACCGGGGAGGAGCAGAGCAGGAGAGGAGGCAAGCAGAGAACAAGAGAGGAGAGGAGAAGAGAGGAGAAGAGAGGAGAAGAGGATTGGAGCATGGGAGGATGGGAGGAGGGAGAGAAGGGAAGGAGGAAGAGAACGGGAGGAGGGGAGAAAAAGACCAGGTGGGTTGGAGGTCTGGACCGGTGGAAGAGGTGGGAGGTGTGGGAGAGGTGGGAGGGTGGGAGGATGGGATGGTGGGAGGGTGGATTGAGTGTGACGACAGAGAAGATGGTGGGTCGAGATTTGCTGCCGAGTCTTACTTTTCAATTCGGAAAATATATAAATTAAACATTAGTTGTTTTAGACATGAAATATTGAATCATTAAAACACGTATTTAACAAAACCGGAAAAGAATGATGATCGTCGCCATCATATTGTGTAGACGCAGTCAGCTGTCTCGGTGGTGTTTATTTAGTTGTGTGGTTGACCTTTGGAATGCCTTGCTTTAAGTCAAGGTCAGGGTGATCCGAGTGCGCGCGCATAGCTTCAGGGGGACATAATCGCCAGCCTCACGTGTTTTTTTTTCACGATACACAGGAGGACTATTTCGGTTTTTAATTAGTGCTTTTGGAAAGGTGTTTTGGAATTGCCAAGAAAGTAAACGTGCGACTGGGTGTGGTTATGTGGGTGTAGGTGGGTGGTTGACAGCGTGTGCGTGTGCGTGTGCGTGTGCGTGTGCGTGTGCGTGTGCGTGTGCGTGTGCGTGTGCGTGTGCGTGTGCGTGTGCGTGTGCTGTGTGCGTGTGCGTGTGCGTGTGCGTGTGCGTGTGCGTGTGCGTGTGCGTGTGCGTGTGCGTGTGCGTGTGCGTGTGCGTGTGCGTGTGCGTGTGCGTGTGCGTGTGCGTGTGCGTGTGCGTCTGCGTCTGCGTCTGCGTCTGCATCAGCGTCAGCGTCAGCGTCTGCGTCAGCGTCAGCGTCTGCGTCTGCGTCTGCGTGTGTGAGTGGGTGTGGGTGGGAGGTGTGGCCTCGTGGGTGGTTGTGGTGTGGTATGGTGGAGGTGGTGTGGTATGGTGGAGGTGGGGTGGGATGTGGAGGTGGTGTGGTATGGTGGAGGTGGGGTGGGATGTGGAGGTGTGTGGTCTGGTGGTGGTTGTGGTGTGCTATGGTGGGGGTTGGGTGGGGATGTGGAGGTGTGGCGTGGTTGTCGGTTAACAGGCAGATATGTTTGTCTTTATACAGGGTGATGTTTGATGTCAACTGGCGGGGTTTGGTGTCAGCTGTTTGTGACGACAGTAATCGTCTGAAGGACATCCCACAACACACACGGGCAGGCATGTGCACATGCACACCACACAGCCACGCAACTACACACCCACACATCCACACACCCTCACATCCACACACCCACGCACCCACACACCCACACCAACACACCCCACACACCCACACAACAATACCCACCCATACATCCACACACACGCACACCCACACACCCACCCACCCTCACACCCCACACCCTCACCATCACACACCCACACACCCACACAACCCACACACCCACCACAACCCACACACCACACACCCCACACACCCACACACCCACACACCCACACACCCACACACCCCACACCCACAACACCCACACACCCACACAACCACACACCCTCACATCCACACATCCACACACCCACACACCCACACACAGCCACACAGCCACACAGCCACACAGCCACACAGCCACACAGCCACACACAGCACCACATTCACAGTTACACAGTCAAACAGTCACACATTCACACACAGCAACACAGCAATGCATACACACATTTACACAGTCAGATAGCCACACAGCCTCACACAGCAACACATATACACATATGGTTGGTTGGTTGTTGGGAGTTTTACGTCCTGGCAACATCTAAGGTCATATCAGGACGGGTACCGACTTGTGACAGTGTGCACTCATGGCGACATTATAGTGCTGCTAGCGGCCTGATTTCTCAGTGGGGCAGCACTATAAAGTTGCCATTAGTGCACACCGTCACAAGTCGGTACCCGTCCTGATATGACATTAGATGTTGCCAGGACGTAAAACTCCAATAAACATGTATTAGTAGTAGTCTCCGTTGTCTTCGCCAATCACACTTTGCGTAAGCAGCAAGATAGCAAGCAACCTGGCATAAAGCAAAGAATTTAAAAACAAGGAATATCTGCAAACTAATGGTAGTCGTTGATAAGTAATCCTTATTTTTGCATGGAGGGAGTTTGGGGGGGGGGGGCGGAGTGGGGTGGGAGAGATATAGGATAAATCAATTTCGTTGAGCATGTGTCACTACGCTGCCGTAGTTCACTAGGCTCTCCCGATTTATTCATGAGTTATACCATTAGGTCACGTGACCAACATCCCTCTAGTGCACATTCGCGACAACAACGAGAGATTAGCGGGTGGGAGGAAACTTGTGTTAAAATTGTCATCACAAATCCTTTCGGCTGCCAAAATATATTTCCCTAATGCAAGGTGTTGACCAGAACAATTTGATCTGACTAGACACACAAATCGGAGTTTTTCCACCTTTCGTTTTTTCTTTTTTTTTGATTGAAAGGAAATCAATTCAGGTCAGTTTTGATATGAAGAAAATTATACTAGAATTACTGTTTTAGACAATCGGACGCGATGGCTTAGTGAATAGAGTTCGCGCTTCGCAGAGAGGCAGAAAGACAAAGAGGCTGAGAGGCAGAGAATCAGTCAGTGAGTCCGAGAGTCCGAGAGTCCGAGAGTCCGAGAGTCCGAGAGTCCGAGAGTCCGAGAGTCCGAGAGTCCGAGAGTCCGAGAGTCCGAGAGTCCGAGAGTCCGAGAGTCCGAGAGTCTGAGAGTCCGAGAGTCCGAGAGTCCGAGAGTCAGAGAGTCAGAGAGTCAGAGAGTCAGAGAGTCAGAGAGTCAGAGAGTCAGAGAGTCAGAGAGTCAGAGAGTCAGAGAGTCAGAGAGTCAGAGAGTCAGAGAGTCAGAGAGTCAGAGAGTCAGAGAGTCAGAGAGTCAGAGAGTCAGAGAGTCAGAGAGTCAGAGAGTCAGAGAGTCAGAGAGTCAGAGAGTCAGAGAGTCAGAGAGTCAGAGCATCAGAGAGTCAGAGAGGGAGAGAGGCTTGTACAGGATTCTGGTCACGGAAACCAGTGCCATGGAGTTGATGAAAATGGGAAAAATTGCGCATAGAGCAGGAATCGAACCTACATCTCTTGCCATTTCATGGCAGTCTTCTAACCATTACACCACCTAGGTTCTCTGATGCAATCCCCCTATCCATACCCACCTGTCTATGTGGCTCATTGCCTGAGAGGTCAGTGCAGACTACTACAATGGCTCCTCGGCATCAACCGGGCGCGGTGGCCGAATCGGTAAAGCGCAGCCCTCACGTGCGGAAGGTCGGGAGTTCGGTTCCCCGTCGAGTCAAACCAATGACTTATAAACTTGATACTTGATACGTGTTGCTTTCTAGCCTGGCGATCGGCATTAATGGGATATAGGGCAAGGACTGGTTTTCTCAGTGTCAGGATAATGTGACTGAGTGGGATATCAGGTAATGGTGCTGGTGGCCTGGTCTCCAAGGGGAGCAGCACTATAAAGTCGCCATGGGTGCGCACTGTCACAAGTCGGTACCCATCCTGATATTACCTTATATGTTGCTAGGATGTAAAACAACAAGAAGCAAACAAACAAGTCGGTGCCCACCCTGATATGACCTTAGATGTTGCCAGGACGCAAAACTCCAACAAACAAACAACCGACCAACTAACCAAGCACCCACGGCAATCGGCGCCAAAGAAGGACTGTCACTGCAGAGAAGTGACACACCACGGTGGCTTTACCTTTCAAAAGAACTGACAGAACGGGAGGATTTTACACGGTGTTGATTGGTTCAGCCAAACAAGGAAGCGTATTCTTCAGTGTTATGTGTGGTCTACTCTAATGTATGGGGCAGAGACATGGACAATCTCTAAGAAAATGTACAAACGTTTAGCAGCATTTGAGATGTGGACTTATCGAAGGATGATGAAAATATCATGGACAAAGAAGATCACCAACAAAGAAGTTCTCAGAAAAATTAAAAATAAGAAAAGCTTGTTTGCCACTATACAGACAAAGAAACTTATTTATTTTGGCCACATCATTCGTCAGAGTTCAATATACCGTACATTGTTGGAAGGGAAGGTGAATGGCAGCAGAGGGAGAGGGAGACCAAGAACATCATGGTTTACAAATATTTCACAGTGGACAGGCTTGAATTATTCACAGTCTATCAGAACAGCACAACATCGGGACAAGTGGAGAACCATTGCATCCAACCCTCGACTAGAGGACGGAACTATTGATTGATGATTGATTGGGCCGTTGCTGCGGTTAGCGCCCTCCACTAACTCCCACCCCCCGGGGCCGTAATCGATTTAAGCTGTGTTCACACGTACAGCGTTAAGCCGACTTAGATGAGGCGAACTACATGAGTTAAACTAGCGTCGCATTGACACATACAGAGTTTTCAAAGTGTGTCTCATTCAGACACGTCCGTTAAACCGGCTCAGATCGATGTTTCTGTGTTGCCGGTTTATGTCCTAGCAACATCTATTGTCATATCAGGATGGGTATCCACACATACATACATCCACACATACATCCACAGGTACATCCACATGCCACACATACATCCACACTACATACATACAAACATGATACCTAACAAAGAGATGGGAAGAGTAGGACGGTCCAAACATGTGCTCCAACCACTATCAAAAGCAACTACCTGTTACGAAGCAGTCTCCATATGATATGTGAAGAAATGAGACAGTCCAAACATGTAGGACGGTCCAAACATGTGTTCTAACCACCATGAAATCAACTATCTGTTAGGAAGCAGTCTCCGTCCATGTGCTTAAGCCACCTCAACTAAACCAGTTACGTTCACACAAACCACTTAGGCCGACTCAAGCTAGTTTGCCTCATCTAATCTACCTCGCGAAGCGGTTTACTTGAGGCGAACTAGTTGAGTCGACTCAGCCCTAATTCGCCTGAGAGGACGTTCACACGCACGATCTGAGTTGACTTAGATGAAGCAAACTAGTTGAGGCGGCTTAAGGCCCATGTATGAACGGGGCTTAAACACGCCCGGGCGACTTGGGTGACCCGAGTCGTCAGAATTTCAAATCGAACACTGCGAGTGGAGTCGACAAATACACGTGCCGTGTGCAAAACGACCTGACCCCAGTAACCCACCTCTTTGCTGGAGGTGGATAGGAGCGATGACGCCACATTTGCACTGGTACCTTCCTGCAGGATAACAGCTACCAGTACCAGTCATACATGGTTTTTTTTGGTAATCACCTAGATTAATGAAATGGAAATATAACTAAACTATGCAATCATAAAATACTCTAAATCCTATTTTGCTGCAGTTATATCGGTTATTAAAAAAAATAAAAAGGTTTTGGATTAAGCCACCATTTTTTCCACCCCGAGCGTGGAGAAGCGTATTCGATTATTCGACCCGAGTCTGCAGGATGCGCGCATGCGCCAAAAGGTGGCTAGCGTGACCCGAGTTGATTAATCGATTACGCCCCGGGTGAATTAGCGGATTGCACCGGCGGCGAGCACCTAGCGATAAGAAGCGCCACCCCGCCTCGACAAGGTGTGCGCCGGGAATTGATAGAAGACAGTAAAGGTCTGACGGCAAATCACTTAATTAGACATGATTGGGCGTAATCGCCTTGACTTCGCCAAGAATGGCACGGTGCTAATTAGCGCGCATGCGTCCTGCCCACAGCCACCACTTTTAGGAGGGAGATATGGTCACAGTCACCAAGTTGGTTGATAAATCATTTGTTGGAGATTTGCCACAAGAAAACAATTTGATATACAGTAAAACCTCTCTAAATCGACCGATTTTAGGGGGTCCATTTATGGAGGTGGGAGGTGTAGAGAGTTAGAATATGGTTACAATGGTATTGTTGGGACCTAAATAAAGCGATCGATATAAGGGAGTGGTGGATCTGTGGATGGTCGGTTAGAGAGATTTTACTGTACAGTAAAACCTCTCTAAATCTACCGATTTTAATTGGTCCATATAGGGAGGTGGGAGGTGTAGGGAGTTAGAATATTGTTACAATGGTAGTGTTGGGACCCAACTAAAGCGATCGATATAGGGGAGTGGTCGATCTGTGGAGTATGTCGGATAGAGAGGTTTTACTGTATATTGTCGTCCCCCACCCAGCATTGCATGAATCAAGGGAGATATATATGGTTTGCTTCTTTTTGTTCTCCATATAATGATAGTGATGCTACTGATGTTGGTTGGATGGTTTTGGGGCTTTTATGTCCCGGTAACATCTAAGGTCATATCAGGACGGGTACCAACTTTTGACAGTGCACACTCATGGTGACATTTATAGTGCTGCCCCACTTCAGAGACCAGGCTGCCAGCACCATGACCTGATATCCCACTCAGTCACATTATCCTGACACTGATCCAACCAGTCCTTGCCCTATCCTAATAATGCCAAACGCCTTGCCAAGAAGTAACAAGTATAAATTTTGTAAGTCATTGGTTTGACTCGACTGGGAACCCAACGCCCGATCTCTCACATGCGAAGGCAGCGCTCTACCGATTCGTCCACTGCGCCCGGTCACTTCCTTAGGTGCTGTAAAATCAAATCTACAGTGTGACACGTTTTCAACCTGTTATTAAACCCACTGTTATATTTTTACATGTTACCAGGAACAATCATCTGATATTTTGCGCCAGAAAGCATCATGCATTAAAAATCCCCACAATGCTTTTCGTCCCCCATCTTAAGTACCCCACGTAACCAGATGGGATGGCCGAATGAGTTGAGCATCCATCTCCTGTTTTGGGAGATCAAGGGATCCAAACCCAACAGTTTGTGGGTTCAAACCCTGGTCAAGTCAAACCAATGACGTAAAAATTTATACTCATCCTTTCCTAGCAAGGCGCTCGGCATTATTAGGATAGGGAAAGGACTAGTTGGCTCAGTGTCAGGATAAGGTAGATGAGTGGAATATCAGGTCATGGCAGCCGGGTCTCCCAGTGGGACAGCACTATAAACTTGCCAGGAATGTGCACAGTCACAAGTCAGTACCCATCCTGATATGACCTTAGATGTTGTTAGGAATTAAAACAACAACAAAAGAAACAAGTAATTGCCTCACACACACATGCACACATCAACACTCGCTCACACACACCACCAAACACACACAACATTCTTAGTTCCCATAAGGCGTTCCCTACTCGCTCCTCTGACGTCACCACTTCCGGCGCCCTGTATTCACGTCACGTGCCAGTGTCACGTGTACTGTATACAACATGGCGGCTGGCGCCAGGCTACCGCACCACGCGCCAGGATCCCCAGCGCCCTCTATAACCCCCTAACCCCTACTGGTATCAACTCTGGTTTCACACCGTTTAACTAAATCGTAACAGCCCTCCCATTGCTAATGTATATATTTATTTATATGCTGATGAGTATATATATATATATGGTTGGTTGGTTGGTTGTTGGAGTTTTACGTCCTGACAACATCTAAGATTATAGCAGGAAGGAGTATATATATGGTGATGAGTGTTAATAAGGAAGGGAAGAGGAGAAGAGGGGAAGAGGGGAAGGGGGGAGAAGGGGAGACGGGGAAAAGGGTAGAGGGGGAGAAGGGGAGAAGGGAAGGACAGAAGGACAGAAGGACAGAAGGACAGAAGGACAGAAGGACAGAAGGACAGAAGGAGAGAAGGGCACAAGGGCGCAAGGGCATAAGGGCATAAGGGCACAAGGGCGCAAGGGTGCAAGGGCACAAGGGCACAAGGGCACAAGGGCACAAGGGCACAAGGGCACAAGGGAACAAGGGCACAAGGGTACAAGGGCACAAGGGCACAAGGGCATAAGGGCACAATGGCACAAGGGCACAATGGCACAAGGGCACAAGGGCACATGGGCGGCACAAGGGCACATGGGGCACAAGGGCACAAGGGCACATGGGGGGCACAAGGGCACATGGGGGCACAAGGGCACAGGGGCACAAGGGAACAAGGGCACAAGGGCAGAGGGACAGACGGCCACAAGGGCACAAGGGCAGAAGAGGGAGAGGGGGAGATGGAGAGGAGAGGAAAGAGTGAAGAGATGGAGACAGAGGGGAAAGACGTGGAGAGTCAGAGAGGCGGAGATGTGGAAAGGCAGAGAGGCGGAGAGGCGGGGATGCGGAGAAGCTGAGATTCGGAGATGCGGAGATGCGGAGATGCGGAGATGCGGAGATGCGGAGATGCGGAGAAGCGGAGATGCAGAGATGTGGAGAGGCGGAGATGCGGAGATGCGGAGAGGCGGAGAGGCGGAGAGTCAGAGAGGCAGAGAGGCGGAGAGGCAGAGAGGCGGAGAGGCAGAGAGGCGGAGAGGCAGAGAGGCAGAGAGGTGGAGAGGCGAAGAGGCGGAGAGGCGGAGAGGCGGACAGGTGGAGAGTCAGAGAGGCAGAGAGGCAGAGAGGCAGAGAGGCGGAGAGGCGGAGAGGTGGAGAGGCGGAGAAGCGGAGAGGTGGAAAGGCGGAGAAGCAGAGAGGTAGGGAGGTAGACAGACAGAAAGACAGAAAGACAGAGAGAGATAGTAAAAAGGTCAGAGACAATAAGAGGGAAAATAAATAAAAATATTTTTTACTAAAAGAGTTGGTAGATTACTTAGTGCGACCGGCCCCGTGTTCCCTGGGCGCGGTGCATGCTGGGTCCACAAGGGTAGACGGCACGGGACCTGCGTGCGGTGTACCCAGTAAACATAGACGTGTGTGTATACCCGACATGGATATATGTGGTATGTGGGATATGGGATGTGGTATGTGGAATGTGGAATGTGGAATGTGGAATGTGGAATGTGGAATGTGGAATGTACAATGTGCAATGTAGAAGCCTTCACAAGTTGCCACATCTTATGTCCTGGATAAGTCTCTTTTCTCTCTTTTCTCTCTTTTCTCTCTTTTCTCTCTTTTCTCTCTTTTCTCTCTTTTCCCTCTTCTCTCTCTTTTCTTCTCTTCTTCTTTCTCTCTTTCTCTCTTTTCTCTCTTTTCTCTCTTTCTTCTTTCTCTCTTTTCTCTCTTTTCTCTCCTTTCTCTCTCTTTTATCTCCTTTCTCTCTCTTTTTCTCTCCTTTCTCTCTTTTCTCTCTTTTCTCTCTTTTCTCTCTCTTTTTCTATATTTTCTCCATCTTCTCTCTCTCTTTTCTCTCTTTTCTCTCTTTTTCTCTATTTTCTTCTCTCTTTTCTCTCTTTTCTCTTTTTCTCTCTCTTCTCTCTCTTCTCTCCTCTTCTCTCTCTTCTCTCTCTTCTCTCTCTCCTCTCTCTCCTCTCCCTTCTCTCCCTTCTCTCCCTTGTCTCCATTCTCTCCATTCTCTTTCTTCTCTCCCTTCTCTCCCCTCTCTCCCTTCTCTCCCTTCTCTCCCTTCTCTCACTTCTCTCACTTCCTTCTCTCCCTTCTCTCCGTTCTTTCCCTTCTCTGGCTTCTCTCCCTTCTCACCCTTCTCTACCTTCTCTCCCTTCTCTCCCTTCTCTCCCTTCTCTTCCTTCTCTGCCTTATCTCCCTTCTCTCCTTTCTCTTCCTTCTCTTCATTATCCTCCTTCTCTTCCTTCTCTTCTCTCCCTTCTCTCCCTTCTTTCCCTGCTCTCCCTTCTCTCCCTTCTCTCCCTTCTCTTGCTTCTCTTGCTTCTCTCCCTTCTCTTCCTTCTCTCCCTCTCTCTCCCTGTCTCTCCCTGTCTCTCCCTCTCCCTCCCTCTCTCTCCCTCTCGCTCCCTCTCTCTGTATTTATTAGTTGGCTATTATTAAGAAATAATTGCATTTTCAATTTAAGTCGTTTTGAATAATAAATCATTTACTCTTCTTTTTCGCTTCTTAAGAAAATGTGAATATGTTTTTTAGTTAGAAGGTAATTCCGCTTTCGTTGTCCTTCCATGTATTTAATGCCTTTGTTCGGAAATAATGTACCCTTCTTTTCTTTTTCAAAAGTGCATTTGGCATGAATATAATTTCGTTCCTTCCATTTTCAGAGACTGTTTTATTTAAAGTTAGATATTCCGATGATTTAGAGTTTCTGTCCCTTTCTTCGGAGAAATATATTAATTCGATTGTTAAAATCTCTCTTCCATCATCATCAAGACTATGATATGTAAATAGGAGTAGTCTAGTCTAGTAATAAGGGTAGAACAAAATAAAATACATATATGCCAAGAAAATCCAAAAAAACTAACATAGGCTACTAACCATACCAACCAACTATCTATCTGCTACTGAAATGTAGGCAATCAAATTACTTATCAGCAGCTACTGTGTGGTAAGATAATGCCAACACTACAACTGGCCAGCATTGAAAACAAGCCTGGGTACCCGGGCGTATATGCTATAGACAGTATAAATACAGCCTCAATAAAAAATATATTAAAAAAATTAAAAATCTACCTGAATAGTTCAGGCGCAAAACCTTGTAAACGCTACCCCAAAAATGTAGTCCCGCTCTAGGGAAGTAGGCGCAATATTTCCCATTTTCATCACCCCCACGACACTGGTCAAATTAATGTTGGCAAGCATGCCAAAACTTTAACACCATAGACTTCAGCAGTAGCAAGAAATGCTTAGTGAGTGCGCCAGTACCTAAGTTGGACGGTAGGGTATAACTTATATTGCTTATTTATATTCGCATAATATATATATATATATAATATAATTTATTTAATTTTTAGTGCATTTGATCGAGAAATAATTTCCGCTTCTTTTTATAAAATTATTAATCCGTGTGTGTTCTATAATTGATTATGTGATGCATAATGTATTATATGAGGATAAATTTTACGGAAGGGAACCTATCATCTATACCTGTCCCACCAACTTACCAAACTGTACAGGTGGCGCCACCATCCGCCCAAATCTACCCCGCAGCACTAGACTTGTGTCGGTCTCAGTGGAGTAGGCGAGTGGAATCATACAGATGTGTGAAAATGTATTTGTTAAATTACACAGGGGGGTGGGGGGGAATAGACATGGCGTCATGCATGCTTGCTTTCTAGAGCTACGGTTGCTGTACTAATGGTAATAGAAGGTATTTAGTAGAAGCAGACGACATTTCACTTCCCACAGAAACCACTTCGAGGTTAGCTACGCCTAACAGTAACAACGAGTAGAGCACTGTCCATATATAATATATAAATATGTGTAGTATAAATATGTATATTTATGCAAATATTATTAGGATATGTCCCGGGTATGGTTTCAAGTGATGAGTCTTATGATGTGTTATATTGCTCTGTGTTGTTGGAGCAGCCTGGTGAGTCGGTTGGTTGCGTTGAAGTAGGAGTTGTGGGCCTGCGCTGCAGGCAGCCGGTCAGGAAGTGGTTAGTTGGTCAGCAGATTTTAATCAATAATGCTGTGTCATGTTTTTTTGTTTTATTTGATGTCTTAGCAAAATCTAAGCTCATATCAAGACGGGTACCGACTTGTGACTGTGCACTCATGGCGACTTCATAGTGCTGCCCCCACTGGTAGAACAAGCCACCAGCACCATGAGCCGATATCCCACACAGTCACATTATCCTGATACTGGGATAATTTGTCCTTGTCCTATCCTATTAATGCTGAGTGCCATGCTAGGCAGCGACAAGTATCAATTTTATAAGTCATCGGTTTGACCCAGCTGGGATTAGAACTCCCGACCTCCCGCACAGAAAGGCTGCGCTCTACCGATTCGGCCACCGCGTCCGGTGCCGCGCCATGGTGGAAATTGTTAATAATAGCCATGGTTGGTTTAATAACATGAAAGACCAACAGATGCATCTCAGTAAATAATTTGACAGTTTAAATTGTTCTTAAACAGAAAGGTACACAAAATAATTAAATAAATAAATGCCAACCGATTTCAAAGTTGGGGAGACGGGGTTCAACCAAAGACCCTATAATACTAAGACGGCTCACTCCCTATCTCTCCCATGGTAATGTACATTTTGCAGTGCCACCTTGTGGTGGGTTTGATTAGCCCGGCTGCTGGTTGGTATTTCACATGTAAACACACACAATTTTATTATACATGATATAGGTAAGTATGAATACACATCAATATGAAATTGCTATGAACAAATACACATCATCATCAGCATCATCATCATCATCGCCATCATGATACATCTTTCACATTCATATATACATTTATACATATAATATAGCAACTGTTTAACCAAGAGAACAGCCAGCGCACCAAGTGGTGTGTTTCATCATTTTGATTACACAGTACAGGCTGAGTATTATAGGGTCTTTGGTTCAACTTAGCAATCATCAATGGCAATGCCATTAGGATGAGAAGGAGTACAAAGTAATTAATTACTGTCAGTCCTAGGTCTGATTAGGGGTGTACGTCTGGGTGATAATGTGAGTGCAAATGCATTACCTTGGTCTTCACGTGTGGAAATGTCGCAGTCTGAGTGTCAGTAAACATGTGACAGCGGTATTCTCTGCTGATTGCATCGCTACTGTCAACTACCGTCACAGGGCAACCAGGTGGAATGTGACCGATTGGGTAAGAGCGCTGGCTGGCTTCTCGTGGGAGAGGCTGCGGGCTCAAACTGCGGCGGCGTCAAACCAATGACTTACAAAATTTATACTTGTCGATACCTGGTATTACATTTGGCAATAATAGTGTTGGACAAGGACCGGTTTGTTCAATATCAGGATAATGTGACCGTCTGAGATGGTGTTAGCGGCCCAGTCTCCCAAATGAAGTGCACAGTCTCAAGTTGGTACCCGTCTTGATATGACCTTCGATGTTGTTAGGAAGTAAAAGCCCTAACTAAACCTGCCACATGGCATATCGCATTAAGACATTAAAAAGAAATAGCCTTTTAGCGGTTAACTGGTGGTTGGTTGAGTGGTTATATCGAGAAATAATTGAGGTTATTCATATCAGGATGAGGTACTAACTTTTGACAGTGTGCACTTGTGGTGGTTTTATAGGGTGTGCCCAATGAGATACTGTGTGGCTCACATCACGATAACTAACGACTTAAAAAATTGATACTTGCCGCTTCCTAGCCAGGCACATGGCATTATTAGGATAGGGCAAGGAGTGGTTGGCTCAGTGTCAGGATAATGTGACTAAGTGGGATAGCAGGTCATGGTGCTAGCATAGCAGTCTGTTCTCCCAGTGGGGCAGCACTATAAAGTCGCCATGAGTATGCACTCTCACAAGTCGATACCCATCCTGATATGACCTTAACTGTTGCTAGGACATAAAACAACAATAACACACCATGATGCGATACCCAAATCAGCAATGTTGGCATTCAGTTAACCAGTCCTTGTGTGAACAGAGTAATTCCGAGCACCAGGCAAGGAGAAGACAATTAGCAATTTTGTAATTCTTCAATTTGACTCGGCCGGAGATCAATCAAAGGCAAACTACCTCCCGAACGGGAAATGGACGCCGCGTCCACTCTCAAAGTGTGTATGGCTATAGACTTCTGAAAAGTGTTTGACTTGATTCAATTGGAGATCGGAGATAGGGAAATCGCGAGATCGTAAATCGCGAGATCGGAAATCGTGAGATTGAGAATCGAAAATCGGAGATCGGAAATAAAGAAATCGGTAACAGGAAATCAGAGATCAGATATCGGAGATTGAGAATCGAAAATCGGAAATCGGAAATCAGAAATAGCAAGATTGGAGATCGCATATCTGGAGATCGGAAATCGGAAATCGGGTGTTCGGAGATCAGGAGATCGGAAATTGGAGATTGAGAATCGAAAATCGGAAATAAAGAAATCGGTATTAGGAAATCAGAGATCAGACATCCGAGATTGAGATTCTAAAATCGGAGGTCGGGAATCGGAAGGTGGAGATCAGTCCCCTCGACTTGCTGCAAAGTGAAGGAGGTGCTTTAACCACTTCGATATCCTGTCCAATGACATGACATGAGGTGTGCTTCATGAATCCCCCTGTCTGTAGCTCTATATTCCTATGGGGGAGGGCGATATCCCCGCAACGAACAAACCGGGATCTGTCCCATATACAGCTGTATGCAGCCCTCACAAATAACACACTTTACAGAAATTAAATTAGTAGGATGAAGAAAAATAAGCTGACAAAGGGAGCAGACGACTAACAATTGACTAAACCTTCCAACGCCATAAATAAAAGCCCAGACGGGATGGCCGAATGAGTAGAGCGTCCATCTTCTCCTTTAGGAGATTGGGGGATCCAATCCCATGGGTTTGTGGGTTCAAACACTGGTCGAGTATAACCAATGACTTAAAAATTGATACTTGTCACTTCCTAGGCTGGCGCTCGGCATTATTAGGATAGGGCAAGGACTGGTTGGCTCAGTGTCAGGATAATGTGAAGAGTTCAGGCGCAAAACCCTGTAAACACAAATCTGAAAATGTTGTTTAAATAAAAGATTTTTACCTGAAAATAATTTTAATTGTCACTAATTCCACTTTTCATATCATCACATGGTTATGGAGCAATGAATAAATGAGTAGGAATATAAACAAATGAACTTTTTCAAGGTTTGATTCCAATGTTTATCTTCATTTTTAGATAGGCGCTTATGTGGTTTTGCGCCTGAACTCTTCATGTGACTGAGTGGGATATCGGGTCACCGTGTTGGCGGCCTGATTTCCCAGTGTGGCAGCACTATAAAGTCGCCATGAGTGCGCACTGCCACAAGTCAGTACCCGTTTCGATATGACCTTAGATGTTGCTAGGACGTAAAACAACAAACAAACAAAAATCCAACGCCATAGGAAACATCACCCCATCTCTTTTTCCTATTCATTTCTTTTTTTCTTCCTTTTTAACAAATGTGATATACAGTAGTATCTGTGTTCAGCGACTTATGTGGTCGGCGAACACCTTCAAAGTTCAGACAATTTTTAAATATAAAAACTGTTATTGTTTTTTCCCTCATTTGACTGACTGTCTCCACTATGAGTTTTTGTTCCCCTCATTTGACTGACGGTCCTCAATATAAGTATGACATGCCATCTGCTATGGCAGGACAACATTGGACTGAATGCAGAGTTGTCCTTTAAAGACATGTCTTATAGTACTAGTAATCTAGGACCACACTGGGGACACCCACAACGAAAAACAAGTCATTTGTCAATAATAACAAGATAAAAAAAAACATATTCTTACAACGAATTATCGTGTAATGCCAACACATGTGTATGACAATTATGTCTGTTGATGGCGAGAGTCCTTAGGTATGTGTGGGATGTGGGAGGAGGGGGACCCCCAATATACAAGGGAGGTCTATTTTCTCTCAGGCTTGTTGCAATTAAGTACTATAAATGTGTCTATGTATATTTATGTGTATGGGTAGCGATTAGGCTGTTAATTTTGGTAGCACCACTAAGGGTATGATTGATTAGTGGGGTTTTCCCCCGACATACTCCACTGTCCCTGTTGCTTATATAATAATTTTGCTTGCAGGATTTTTTTGGGGGCGGCCGAGAGCAGGAGAAATTTCAATCGTGGACAATTGCTCTTCCTCATTCCACTGCTCCTTGCCGTATCCTAGGAAATGCTTAGTACCAGGCTAGATAGCGAATAATGTCACTTTTGACCAGACGGGATGGCCAAATGAGTTGACCGTCCGCCTCATGTGTTGGTAGGTCGTGGGATTCGAACCCACGGGTTCGAACCCTCGTCGAATCAACCCAATGACTTAAAGATTGATACGTGTCGCTACCTAGCCTTGCGCTAGGCATTATTAGGATAGGGCAAGGAGCAGTGGAATGAGGAAGACCACTTGTCCATGATTGAAATGTCCCCTGCTTACACAACTCGTGTACCAAAACAAAGAAAAAAATCATTGGCTTAACTCGGCCAGGATTTTAAAATCCGTATACAACCCAGCACAGCACATTCCAGACTAGATATTCACCCGGTACTTGTAGTACACGGGTGAATGACAACGTAGTGTAAATACGGGCGAAAATAGCTTTAGTATGGAACATGAAGTAGAAACTGTGGTTCCATGATCAAATGGCTACATATATTGGCACAGATTTGGTGAAATGGAAGAGAATGCAAAAATCCAAGATGGCGGCCATAGAACGCCGTCGATTTCAATTTTAAATCGTATTAAACTAGCTATTTTATTATATTTTACAACTCAACGGTTGCGGGTAAATATGAAGATATCTACAAAGAATAAATGTTGCTTCTTAGATTGTGAAATTAGGCTCTCATTTCATTAACCCCCTTTTTTTACCGTTTTTATATAGGGTTGGTATTCACCCATGTACTGTGAGTACCGGGTGAATCCTTTATCTAATTCCAAACCAGCACAGCACAGTGCAACACAACATCACCACAGCACATCACAGCACAGCGCAGCGCAGGCAAAATAACGTTGGCGTGCCGCCCACAGAGCATAGAGGGCTAGTAGTTCTCGGTTTGCCCACCAGGTGTCTCTAGTGTCGGGCGGTGGCGCCTTTTGGTAAATGTGTTGCCACAGCCCCACTATATATACGTTCAGCGTTGCCCCGGTTCTTCCTTCACGAGTCAGGGAGCGGTTGGGTTTTCCGTCCTCACAACATCTGAGGTCATATCGGACCGGGTACTGACATTCGGCAGCGTGCACCCTTGTTGGTTTTTTTGTTCGTTGTTTGTGTGTGTGGTTTTACTTTTAGGCGTTTTTTAGGGTTTTTTGGTGGGTTTGGGGGGAGGGGGGCTGGGGGGGGGGGGTCTATTTTATTAGTACGAATGTAATAGTACTGCCCGACTGTGCCCCCGGCATCATGACCTAACAATACCCAATCAGGTCATTAGTATCGTGACACCGAGCCAAGCAGCCCTTTCCTAATTTAAGTGATTATCAGTCCCACGTTTGTATAATTCTAATCAACAATGTCTTGTTTGATTTTGTTGTGTATGTTAAAATGATTTTCTGGATATGTGCTTGATGTCCGTGTTACACGAGGGGTATTAATGAAATGCTCCATTTGCATAAGATCAAAATGAAAAGGTGAATTAGCTTTATTTCAATTGACAAAGGCACATGTAAAACCACATATGAACATGGATTGTGCTATTAATATTATGTAGATGTTTTCTGCTATTATTTGAAAGGTTTCTACTTTTGATTTCCATGTCCCCAGTTTCAGAGTTGGTTGGTTGTTGGAGTTTTATGTCCTAGTAACATCTAGGGTCATATCAAGACGAGTGCCAAGTTGGGATAATGCGCACTCATGGCAATTTTATAGTGCTGCCCCACTAGGATACCAGACCACCAGCACCATAACCTCATATTCCACTCAGTCACATTATCCTGACACTGAGACAACTAGTCCTTGGCATATCCTAATAATGCCGAGCGCCTAAGAAGCGACAAGTGTCAATTTTTAAGTCATTAATTCTACTCGACCAGGGTTCGAATCTACTGAAATGGACGACAGTCGCTGAACTCATTCAGCCATCCCGTCGGTCCAGTTTCAGAGAGTGACCCATATATAAATATATGTGCAGCAAAACATCTCTAACCGACCACCTCCACTGATCGACCACTCCCCTATATTGATCACTTTATTTGGTTCCCAAACGATCACCCATACAATACCATTGTAACGATGATAATAATAAAAGCTCCCTAAACCAAGCACCTCCCTAAATGAACCAGTTAAGGTCGGTCCAATGGTCTATCGATTTACAGAGGTTTTACTGTATACAGTATAACCCCGTTAAACCAAACTTGAAGGGAGGTTAGAAATTTGTTTGGTTTAACTGATCATTGGTTTAACCTAGCTTTGGCTTCGACTTTGACTTGGCTTGGTGGCAAAAACGTGGGGGCATTATGAATGTAATATACAATGTTTGTGGACACTTTGATTTTTGTTTTGTATGTATATACAGTATAACCCTGTTAAACCAAGCTCGGGTAAACCAAATGGTCAGTTAATCCAAACTTTTGTCGGAAGCCCAGCAAAATACTACTATTTATCATATAAAAAAGTCTCAGATGACCATATACCCACATGAAAGTTTGGTTTTACCATACCAGAAGTGGCCTGGGGCCCGACAATTTTGTTTGGATTAACCGATAATTTGGATTAACCAAATTTGGTTTAACCAACTTATTTATATGATAAATGGTAGTATTTTGCCGGGCCGCCGAAAAAAGTTTGGATTAACCAATCGTTTGGTTTAACCGAGCTTGGTTTAATGGGGTTCTACTGTATATGGTCTCCCGAAAGTAAACCTACGCTGCACATTCTACGCGACACCTGCTAAAGCTGGTCCCTGTGGGTTGCCGGCAACAAAGCTGCAACAAGCGGCTGCCGAACTAGATAAAAGATTCACCCCCGTACTTGCAGTACAGGGGTTGAAAAACAACCTTATATAAAAGCTGGCGAAGAATTTCTAGATGCTGGGGAAATGAAATGAGCTGATAAATTCTTAATTTAAGAAGCAAATTATATTTTTCACAGACACCTTCATATTTACTTCTGATAGAAAAAATTTAATAAAACATACTTTAACATACTTTAAAAGTGACATCGACAGCGTTCTATCACGGCGATCTTGTCTTTTTGCGTTCTCTCCCATTTCACCAACTCTGTGCGAAATGATTTATGAGTAGCCATTCAATACTGGAACAAGGAATTCCACTTCCTGTTCAATTCTAAAGCAGTTTTCACCCGTATTTAGACTACGTTGGCATTCACCCCTACTGCAAGTACGGGGTGAATCCTTTATCTACTGCCGAACCCGATACCTCAGTGTTTCTGCTCGTCCCTGACATCTCCGCCAACACTCGCCATAGAGGGCGCCACCTGTAGTGCGCCGTTCTGCCACCAGGTGGCCATTCAGCCTGTCAGTGCACGCCACAGATCACGCTTCACCGACAACCCCTGGTTGCGTCACTGGCGTCGTTGTGACGTCACACTCGTGACGCGACTGGCGTGGGTCTGACGCCATTCATTCAGACGCGCGTCTGCGGTGTGTGAATTTCACAAGTGCTACGTTACCCATCGCCACGTTGCTATATAGCTATATGGCGACAAGATTGTCAGTTCAGCAAAAGGGGAGAAACATCAACAGAAGTGGGGGGTTCTTTGTTCTTTGTTGGGGATTTACATCATGGCAACATCTGATGTCATATAAGGATGGGTACCGACATTGTGACAGCGCACACTCATGGTGATTTTATAGTGCCACCCCACTGCGAGACCAGGCCGACCGCACCATGACCTGATATCCCACTCAACCACATTATCCTGATACTGACCTAACCAGGACTTGCCCTATCCTAGTACTAGTAATGCCGAATGTCATGTTAGGTAGCGACAAGTATCAATTTTGAGAAGGGAGGAGAATGATTGAAAGGAATTATGTTTGTTTGTTGGTTTATGTCCTCGTTACATTTAAGGTCATATCAGAACGGATTGAAAGGTATCATGTCTGTGTGTTGTTGTGTTACGTCCTAGCAACATCTAAGGCCGTATCAGAACAGATTGAAAGGAATTAATGTTTGTTGTTTTATGTCCTATCAACATCTAAGGTCATCAGTGGCTTAATCGGTAGAGCATGGACCTCGAGTGCGGAAGGTCGGGTGTTCGGTTCCCAGTCGAGTCAAACCGATGACTTATAAAAAATTGATACTTGTCACTTCCTAGCCTGGCGCCCAGCATTAATAGGATAGGGCAAGGACTTGTTTGCTCATTGTCAGGATAATGTGACTGAGTGGGATATTGGGTCATGGCACTGGTGGCCTGATTTCCCAGTGGGGTAGCACTATAAAGTTGCCATGAGTGTGCACTGTCACATGTCGGTACCCATCCTGCTATGACCTTAGATGTTGCCAGGACGTAAAACTATGAGTATAACAAACAACAAACAAATCTAAGGTCACATCAGGACGGATTGAAAGGAATTACAAATAATACTACCATGAACCCCTTCACCCTCTGTAACCCCCGCACCCCCACCCCCACCCCCACCCCACCCCCACCCCCACCCCCACCCCTAACTCACCACACACCGAGCAGTTGCCCATACAGTGATACCCGTGCACCTCCCATCGCTCCCCATCGGGTGGCAGGTAGGGCGAGGCGCCCCCTGGTGGACGAGTAGGAAGTAACTCCAGACACTTCCATTGGACAGGTTCAACAATGAACATTTGATTATAGTGTCAATGTCTATGATACAGACACATATAGGGGGGCGTAATTATAATCCTCAAAGCGCATACTCCGAGGACAGCATAATTACATTTAGTTAAATAAAAACACTTTGCTACATTTAATCCTACCTATCCAAATTAGGTATCGATATATTCACAAAGGGAGCGAGACATAGCTCAGGTGGTAGAGCGTCCACCTTTGAAGGTGTGGATCATCCGATCGATTCTGCTCTGTGGACCGATTTGCAGTTTGGGCTATTTTCCATTCCAACCAGTGGTCCACAACTGGTTCATCAAAGGCTGTGGTATGTGTTATCCTCTCTGTGGGAAAGTGCATATAAAAAAAACCTTGCTGCTTATCGGAAAGAGTAGCCTATGTGCCAGCAGCGGGTTTCCTCCAAAGAAATATGTCAGAATGACCATATGTTTGACATCCAATAGCCGATGATAAAAATCAATCTGCTCTAGAGGCGTCGTTAAATAAAACAAACTTTCTCCCCCCCCCCGATATATTCACTAAATTGTGTTTTTTTGCTGCATCGAAGGAATACTAAGTCAATATAATAGAAAGGGGCGGCGAAGGGCAGTGGCGGGGAGGCGGGAAGGGGGGCGGGGGGTCTGGTCAGTTATAGACAGGCTGACACTGAGCGCTGTCCACAAAGAGGCTGGGAATGGGGTGGGTGGTGGGTCACGTGGGCATTGTGTGGGTTTGGGTGACAATGACTGGGACATGGTGTGACAATGCGGGTACAAGGTGTGAACTGTGTGTGTGGTGTATGGGTACTGGCGAGACAGTTGGGACAGGTGTGGTGATACATGGGTGGGGGTGGAGAGAAGTGGAGAGGTTTGGCTTAAAGTTGCACAGTCCGATGGTTTTGGGTTTCAGAAATTTTCTGAAATAAATACATTAGGTTGATCGTTATAATGTACCTCACTTTACCTTGAAGTAACTTTTATTTTAAGTGGCTAACTTTTGGGATATTTGAAGTGCAACCATGCTAAATTAATTTTGGCAAGCACGCCAAAACTCTTACACCATAGCATTCTGCAGTAACATGATCTATTCAATTGCCTCACTATTCTCTTCTGTGTGGCGACTAATGTTTAATAAGTGCATCAGTATCTAAGCTAGATATGTAGAATCAAATTTAGATCATTGTTTTGGTTTTGAAAATTTTATGATTTCATCGGACTATGGAGCTTTTATTTCTTTTTGGTTTTTGTTTGGGGGGTTATTGGGGTTTATTCCCTCGCGACATCTCAGGTCATACCCGTGGCGTGTGACAATTGCACGGTCATGGGCGTTTCAGAGTTGTTGGAGTTTTACATCCTGGCAACATCGAATGTCATATCAGGTTGGGTACTGGCTTGTGACAGTGCACGCTCATGGCGAATGTATAGTCCTCCCCCACTGGAAGATCATGCCACAAACACCATGGCCTGATATCCCACTCAGTCGCATTATCCTGACACTGAGCCAACCAGTCCTTGCCCTCTCCTATTAATGCCGAACACCTGGCTAGGAAGCGGCAAGTATCAATTTTGTGAGTTATTGGTTTGACTCGAATGAAGCCTTCACTACCGATTCGACCCCCACATCCAGTAATCAAGAGGTGGAGAGATTTGTGTTGGAGTTTTACATCCTGGCAACATCGAATGTCATATCAGGTTGGGTACTGGCTTGTGACAGTGCACGCTCATGGCGAATGTATAGTCCTCCCCCACTGGAAGATCATGCCACAAACACCATGGCCTGATATCCCACTCAGTCGCATTATCCTGACACTGAGCCAACCAGTCCTTGCCCTCTCCTATTAATGCCGAACACCTGGCTAGGAAGCGGCAAGTATCAATTTTGTGAGTTATTGGTTTGACTCGAATGAAGCCTTCACTACCGATTCGACCCCCACATCCAGTAATCAAGAGGTGGAGAGATTTGTGTTTATTTTTGTGTTATTGGCATGTATGCCCTAACAACATATTAGGTCCTATCAGAGGCGTGTGATAGTTGCACAGTCATGGGGGTTTCATAACAGTGCTGTGCCCACGGGGATATCTTAACATCATCGTTATGACCCGATATCCCACTCAAGTCATGTGAGCCTATTACGGAGCCAACCAGTCCTTGTCCCCATTCTATTTAATGGTGAGCGCGAGTTGACGTTGCGACAAGTATCAATTTTATAAGTCATTGGTTTCACTCGACCGTGGATTGAGCCCACCCTCCCACAAGGGAAGCAACTATTATATGTCTCCAGTCAGCCATGCCGTCTGGTTCAAGGGTAGGGGTGGGGGGGGGGGGGGGGGGGGGGGGGGGCTGGAAGTGAATGGGGTGGGGGGGGGCGGAGTGGAGAGAGAGGTTGTGGGGGGTATTTATTGGAAAAGGTGCCATCGAGTTCGGTGTTGTGTAGGAAAATATTTTTGTAATAATTTCACCCAAGTTTATTCATATTAAATTTTTTTTAAGCATGGAATGACCAAGTGGAGAGAGCACCAAATTTCTTCCTGGAAGGTCGTGGGTTCGATCCCCAGAACAATCAAATCCAACAAGTATCAAGATTATACCTGTTGCTAATTTATACCTGTCGCTCAGCATTATCACTGTATCTAAGTGGGGCAGCACTATAAAGCTGACATGGGTGCACACTATCAGAATCACAGCCACAGGTTCGTAGCCACCCTAATATGACTCAATATGAAAGTGCATGGATCAGAATGCGAGGTTCAGAAGTAATGATGGCTTTATAGTGCTTCCCCATTGTGATACCATGTAGAAGTGGCTGCGTCAGGAGTTTAGGTTTTTATTGTTGTTTTTATTTTTAGTACATTATTTAATTAAGAAGGAGAATTTACAACCGCAGACAATTGGTCTTCCTCAGTCCACTGCTCCTTGCCCTATCCTATTAATGTCGAGCGCCAGGCTAAGTAGCGACAAATATCAATTTTGAAGTCATTGGTTTGACTCGACCAGGGTTCAAACACGGGAATTCGAATCCGACGACCTACAAAAACAGGAGACGGACGCTCAACTCATTCGGTCATCCGGTCTTGTTTGAGTGGTTTAAAAAATAGAATTATTACCGTATTACATTGCTCTCCCTCCGCTCTCTCCCGGCTTATTTTCAACAAGCACACTTAGCCTGGAGAAACTAGATTCACGTTATCAGCGCCCGTCCTGATATGACCTTAGGTGGTGCCAGGAGGTAAAACTCCACCAACCAGCCAACGTTACCATGGTGCCACCTGGGAGAAGCCTGCGAGACCCATCTCCGCCTGGAGCAGAATGTGCGAGCAGATGTTGTGTTACTAGGTCGCCATGATGAAGGCGCCTGAGCTGCTCACCTCAACGCCCCCTGTGGCAGGGTTCCGAACTACTGCAGAAAGAGCATATAGGTGGGGCGTCTGAGAACCTCGGCGTACTGCTTGCAAAATAGAATGTATAGTGGTAGTAGTAGTGGGTACCACACTGTACATGATAGTCTATGTCTATATCAGCATGTAGGGAACTTACCTAGTTGACACCTACCTTGCTGTACCCCGTCCTGATATGACCTTAAATGTTGCCAGGACGTAAAACTCCAAAAAACTACCAAACCAACCACGCTGTACATTATTTTTGGTGATGGTGTATTTATGCTGCCCATAACGGTTAATTCTAATGACTTGTTTTCACCGCTAGACAGTAATAGTCTCATGGTTCCCAGTGTTTTGTCACTTTCAGTTGTTGTGTCGGTATCTACTGCATGCATTCTTTCTCTGCTTGTAAGCATTCTCCCACATTTCCCTACCCTCTGGGAGTTTGTTCATTCTACAATCGGTTAGTTGTTTGGTTATCGATAGTCACTTACCCTGATTGCCTTCACCTTGTTGTGTTAGTGGTCATTAGTTTGGTTTTGCTTAAGCTTAAAATTTACCTCCTGTGTGTGTCATGCCTGTGGTCCAGTCAATATACAAAAAGACCCACCACTAATTGCAACAGAAATGAAACCACTTGTACCTGTCTAAGATAAGTCTATGCTATAACATATCAAAAGTCTTGTAAATCTTTGGAAGGGAACATTCTGAATTTTGTGGATGAAAGTTGTCGATTTTAACTCATTTTCCATTAAACTGCCAAATTTGCAGATAGGCAGAACTCAAGATAAATGAACACCCTCTAAAAGTAAAAGTCTAAGAGGTTGTTTCAATCATCAGTGTATTTCTTTTTGTTTTGGTATTTACTTATTTATTTTATTTTATGTCTATTTCAGCATGTATTAAACTTACCTAGTGGACACTACATTGTACATGTCTATTTCAACATGTAGTGAATATAACTAGTGGAAACCACATTGTACATGTCTATTTCAACATGTAGTGAATATAACTAGTGGACACCACATTGTACATGTCTATTTCAACATGTAGTGAATATAACTAGTGGAAACCACATTGTACATGTCTATTTCAACATATAGTGAATATAACTAGTGGACACCACATTGCACGTGTCTATTTCAGCATGGAGTAACCCAACCTAGTGTACGCCTGATTATAATTTATAGCACCATGGGACCTACTTATCGGGGAGGCTCGAATCCTGGTCGAGTCAAACCAATGACTTGAAAATTTATACTTGTCGCTTCCTATTAATCCTAGCCAAGCACTCGGCATTATTAGGATAGGGAATGGATGGTTGGCTCAGTGTCAGGATAATGTACCTGAGTGGGATATCAATCAGGACATGGTGCTGGTGGCCTGGCCTCCCAGTGGATTTTGTTTGTTTGTTGTTGTTTTACATCCTAGCAACATCTAAGGTCATATCAGGATGGGTACCGACTTGTGACAGTGCGCACGCATGGCGACTTTATAGTCCTGTCCCACTAGGAAACCAGGCCGCCGGCACCATGACCTGATATCCCCACTCAGTCAAATTATCCTGACAATGAGAACACCAGTCCTTGCCCTGTCCTAATAATGCCGAGCACCTGGCTAGGAAATGACAAGTATCAATTTGAAAGTCATTGGTTCGACTCGACCAGGGTTCGAACCCACGACCCCACGATCTACCAGCACGGGAGACGGACGCTCTAACTCATTTGGCCATCCCGTCTGGTTCCTCCCAGTGGAAAAACACTATAAAGTCACCATATGTGTGCACTGTCACAAGGCAGTACCCGTTCTGATATGACCTAAGATGTTGTCAGGACGTAAAACTCCAATAACCAACCAGCTTATCGGGGGGGGGGGGGACCCTTCTGATGACCATCTCTGTTCCCACCAGGTGTTGCTGGTTATCAGCGGTTCGCTGGTTGCCACCTACCAAAAGTGTCCCATTTCTTTGTTGGGGTTCTACGCCCTAGCTCCATCTAGGGTTATATCAGGACGGGTATGAAATTGTGACAGTGCGCACTGATGGCAACTTTGTAGTGCTACCAACAGTGGGATATCGTGCAGCTACCGGTATGATTCTGTATATGACTCAGTCACATTATCCTGACGCAGAGCAAACCACTCCTTGCCTTATCCTATTAAGGCCGAGCATCAGACTAGGTAGCTTTGTTCCATCGTTATATTTAGTATATTAGTGACTGAGTGGTGTGTGAGTGAGTGAGTGAGTGGTGTGTGAGTGAGTGAGTGAGTGAGTGGTGAGTGAGTGAGTGAGTGGTGAGTGGTGAGTGAGTGAGTGGTGAGTGAGTGAGTGGTGAGTGAGCGAGTGAGCGAGCGAGCGAGCGAGTGTGTGAGTGAGTGAGTGAGTGAGCGAGTGAGCGAGTGAGCGAGTGAGTGAGTGGTGAGCGAGCGAGTGAGCGAGCGATTGTGAGTGAGTTAGTGAACGAGCGAGAGTGTGTGAGTGAGTGAGTGTGTGTGTGAGTGAGTGAGCGAGCGAGAGTGTGTGAGTGTGTGACTGAGTGAGTGAGTGAGTGAGTCCGGTTTTATGTTGAGATCATATATATCAGGACCAACTTATCATTTCTGACTTAGGGGCCGGACGCGGTGGCCTAATCGATAGAGCGCAGGTTTCCAGTGTGGAAGATCGGGAGTTCAAATCCCAGCCTAGTCAAACCAATGGCTTACCAAATTGATACTTGCCATGTACCTAGCCTGATGCGCTGTATTAATAGGACTAGGAGAGGACAAGGACTGGTTAGCGTGGTATCAGGATAATGTGACTGTGTGGGATAGTGGATCATGGTGCTGGTGGCCTGGTATCCCAGTGGGGCAGCACTATAAAGTTGCAATGAGTGTGCACTGTCACACAAGTCGGTGCCCGTCCTGATATGGCCTTAGATGTTGCCAGGATGTAAAACTCCAATAAGCAACCAACCCATGGAGAATCTGGGCCTAGACTGAATACAAGCGGTGCCCATAGCAGATGACGATGCGCACGCAAACACCTCAACACCCCAGCAGCCAATCGGAGTGGAGTTAACGGCTTGTTCACGGGGTCACTCCAAAGTCTGGCTTTACCAACAAATCAACCCAAGCGCAGTCCAAAATTCATCCACAAACAAACAAAATCACTCACATAAATTACCCAAGCTAAACATTGATGTCATATTTGTAATTAAACATCGATTTCATTTAAGTTATGGCATATATTTGCAGCAGTCGATTTGTGACAGTGAACATCCATGGTCACTTAATAGTGCTGCCCCACTGGGAGACTGGGAGACTGGGAGACTGGGAGACTGGGAGACTGGGAGACTGGGAGACTGGGAGACTGGGAGACTGGGAGACTGGGAGACTGGGAGACTGGGAGACTGGGAGACTGGTAGACTGGTAGACTGGTAGACTGGGAGACTGGGAGACTGGGAGACTGGGAGACTGGGAGACTGGGAGACCGGGAGAATGGGAGACTGGCATCATGACCGTGACCAGAGATCCCACTCATATTAGTCATATTGTCCTAAAACTGATCAAACCAGTCCTTCCCACTATCCTAGCAACCTAGTATCCTAGCGAGCAGTGCAGCATCAAGTTCATTCCACACGTGACCGGGTGCGGTGGCCGAATCGGTAGAGCGCGCACTCGCGTGCCGGAGATCGGGAGTTTGGTTCCCGGTCGAGTCAAACCAATGACTTATAAAATTGTTACTTTTCACTTCCTAGCCTGGCACTCGGCATTAATAGGATAGGGCAAGGACTGGTTAGCTCAGTGTCAGGATAATGTGACTGAGTGGGATAGCGGGTCATGGTGCACTATAAAATTGCCATGAGTGCGCACTGTCACAAGTCAGTACCCGTTCTGATATGTCCTTAGATGTTGCCAGGACTTAAAACTCAAACAACCAGTTCCACATGCGGGTTGGCTGTTGGATTCGAACTCAGGGTATGAGGATCGATCCAAAGAGGTCGAGCCGGGACTGGCGGGGGGGGGGGGAGAAGGGGGCGGGAATGGGGGAGTGTAGAAGGGGGATCAGGGCCCGTATGCAAGAGTCAGTGTTAGCGGGTTTGGGGGTTAGAGCCTGTTACCGTTTAGCTATCGCCGAAGTCGGGAACTGTGTCAAGTCGTATGCAGGAGCGTGTAACACTTTCATTTTAGGTAAACGTGAATTTATTTATAGATTTGGGAAATCCCTCTGCGTTTGTAGCCATATACTAGGCTCAAATCTATTGAATGCGATCATATTTAACAGAATTACATACGCAATAAGTGAACTTTTATCAATTTAACCCTCAATTCGAAGCGTTATTAAGGCTACCACCGCATTGGCGGCGATATTACTAGTTATATTTTCGAATCGACAAACGTAAAGTAAACAAACCGCGGCCGCTGGCAGTATGGAAAGCAACGTCGATGCGGCGGCGGCGGCGATTTGTTTACTTTACGTTCATCGATTCGAAAATATAACTATTAATATTGCCGCCAATGCAGAGGTAGCCTTAAGGAGGGTTCGAATTTAGGGTTAATTTGAATAAATTTCACTTATTGCGTATCTAATTCTGTTAAATATGACATCATTGAATAGATTTGGGCCTAATAAACTCGCTAAACCTAATATTTTTTAGGGGTAAGGTAACACCGGTTAAGCATTTGGTGTTAGGCCTAACACTGACTCGTGCATACCATTTTTCACCGCTAAACCGGAATTCCCGCCAAACACCATTTTACCTCGCTAACACTGACTCCTGCATACGGCCCCAGAGCGTCACCCCACCCCCACTCCCCACTCCCCACTCCCCACCCCACCCCAACCCCACCCCGGCACCTTCCCGGGGTGTAGTCGGGGTGTAGCCGGGCGCCGCACCCCCACCCCCCACTCCCCACTCCCCACTCCCCACTCCCCACTCCCCACTCCCCACTCTCCACTCTCCACTCTCCACTCTCCACTCCCCGGCCCGACCCCCGACCAGCCCGGCACCTTACCGGGGTGTAGTCGGGGTGACGGTGGGTAATCGGCCGGAAAGCCTTGGCGCCAGAAGCCGCCACACTCTAGAAATGGGGTCTTTTAAACCAGCCACACAGATCTGTTTAGTTTAAATTTAGATTTTTCTTTCAAATCGAGTAGTACTAGTAGACTGCCTGCCGGTCGAGAGGCCAATGGCAATGGCTAATTTAGTATTATATATATAGTAAAACCTCTCTAACTGACCACCTCCACAGATCGACCACTGCCCTATATCAATCGCGTTATTTGAGTCCCAAACGATTGCACATACAATATCATTGTAATGATTTTTTTAAACTCCCAAAACCAACCACCTCCCTAAATTGAACATTTAAAGTCGGTCCCATGGTCGATCGATTTAGAGAGGTTTTACTGTGCATATATTAATATATGTATATATAAATATATATATATATATATATATATATATATATATATCAATATATATATATATATCAATATATATATATACACTGTATATAGTTAATATAATTTCACCTATCATATTACTAGATTGTGTTAATTTTTTGTAATAGAAAAATATATTTGAAGGATTCAGGCGTAAAAACTGACAAAAGCATTTTAGTTTTTTTCTATCAAATAGAAATTAGTGTTACGCTTTTCCATTAAAGTCACACTATCAATTTCATAATGAGGATATATATATATCCCCTATATATATACATGTTCATGTGTGTGACCGCACGCACATCCCCTGTAGTATATGTGCTCTATAATCTATTATGGGAATATTAACAACGACACTATCTCTCTTCCGTTCCCTATGTAATATTATATTCACTGTATCCTATCCCGTGTTGGTATCTCGTGGGGTCGTGGGTTCAAACCCTGGTCGAGTCAAACCAATGACTTAAAAATTGATAGTTGTCACTTCCTAGCCGGGCGCACGGCATGATTAGGATAGGGCAAGGACTGGTTGGCTCAGTGTCAGGATAATGTGATTGAGCGGGATATCAGATCATGGTGCTGGCGGCCTGGCCTCCCAATGGGGCAGCACTACAAACTTGCCATGAGTGTGCACTGTCACAAGTCGGTACCCATCCTGATATGACCTTAGATATTGCTAGGACATAAAACAACAACAAACAAACAAACTCTTGTGAGGGGGCGGGAGTTGTGTTGAGGGAGGGGGGGGGGTGACAGGGGGTATAGGGGAGGGGGCAGTAGAAATATGCTAGAGAGGATATATATATATATATATATATATACATAGTGGTCGTACTTGTCTTCACCGACCACAGGTTGCTTGCTTGCTCCTTGCTTGCTTGCTTGCTTGATTGATTGGGGGTGATTTTATGCCGTGTCAGCAGGAAAAGCCATAGTGTTTGTTTGTTGTTGTTTTAAGTCCTAGCAACAGCTCAGGTCATATCAGGGCGGCGGAAAAGCCATATCCATACCATCAGCGTCCCTTGTGATAACGAGCCCATGTCACGTGACTTGTGCCAATGAATGTGTCATATGCCAGTTGGTCGGCGCGGGCGTCACATGAGCTCAATTTCAAAACTTGTACAGGTAGGGCTATCTATTGCTCGGGCAAGGGCCTTGGTTAAATAAACTAGGCTTCCCACCACTCCTCGTTCTGTTGTTCCTTACTAGGGCGTAGCCCACCTTTTATATGCTATATAATGGTTTTATGTGAATATAGACAAGGCGATATTCTCCACACAGTTTTCTTCCATAGTGGATCTCTCAAATACCTACACAAACAGGCAGTGCGTTAGTTCCCATTTCTCCCGCTCGCGCCACCTGCGTGTGATCCATTTCTCGCTGATTGCGATCACTTGCCAGTCAGGTTTTTTTTAAACAACACACAACCCTTCTCAAATTCTACCAGTTCTCCCTATTTCTCTCTCTCTCTATATTTATATATATATAGTTATTTATAGCACATACCAAATGCAGCAGGGTGCAGTGGATGAGTGGAGTGGGGTGGGGTAGTGTGGGGGTGGGTGGGGTGGGGTATGGGTGGGATTCGGGGTGGGGGTGGGTAGTGTGTGTGTGTGGGGGGGGGGGGGGGTTTAGGTAGTGCGGGGTTGGAGAGGGGTATGGGGAGATATTGTAGAAGACTGTTTTGAATAGCATGACGCCGGCTGCTGTAGACTAGGGTTACGTGTGTCTGCGTTCTGTGATAATCAATGACCCCCCCCCCCCCCACCAGCACCACCACCACCACCCCGCACCCCCTGGTCAGGATGTTCAAAGACACCAACTGCTGGCCCTCCAACTGGAAGCACACAAGGTTGCAGACTTCCAGGACGTATCGAGCTGCCTGTCGACCTATCCATAGTCCATAAGATACATGTTGCCAGGACGTAAAACTCCAATAACCAACCAACCAACCATAAGATACACGCATTGGTGTTTCGGGATATTTATTTGCATAGATGATATAGTGCAGACATTGCATTTATTACATGCATTGCCTGTATTGTTGGTATTGTCGTTGTTGTTGGTATTGTCGGTATTGTCGGTATTGTCGGTATTGTCGTTGCTGTTGGTATTGTCGTTGCTGTCGGTATTGTCATTGCTGTCGGTATTGTTGTTATTGTCGGTATTGTTGTTATTGTCGGTATTGTCAGTGTTTTTGTTGTTGTCGATATTGTCGGTATTGTCGGTGTCACCATTGTTGTCGGTATTGTCAGTAATGTCGGTATTGTCGGCATTGTCAGCATTCTCGATATTGTCGTTATTGTTGGTATTGGCATTGTTGTCAGTATTGTCGGTATTGTCAGTATTGTCGGTATTGTCGGTATTGTCGGTTTTGTCATTATTGTGGTTGTTTTCAGTATTGTCAGTATTGTCAGTATTGTCATTGTTGTGGGTATTGTCATTATTGTTGGTATTGTCGTTGTTGTCTGTATTGTTGGTATTTTCGCTGTTGTCGGTATTGTTGGTATTGTCGGGATTGTCGGTATTGTCGGTGTTGTCATTATTGTTGGTATTGTCAGTATTGTTGTTGTTGTTGGTATTGCCGTTGTTGTCGGTATTGTTGTTATTGTCATTGTTGTCTGTATTGCATGTATTGCGTGTATTGCATGTATTGCATGCATTGTGTGCATTGTGTAGATTGTGTGAATTGTGTGCATTGCATATAGTCTATGGTTTATATATTATTTATAGTCTATAACACACGGTGCATATGTTGCCGGTATTGCATGTGTTGTATATATTCTACAGTCTACAGTCCTATAGTCTATAGTATTTGAAATTGTATATACAAAAGAATAACGTTATATATATTATATATAATATCTATAATATCTATGTATTATATATTTATATAATACACTTTGATATACATGCAGTATCTATATTATATCCTGTATAAGAATTATACAAGTATAATACCCCGGAATTCTATACTATCCTAACACCGTCCCACCAGTAATCGGGTGGTTGAGCATCGGACTACTCATCTACTGCTCAGGCTTCAACTCTGATGGTGGCGCCACCGCTCACCTGCTCACTGTTCTACTCACTTAACACAGAGAATATTTCATTCAACGTGACTATTTCCTCTTTGATATCCATTGTAAATGAATGGGCACTGTAGAAAACCTGACATTAAACAACCAAGATCTGCTGCACATGTGCAAATTTACGGGAACCGGAACTACTTTTTTTGTAAATTCACCAATGCTCTCAGGAAAGCACACGCCCACGATTTCTGGTAGACTAATGCTTGTTGTTGTTTAACGTCCTAGCAACATCTAAGGTCATACCAGGACGGGTACTGACTTGTGACAGTGCGCAATCATGACGTCTTTATAGTGCTGCCACACTGGGAGACCAGGCTGTCAGCACCATGACCTGATATCTGACTCAGTCACATTATCCTGACACTGAGCACACCAGTCCTTGCCCTGTCCTAATAATGCCGAGTGCCTGGCTAGGAAGCGACAAGTATAGATTTTTAATTCATTGGGCTGACTCAACCAAGGTTTGAACCGATGATCCCATCAGTTTGGATCCCCTGGGCCCGTATGCAGGAGTCAGTGTTAGCGGGTTTTGGTGTTCTATTACCGGTTAGCTATTGCCGACGTCGCCAACTGTGTCAAGTCATATGCAGGAGCGCGTAACACTTTCATTATAGCTAAACGTGAATTTATTTATAGATTTGGGAAATCCCTCTGCGTCTGTAGTGATATATTACTTTTTATTAGGCTTAAATATATTAAATGCGATCATATTTAACAGAATTAAATACGTAATAAGTGAAATTTGAGGAAATTAACCCTAAATTCGAAGCAATATTAACGCTGCCACTGTAACAGCAGCGATATTAATATTTATATGTTCGAATCGACGAACGTAAAGTAAACAAATCGCCGCAGCCGACGCATCGACGTCGCTTTCCCTACTGGCGGCGGCGGTTTGTTTACTTTACGTTCGTCGATTCGAACATATAAATATTAATATCACCGCCAATACGGCGGTAGCCTTAATAACGCTTCGGATTTAGGGTTAAATTGATCAAATTTCACTTATTGCGTATGTAATTCTGTTAAATATGACAGCATTGAATAGATTTGGGCCTAATAAACTTGCTAAACCTAATATTTTTTAGGGGTAACGTAACGCCGGTTAAGCGTTTGGTGTTAGGCCTAACACTGACTCATGCATACCATTTTTCGCCGCTAAACCAGAATTCCTGCCAAACACCGTTTTTCCTCGCTAACACTGACTCCTGCATACGGCCCCTGATCTCCCAAAATAGGAGACGAACGCTCAACTCATTCAGCCACCCCGTCTGGTCTTGCAGCGATGTGCATAACATTGGTATAAAGTATCAAATATTGCAGTGCGCGAGTGACAGTATTCGCGGCACTGGTAGGGGGGGGGGGCGCCACCTGTCCCACCGTGAAAAGGGGGTCACCCATAAAGTAGTACACAGCATAAGGACACCACTTGCTATCCGTACCTCACTTCATCCACACCTATCTTTATCTCCTCCGCTGGCCTTGCTTCTCCTCGATATGTCTGAAAAGAGTTCCAGGAGGGGGAGCCTGCCGGCATTCCATTTTCTACTCTTACTCTGTCCATGTCTATGGCTCACTGGTTGGTCACCATATAGAGCATATAGACATGGTCCTTTGACTCAACTCTCCTCATTTCTCTTTCCTAGACTCTACCCTTTCTATTTCTCCCAGGCATACTTCTCCCCCTGGCCAGGGGAGTTGTGTGCTTGGCTGGGGCCCTGTACCTTTACGTTTCTCTTGCTTTGTTCTCATTGCTGGAAACACCGCTGCACCCATCTTTACCCGCCCTTACTTGAAACCCTTGCTGCTGTCGACTGGATACAAGTGCCAACTACCGCTCAACTACTGCCAGACCGAAGAGATTCGGGGCCCTCTCAATGCTTCACCATTACAACATTGTAAAGATGTCCCCAGCTTCTACAACACTCCCTACTGAAGTAAAGTCTTCAACCAAAGATTGGGCCCATTTATTGGAGGCTATCTATTAATGTTGCAGTTCTGCAACCAGTAACCGTCGTAAGGTTACAAACCACCTCCAAAGTCAAGTGCGTGAGTGACAGTATTCGTGGCATTGGTAGTGGGGGGGGGGGGGGGCGCCACCTGTCCCACCGTAAAAATGGGGGTCACCTATAAAGTAGTACACAGCATACGGGTGACCAATATAGGGAATCTTCCCTTATGCACCTTTATACTCACATAATTTTTATACATCACATATGCGGTATTAACGGCATGGCATTCACTGTATGACTGGTGGCCTAATCGGTAGAGCGCAGGCCTGGTGTACGGAAAGTTGGGAATCCCGTTCCTGCTCATGTCAAACCAATGACTTTAGAATTTGATACTTGTCGCTCGGCATTATTAGGATAGGGCAAGGACCAGTTGGCTCAGTGTCAGGATAATGTGACTGGGTGGGATATCATTATCAGGTCATGGTTGCTGTTGACCTTGTCTCCCAGTGGCACAGCACTATGAGTGTGCATGCACTGTCACAAGTTGGTACCCATCGTGATATGACCTTAGATGTTTCCAGGACGTAAAACTCCAACAACCAATCAAAAGCCACCACGCCCCCTCCTTCCTGATTTCATCACATACTAGTCATAGTGATATGTACCTAGGACCTAAAACCCCCAAAGCAAAAACCACCGACGAAGCCTTGTGGCATTGACTCAGCAATAAAGAACTCACCTTTCAGGTGGTGTGTCGCTGGGAAAGCTGGGTGATTGAAAATCTGTCTACAAACGCTCAACTTGTAGTTGTGCACCATGTCTGCAGATCCAGCTGGTTCTGTGCGAGTTAGCCGGTACAGGCGACTCCTACTCACAATTACCTCAAGGCTCAAGTCGGAGAAATCAAAATGGAGGCTTTGGGGGAAATGAGGGCAATTTGGTCGGCGGAGAGAGCAGTGTGTGTATGTGTGTGTGTGATGGGAGAGGGAGGAGGGGGGAGGGGGGGGGGGACCTTGAGCCGTCAATAGTGTCATTGACAGCAAGTTTTGACTGGGCAGTAGTCGTGGTGAGGTGAGGTTGTTGGAGCATGTAAGGGTGTCGGTATGTTTGTTGGTATCTGTGTGGGTGTGTGTGTGTGTGGGTTGTGGGTGTGTGGGTGTGGGTGTGTGGGTGTGTGGTGGGTGTGTGGTGGGTGTGTGGGGGGGGGGGGGGTGTGTGGGTGTGTGGGTGTGTGGGTGTGTGGGTGTGTGGGTGTGGCTGTAGGTTAGTTGGTTGTTGGAGTTTTACATGCTGGCAACATCTAAGATCATATCAGGACGGGCACCGACTCTACAGTGCTGCCCCCCTGTGAAATCAGGCCAACAGCACCATAACCCGATATCCTACACAGTCACATTATCTTAATACTGTGCTAACCAGTCCTTGTCCTATCCAATTAATGTCGAGTGCCAGGCTAGGTAGCGACAAGTATCAATTTTGTAAGTCATTGCTTTGACTCGGCTGGGGTTCAAACTCCGGACCTGCCGCATGGGAAGCCAACGCTATACCGTGGTTGTTGGAGTTTCACGTCCTGGCAACATCTAAGGTCATATCAGAAGGGGTACTAACTTGTGACAGTGCACACTCATGACGACTTTACATTGCTGCCCAACTGGGAAATGATGGTTGATGATGTAGGTGTGAGTATGGTTGTGGGTGTGAGTATGGTTGTGGGTATGGATATGGTTGTGGGTGTGAGTATGGTTGTGGGTATGGGCATGGTTGTGGGTGTGAGAATGGTTGTGGGTATGGATATGGTTGTGGGTGTGAGTATCATTGTGGGTGTGGGTATGGTTGCTGGTGTGGGTATGGTTGTGTGTATGGGCGTGGCTGTGGTTGCAGATGTGGGTTTGTTGTGGGTGTGGGTATGGTTACGGGTGCTATATGGTTGTGGGTGTGCATCTAGGTGTGTATGTGTGGGTATGGTTGCGGGTCCAGATATGGTTGTGAGTGTGAGTATGGTTGTGGACCCAGATACGGTTGCTGGTGTGGATATGGTTGTGGGTGCCGATATGGTTTGGTGGTGGTTGTGCTTATACTATATCGTGGTGGGCTATAAGGGTTGAATATTCGCGTATGTGTATGCGCGTATAAGTATGCACGCGCGCGCGTGTGTGTGTGTGTTTACTGTGACGCCACCAGGGGGCGGGTCGGGGCGTGGTTAATAATGGCGGACCAGCAACGCGCAACACGGCACCACAAAGCCCTCGGCCACACCTCAAGTGTCTCAGCACCGTCTGCAGGTGCCACAACACTAATTACAGCCACGCCTCGGTCAAGGCAACCGGCTCATTGTTATTAGTGTTCTCCGCCGCCGCTAAACCTAATTGGCGCCACGGGTCTTAGTGGCGACACCAAAGCTGTCTGGGCCCCTTCAGTAATACACATTAGCATTGTGGTATGGCGTCTGTGGGGTGGGGATAGGGGGTGGGGAGTGGGGGTGGGGATGGGGGTAGGAGTGGGGGTGGGGATGGGGGTTGGGGTGGGGGATGTGGGGGGTGGGGGGAGGAGGGGCAGCTGGGACTGTATTGCTATTAGAGGTGCTGGTGTTGGGCTGTGTGTAGAATGTAGTAAGGGACCAGGACATAGCGGTGTCGATTTTAGTTTGGGGCGTTTCGCTGGCTCCTAAAACTATGAACTAACATTGATGTTGGATTGTGAATTATAATTTAGGTTCCTCTTCATTTTGCCAGCTCCTAACATGATGAGCTAACATTGACGTTGCATAGCGAATGTTGAATTCAGGTTACTCTTATTGTTGCCAGTTCCTAAAATGATGAGCTAACATTGACGTTGGATAGTGAATGCTTAATTCATGTTCACCTTTATTTCTCCATGGCCCAGGTTCCTGAATTCCTGACTGGTGAATCGCCCCGTGTGGTTCCACTATGTCCGGCTGGGATTTAGGAGCCCGGGGTTAGTTGTCAGTCAATCATTTATATATATACAATAGGTTCTTATCATTCTATATATTTATATATATGTATATATTATATCATTCTATATATGTACATATATAAATAAATATATGAAGAGTTCAGGCGCAAAACCATGTAAACGCCAATCCAAAAATGAAGATAACCATCCGAATCAAAGCTTCAAAATGTTAATTTTGTTATATTCCTACTCTTTTGTTCATTGCTCCATAGCCATGTGATCAGATGAAAAGTGGAATTGGGGGAAATTTAAATTATTTTCTGGTAAAAAATCTTTTATTTAAACTACATTTTTTGATTGGTGTTTACATGGTTTTGTGCCTGAACTCTTCATATATAGAATGATAAGAACCGTTTTGTATAGGGCAACCAACCCTATATATATATATATATATATAAATTATATATATATATATATATTTTATATATATATATATAATATATATACAGGGTTGAACTGACAACCAACCCACGGCTCCTACATCCCATATATATATATATATATATATATATATATATATATATATATATATATACACAACAGGATTCTTATCATTCTGAATATAGCACACACGGCCGGCGCCCTAATTAGTTACAACCAACCCCAGCAGCTAAGTCCAACTCCGAGTGGCTTTTACTGGGTTTGCCACAACAGCAATTTGAAAAGTTAGAAATGTGTGAAAATTTGAGATTAGAATTGCACCTGTAGTAGTATGCTTTTTTTAAATTATTTAATTTTAAAACCACACACGTCCTTCCCTTCTCTCCTCACCATTCTTCTCCCCTCCCCTCTCTTTTCTCCTGCCCTCTCTTCTCCCCTTCCATCCTTTCACATCCACTCCACATTAGATTTGAGATTAGGATTGTACTTTCATACTATTTTTTTACATTTAAAACACTACACACGTCCTTCCCTTCTCCTCTCTCCTCTCTTTTCCTCTCTCTTCTCTTCTCTCCTCTCTTCTCCTATCTCCTCTCTTCTTCATTGCCATCTCTTCTTCCTTTCCCTCTCTTCTTCCTTTCCTTCTCTTCTCCTCTCTCCTCTTTTCTCTTCTCTCCTCTCTTCTTCCTTTCCCTCTCTTCTCCTCTCTCATATTTTCTCCTCTCTCCCCTCTTCTTACCTTCCCTATCTTCTTCCTTCCCCCTCTTCTTCCTTTCCACCTCTTCTCCTCTCTCCTCTCTTCTTCCTATCCCTCTCGTCTTCATTTCCCTCTCTTCTCCTCTCTCATCTCTTTTTCCTTTCCCCCTCTTCTTCCTTCCCCTCTCTTCTTCACTTCCACTCTTTTCCATCCAAACCCCTCTCCTCACGTCCCTCTTTTCCCATCTCTTCTCCTCTCCTTCTCCCCTTTCTGTATACTCCCCTCTTCTACACATCCCACCCCTTATCTACTCCTCTCCTCTTCCCCCTTCTCATCTCCTCCCCACCCCTATCTATCCTTCACCACTCCTCTCTTCTGCCCACTCTCCTTTCCTCTCCCGTCTCCTCACCTCCCATCACGACGTTCTTCTCACCCTTCCTTCCACTCTCCTTTCCTATTATCGCCTTTACCGTCTCCTCCTCTCCTCTTCTCTCCTCTGCTTTCCCCTTCCCCCTCCTGTCGCCTATCATCCCTTCCTATCCCCTTTCCTCTCATCTACAATCTCTGATTATCTATCCCCAGTTCGTCTATTCCCCTTCCCCTCTTCTGTCTACCCCTTTCCTATCCTCCACTATCGTCGCCTCTCTCTTCCTCCCATCTCCTTCCCTCCCCTCTCCTCCCCTCTCCTCCCCTCTCCTCCCCTCTCCTCCCCTCTCCTCCTTCCCCTCTCTCCCTTCTCCTCCCTCTCCTCCTCTCTCCTGGCCTCCCTCTCTCCCTCTTCCTCCCTCTCCTTCCTTCCTCTCTGGCCTCTCATCCCCTCCCCTTATCCCCTCCCCTTCATCTTCCCCTTCTTCTTCCTCTCTCCTTCCTCCCTCTCTCTCCCTCTCCTCCTCCCTTTCTCCCTTTCCTTTCATCCAATTGTTCTCCCTCTCCCTCTCCCCCTCTCCTTCCTCTCATCCCCTCTCTTCATCCCTCTCCTTCGCTCTCCCTCACCTTCGCTCCCCTCCCTCCATCTCTCCTCTCCTCTCCTCTCCTCTCTTCCTCTCCTCTCATCCCTCTCTTCCCCTTCCTCCCTTCTCCCTTCCCTCTCTCCCGTCCTCCTCTCCTTCCCCCTCTTCCTCCCCTCCTCCTCCTCCTCTCTCTCCTCCCCCCTTTCCCCTGCCTCTCCCCCCCCCCCTCCTCCCCCCCCCCCCCCCCCCCCCCCCCCCCCCCCCCCCCCCCCCCCCCAGCCGGTAACTTTACAGAATTATCGCACATGAGGCTTTTATGTTGGAAAATCCTCACACCAATAACCACCAAATCGGCTCTTGTTTGCTTACACAGTTACAGTGCCACTATGTCATGGAATAGTTATGCCTAGTGTGTGTGGATGTGTGTGTGCGGGCGGAGCGGAGGGGGGGGGGGGAGCATGGGGGCAGTGAGAAGCATCGAGAGGTGTGTGGTGGGTGTGGGTGCGTTGGAGGTCCTGGCAGGAGGTTGGGGGCTCCCGTCGGGATCTGACGGTTTTGCCGACAGACCGGCGCCGACCGCCCGTCGGAGGCCGTCGCCACGAGTCGATGCTGGACTTGAGCCGCGGTGCAGTCTGGGTACTGTGTGTGGTGGGTGGATTGGGTGTGGGTTTGGCGGGGAGGGAGGGGGGAGGAGTATGTTCTGGAACAATCAATGTCAACAATCACCGACTGCCCTAAATAGGCGCCAAGCCAACCAATGCCTGAATGAATGACCCCAGGGCGCAGGCGCAAATGGACATCGTATGATTATAAACACACGCATATATATGTATATATATTATATATGTGTATATATACGTAAAGATATGTATATATACAGATATATATACATGTATATACATATATATACACATATATATACATATATACATATATATAAATATATATACATATGAAGAGTTCATGCGCAAAATCACGTAAATGCCAATCCAAAAATGTAGCTTAAATAAAAGAATTTAACGTGAAAATAATGTTAATTCTCACTAATTCGACTTTTCATATAATTACATGGTTATGGAACAATGAAGAAAAGAGTAGGAATACAAAAGAAATAAAGTTGTGGATGGTTTGATTCCAATGTTCATCTCCATTTTTGGATTGGCATTTACGTGGTTTTGTGCCTGAACTCTTCATATACATATACATACATATACATATGTATATTTACATATATATATACATATAAATACAGATAGATAGAGATATATTCAGATATACATATATATGTGTATATACATAAATATATACATGTATATACATACATATATATATACATATAAACACACATATAAATATACATATATATATATAAATATATATATTCCCAGCCTAACTCAGTGTTTTAAAAAAAACACTAAAAGTAAAACCACCACCCAAACACTAACCCCACCCGCCCCCAACCCTAGGCACACCAGAACCGCACACACACGCGCGCACACGCACACGCACCCATACACACCGGATCATCGCGAGAATAGCTGGGTGGCGGCAACACATGCTGTGCGCCAGCCAAGAGGATTTTGTCGGTATGGGTGTCGATGTTCGGGAGGGGCTGTTGGGCGGTGGTGGTGGGGGGGGGGGGGAGGAGTGAAAGGGGGAGGGGCAGTAGAGGGGGGGGGGGCAGTGGATGGCCGTAGGAGTGGGGTTGCACATACTCGCCTCATGTGGCGCCGTCGACAGATCTGCCATCAGTGACTTCATGGAGGACTCTGACTACCAACTCAGCGACAATAGGGCCGCCCTGGCTATCCTCTCCAGGATTTCCAAGTCATCCTGGAACGCACTTGCTGGCTTCTACCGCCAGAACGCAGATATCATCAATGCTGTCGGTTGCCCAGACCATGATACCGAGGACTAGCAGGCCCCACCTTGTCGCCATAGCTGACTTGACACCATTACCAACTAACCACTAATTTTCACTAACAACTAACAGGTAACCCCACCCACTGCCTAACTAATCCCATCCTCACTTCACTTCTTCCTCTGGCCTTGGCCGGACTTACTGTGCATACCGGTGAATCTGGAGGGACTGAAGTTTGGATCCTGGTCGAGTCAAACCAATGACTTATAAAATAGGTACCTGTTGCTGCTCGGCACTTGGCATTATGAGGTCAGGATGGGGACTGGGTGCACAGGGTCAGGATAATGTGACTGTGTGGGTCATCAGGTCATGGTGCCGGCGGCCTGATTTCCCAGTGGGGCAGCACTATAAAGTCGCCATGAGTGCACGCTGTCACAAGTCGGTGCACGTCCTGGTATGGCCTAGGGTCTTACTGGGGTGTAAAACTACACCAACCACCCAGCCTCCCCCGGCCCTCTCAGAGGACTGTGGTTGGGCTCTTAGGCTGACTTTTTCCTTCCTGCCCCTCCCCCCTCCCCCACCCCAATTTCTCTGACCCCTCCCCATCGGAAGCCAACTCGCGAGCACATGGGACCGCTTTCAGCCATGCCCATACAGTGCCTTCAGCGCACCAATGCGACTGAAAACTCCCCCCCAAAACAAACGAGTAGGGATGGGGAAGGAGCTGAGCTTGGGTGTGGGGCAGGAGACGGTCTGGGAGTGAAGGGTGGGGTTGAGGGTGGGGGTGAGGGTTGGGGTGGGGGTGGAGTCAGCCGCTGTTGGTGGTGGTGGTGGTGGTGGTGGGGGGGGGGGGGGGGGGGGGGGGTGTTGCAGAGTGGGTGCGTGGCGGGATTAGACCAACAGATCCCCAATAGAAAGCCGCAAAACAAATATTGTGCACAAATTGTGTGGTGTACACGAGCACACAACGACGGTCGATAATCGGGGGCGTGTAGGTTGTTGGAAAGTAAAGACGCTTGGCAGACGACTTTTAACTGCTGTAGTTGATTGACTACACGCGGTGGCCGAAGCGATAGAGCGCAGGCTTCCCGTGCGGAAGGTCGGGAGTCTGGATTCCCGGTCGAGTCAAACCAATGACTTATAAAAGTGATACTTGTCACTTCCTAGCCTGCCGCTCGGCATAACTATTAATAGGATAGGGCAAGGACTGGTTAGCTCAGTGTCAGGATAATGTAACTGAGTGGGGGAAATTGGGTCATGGAGCCAGCAGCCTGGTTTACTAGTGGGGTAGCACTATCATGACTATGAAGTGTGCACTGTCACAAGTTGGTGTCCATACTGATATGACCTTAGAATAGATGTTGCCAGGATGTAAAACCCCAGCAAACAAGCACTGAGTCCAGTATGCGCGCGAATCCCCACAATGTCATTTTCATGATGCAGAATTGTACAATGGAGATGGGGGGCAAGTATCAATTTTTAGGTCATTAGTTTGACTCGATCAAGGTTCGAACCCGTGGGTTTGAATCCCACGATCTACTAAAGCGGGAGACGGACGCTCAGCTCATTCACCCCATTCCGTCTGGTGAGGAACCGGGCGCGGTGACCTAATTGGTAGAGCGCAGGCCTCGCATGCGGAAGGTCGGGAGTTTGGTTCCTGGTCGAGTCAAACCAATGACTTTAAAATTGATACTTGTCACTTTCTAGCCTGGCGCTCTGCATTGATAGGATAGGCAAGGACTGGTTAGCTCAGTATCAGGATAATGTGAATGAGTGGGATATCGGGTCATGATGCTGGTGGCCTGATTTCCAAGTGGGACAGCACTATAAAGTTGCCATGGGTATGCACTGTCACAAGTCAGTACTCATCCTGATATGACCTTAAATGTTGCCAAGACTTAAAATTCCAACAACCAACCAGCCCTATCCTAGTGATGCTGAACATCAAACAAGGTAATAATATGTATCAATTTACATTTTCATTGTTTTTACTGGATCAGATATCACCCCACAAATCAGAAGGGATGGCCGAATGAGTTAGAGCGTCCGTCTCCCGTGTTGGTAGACCATGGGATCGTGGGTTCGAACCCTGGTCGAATCAAACCAATGACTTAAAAATTGATACTTGTGGCTTCCTAGCCAGGTGCTCGGCATTATTAGGATAGGGCAAGGACTGGTTGGCTTAGTGTTAGGATAATGTGACTGAGTGGGATATCAGATCATGGCGCTGGCAGCCTGGTCTCCTACTGGGGCAGCACTATAAAGTCGCCATGAGTGCGCACTGTCACAAGTCGGTACCCGTCCTGATATGACCATAGATGTTGCTTGGATGTAAAACAACAAACAAATCACCCCACATCCCACTGCACAGAAATGCACCCACACACCATTAAATCATTCCATCCAGTGACGAATTACTAAGCACATGATTTGAATTCATATTTTTAATTTAATTTAATTTAATTTAATAAGAAACTTCCAATTACACACTTCATACACGATCATGCCTTAACATAGATAAAGGATTCACGCTGTACTCGCAGTACACAGGTGAATACCACCCCTATATAAAAGCGGACGAAAATACGGGGGAATGAAATAGGAGCCTAATTTCACAAGCTAAGAGGCAACATTTATTCTTTATATATATATTCACATTTCCCCGCTACCTTTGAGTTGAAAAATATGATAAAACATATAGTTTAATAGAATTTAACGGTGAAATCGACGGTCTTCCAATGCCACCATCTTGTCTTTTTGCATTCTCTCCCATTTCACCAACTCTGTGCCGATATAAGTACACATTTGATACTGGAGGCAGGCATTCTACTTCCTGTTCCATACTAAAGCTATTTTCGCCCGTATTTACACAACATTGTCATTCACCCATGTACTACAAGTACAGGGTGAATCTTTTATGATACCTTCACGTACAGAGGCCTAGATGTATACTTAACATGGTCCTGCTGCTGTTAGTGTTAGAGATTTCAGGATGAGAGCCTATCGGGATTTGTATCAAAACTACCACGAAACCACACAGGATCCCGAGTCGGGTTTAGTATCAATCCGCGATAGATAAGTCCTGTAACCTCCACGTTGAAAATATCATGTTGATTAAAGCTGCATAGTCCGACGAAAACATAAAATTTTCAAAACCAAAACAATTATCCAGATTTCATTCTATATATCTAACTTAGATACTGGTGCACATATTAAGCACTTGTTGCCACATAGAAGCGCATACCGAGCCAATTTAATAGAACCTGTTACTGCAGAAGTCTATGGCGTCAGAGTTTTGGCGTGCTTGCCAAAATTATTTGTGGATGGTTGCACTTCAAATATCTCAAAAGTTAGACATTTAAAATAAAAGTTACTTCAAACTAAAGTAAGGGAGGCTGTAAGAATCAATTTAATATATTTAACTCAGAAAATGACAGAAACTCAAAACCATCGGACTATGCAACTTTAATAATTATTGTGTTTATTATTAGTTTAAAATGTGGGGGTCGTTAAACAAACAAAAAAACAACAAGTTTTAAATGCCTAATTTAATCTGGCTTCTTTTGAATTAATTATTTGGAGTTGCATAGTGTGATGATTTTGAGTTGCTCTCATTTTCTTAGATAACTATAGTAGGTTGATTGTTATGTTCTATCATTAATGTTGGTGCGTTTGTCAAAACTGTGATCCCCTAGGCTTCAGCGGTAACAGGTTCTATTAAATTGACAAACTTATAAGAAGCAACAAATACTTAATAATTGCACTGATATCTAACTTACTAAGTTGGGTATGCAGGTATTGCAGGTATAGTAATACCTCAGGGAGTTTGACGCCCCTGCCCTGCAGAGTTGTAAACCACTGCCTTGTGGTACAGGTTCTTGAGAGAACCGAAGGCTAAGGGAGCAAACCCTGAACAGAAAACCATGTCACTGTGGCAGCATCAATGGCGGTTGATGTATGGAACTCCCAACATCTCCCGACCAGCCACTGCAGGGACAAATAGTTTTGCGCCTGTCTGGACATGTTCTTGCCAGTGTGAGACCTCTATTTGCTCCCCGAGAGAGTGCCACTGGTAACTTGCAAAAGCCAGCAGCACTTCAATACTTTTGCAGGCAGCTTCCATGAAATGAAATAGAGAGCGGCAGTCAAGTAATGAAAGCAGTATTTGTCGCATCGCGGCCGACAGCATGATGATGATGATGAAGTTGGATATGTAGGTTCAAATCTAGATAAGTGTTTTGGTTTCGGAAATTTTATATTTTTATCGGACTATGCAACTTCAACAAGAAGCTACAGATAACCATTTTTATTTTCCATTTTCCAAATTGAATTGATGCCGTGAAGTACTCCTACTCAAAAGATTGTCTATAAAATAAATTTAAGGATGAAACCAAAATGTGGCACTCATTTGTATATATATGCCATATATTGACGTTGTCCGTGCCGTAGTTTTATATGTAAGTAGAATGTAAAGTTGAATCAATATATTGTTGTTTGTTTGTTGGGATCTTATGTCGTAGCAACATCATTTAAAATAAAAGTTACTTCAAAATAAAGTAACGGAGGCTTTAACAATCAAGTTAATATATATAACTCAGAAAATGACAGAAACTCAAAACCATCGGACTGTGCAACTTTAATAATTATTGTGTTTATTATTAGTTTAAAATGTGGGGGTCGTTAAACAAACAAACAACCAACAAGTTTTAAATGCCTAATTTAATCTGGCTTCTTTTGAATTAATTATTTGGAGTTGCATAGTCTGATGATTTTGAGTTGCTCTCATTTTCTTAGATACATTTAGTAGGTTGATTGTTATGTCCTATCATTAATGTTGGTGCGCTTGTCAAAACTGTGATCCCCTAGGCTTCAGCAGTAACAGGTTCTATTAAATTGAGAAACTTATATGAAGCAACAAATACCTAATAAGTTATTAAGTTGGGTATGCAGGTATAGTAATACCTCAGGGAGTTTGCCGACCCTGCCCTGCAGAGTTGTAAACCACTGCCTTGTGGTACAGCTTCTTGAGAGAACCGAAGGCTAAGGGAGCAAACCCTGAACAGAAAACCATTTCACTGTGACAGCATCAAGGGGGGTTGATGTATGGAACTCCCAACATCTCCCGACCAGCCACTGCTGGGACAAATAGTTTTGCGCCTGTCTGGACATGTTCTTGCCAGTGTGAGACCTCTATTTGCTCCCCGAGAGAGTGCCACTGGTAACTTGCAAAAGCCAGCAGCACTTCAATACTTTTGCAGGCAGCTTCCATGAAATGAAATAGAGAGCGGCAGTCAAGTAATGAAAGCAGTATTTGTCGCATCGCGACCGACAGCATGATGATGATGATGAAGTTGGATATGTAGGTTCAAATCTAGATAAGTGTTTTGGTTTCGGAAATTTTATATTTTTATCGACTATGCAACTTCAACAAGAAGCTACAGATAACCATTTTTATTTTCCATTTTCCAAATTGAATTGATGCCGTGAAGTACTCCTACTCAAAAGATTGTCTATAAAATAAATTTAAGGATGAAACCAAAATGTGGCACTCATTTGTATATATATGCCATATATTGACGTTGTCCGTGCCGTAGTTTTATATGTAAGTAGAATGTAAAGTTGAATCAATATATTGTTGTTTGTTTGTTGGGATTTTATGTCCTAGCAACATCTATGGTCAAATCAGGATAGGAACCGACTTGTGACAGTGCACACTCCTGGTGACTTTATAGTGAGTGTTTCCTCACTGCCTCGATATCCCACTCAGTCACATTATTCTGATACTGAACTAACCAGTCCTTGCTTCATCCTAGTAATGCCAAGTGCCAGGCTAGGTAGCAACATGTACATTTATATCATTCTGTGATAAGTCCTTAACCTCCATGTTGGAGATAACGTGTTAATTATTACGCACTCACACATGCACACATACAATCCAGATATCACCCACACGCCGAGAGAGAGAGATATTGGGTTGTTTGTAACCTTACGACGGTTACCGGTTGCAGAACTGCAACATTATAGAGAGGCTCCGATAAATCGGCCTAATCTTTGGTTGAAGAATAATCTTCTGGTGGGACGGTTGTAGATACTGGTGGATGTCTTTACAACGATTAAACGACGAGTCGTTGGGGTGGTCCAGAATCTCCGGTCCGGCGGTAGCACAGCACTTGTATCCAGCAGACAGCAGCAAGGGTTTCCGAGGAAGGGCGGGTAAAGATGGATCCAGCCATTCCAGCAACGAGAAGAAAGCGAGAGAAACCTAAAGGTAAAGGGCTCCACCCAAGCACACAACTCCCTTGGTCAGGGGGAGAAGTATGCCTGGGAGGGGGGAAAAGGGTAGAGTCTAGGAAAGAGAAATGAGGAGAGTTGAGTCAAAGGACCCTGCCTATTTGGTCGATGGCGACCATCCAGAGATCCAAAGACATGGACAGAGTAAGGGTGGAAAGTGAAATGCTGGCGGGCTCCCCCTCCTGGAACTCTTTTCAGACATATCAAGGAGGAAGGAGCAAGGCCAGCAGAGAGGAGATAGAGAGAGGTCTGGATGAAGTGCGGTCCAGATAGCAAGTGTGACCCACACGCCATCATTCTTTTGAATTGATTATTTTGAATTGCATAGTCCAGTGGTCTTCAGTTGCTCTAACTTTCTAAGATAAATTTAGTAAGTTGATTGGAATAATCTACCGTGCCTAAGTTTGAATGAGCTGTGATGTAAAATGACTAGATACTATTGTACTTATAAAGTACTTGTTGCTTCATATAAATGATTATTATGTCAATTTATTAACCGGTTACTGCTGAATCTTATGGGATCAGAGTTTTGAAAAGAATGCCAAACTTAATTTGGCATGTTTACACTTCCGATATCTCTGAAGTTAGTTATTTTACTTCATAGCTACTTCGTACTTATGCATGAATCAACCTACTATATCTATGTTACAAAATGAGAGCAACTCAAAACAATCGGACTATGCAACTCCAAATAATCAATTCAAAAGAAGCCATAATAAATTTGGCATTTTAAAGTAATAATGAACACACCACACATCGCATACCACACACCACATACCACACACCACACACCACACACCACACACCACACACCACACACTTACATACTCAAATACTTACATACATTTACTCACATTACGTACATTCACAAACAGACTTACCGGCACACCATATACCCCATACTGGGCAGATAACACAGGTACATGCTCACACACACTCACTCACACATACACTCACTGATTCAGACCTACACATAGCCCACTCACCCCTACCCACACACTCATCCCACCCTCAGATAGATAGATCTTATAGTTATACACACCATAAATATACATCACACACACCACACTCTCAAGTACACACTCATACATACCACACTCAGTCACATACCACACATCATCATCATCATCATGCTGTCGGTCGCGATGCGACAAAGACATGGACACAACTCTCACAGCAGAGAGCTAAATGGAGAGCGGCAGTCATACCACACATACATACTTTAATACACACTACACACACCAAGCTCTCAAATACACACACATGCATACACCACAGTTACACGTCAGACATACAAATACACGTCACACATACAAGCACACACAGCACATACAAACACATACGGCCCATACAAACACACAACACACAGAAATACACAAAGATTCCCCACACACAAACACACCACAAATCAAACACACACAAACACACACCACAAACACAAACCCTCACCACATATACAAACACACACCACACACACAAACACAGACCACATATACAAACATACACCACACACACAAACACACAAATACACACACAGACAGCCACGCCCTGTTACAAAGGCGACGACACGACCCTCCCTGGACCCGACCATAAATCGCTGCCGCCCGCCGCCCGCCGCCCGCCGCCCGCCGCCCGCCGCCCGACGCCCGCCGCCCGCCGCCCGCCGCCCGCCGCCCGCCGCCCGCCGACCGCCACCCGCCGCCCGCCGTCCGGTTCCCACCACCCACCACCCACCACCCGCCGTCCGCCGCCGAACACCCACAGGCCGCCGCCCGCCGCCCGCCGGTTCCACCCCCCACCCCCCCCGCGCGCGACGGCGCCGCCGCCGCCGCCCGCCGCCCGCCGCCCGCCTCCCGCCCGCCACCCCGCCGCCCGCCGCCTCCCCACCCCCGCCCCGCAGCCTACCACCGCCTTCTTCCACCACCCGCCACCCGTCTTCCCACCACCCCTTTCCCACCACCCGCTTCCCGCCGGCCGCCGCCCGCTTCCCACCACCCACCACCCTCCGCCCACCTCACACCGCCCGCCTCCCGGTGCGCAGTTAGTGAAACGTCCACCAGACGGCGCGCGCGTCGCCACCGCGGCACGGCTGGTTAGGTCGGGCTGGGCGCGCGTCAGGTCGCGTTACGCGCTCCGCTACGCGCGCAATATGCTACTCACAATTAAAGGCCCTCGCCGCCCGCCCGCCCGCCGCAGCTCGCCGAAGTGGCGGTCCCGCTTTGAGTGGTGGCGGTGTCAGCGGTGTCAGCGGGGACTGTGTCCGTCTCTCCCCGTCTTCTGTCTGTCTGTCCCTCTGTGTCTGTCTCTCCGTCTGACTGTCTGACTCTTTCTTTGTCTGTCCCTCTGTGTGTCTGTGTGTATGTGTGTGTCTGTGTGTGTTTGTGTGTGTTGTGTGTGTCTGCATGAATGTGTGTGTTGGCAGGGTGTGCGTGTGTGTGTTTGTGTGTGTTTGTGTGTGTCTGTATGTGTATCTGTGTGTGCCTGTATCTGTATCTGTGTATGTATGTGTTTGAATATGTGTCTGTGTGTGTCTGTGTGTGTCTGTATGTGCATTTCTGTGTATGTGTGTGTATGTGTGTCTCTGTATGTGTATGTGTGTGTCCGGGTGTGTATGTGTGTCTGTATGTGTATGTGTGTCTGTCTGTATGTGTATGTGTGTGTTGTGTGTGTCTGCGTGAATGTGTGTGTGTTTGTGTGCATGTGTGTATGTTTGTGTGTGTCTGTGTGTATGTGTGTGTATATGTGTGTATGTATGTGTGTGTCCGGGTGTGTATGTGTGTCTGTATGTGTATGTGTGTGTCTGCCTGTATGTGTCTGTGTGTATGTGTGTGTCTGTGTGTGTATGTGTGTGTCTGTGGGTATATGTGTGTCTGTATGTGTATGTGTGTGCATGTGTGTGTCTGTGTGTATCTAAGCGTATATCCCACGTTATATGTCTGTCGCTGTGTCAACTGCCATTTCTGTCTGTCTCTCCCTGACAGTTAGTATATTTCTCTCCTTCTGTCTGTATGCGCCTATCACTCTGTCTTCCCTTCTGGGTGTATTTCTGCCTGCACGTCTGCCTGTAGCCCATCAGCAGAGTGAAAGTGAGAGAGTAGTTGGGAATGGTGATGAGGAGAGATTATGGAGGGGGTGGGGAGACGGGGTGTTATGCAGGTATAGCAATACCTCAGGGAGTTTGACGCCCCTGCCTTGCAGAGTTGTAAACCACTGCCTTGTGGTACAGGTTCTTGACAGAACCGAAGGCTAAGGGAGCAAACCCTAAACAGAAAACCATGTCACTGTGGCAGCATTAAGGGCGGTTGATGTATGGAACTCCCAACATCTCCCGACCAGCCACTGCAGGGACAAATAGTTTTGCGCCTGTCTTGACATGTTCTTGCCGGTGTGAAACCTCTATTTGCTCCCCGAGAGAGTGCCGCTGGTAACTTGCAAAAGCCAGCAGCACTTCAACACTTTTGCAGGCAGCTTTCATGAAATGTCTGAAGCTGAGAGACATTAAGACCGACTCATGGACGCAACTCTCATAGCAGAGAGCTAAATGGAGAGCGGCAGTCAAGTAATGAAAGCAGTCTTTGTCGCATCGCGACCGACAGCATGATGATGGGGAGACGGGAGAGGGAGGTAGCCTTCCTTTCTCCTTCTTCTCCCCTCGCCTGCCTCTATCCCTTCCGCCCCCATTCCATTGCACTTCTCTTTCCTCTCTCCACCATACCCCTCTCTCTCATCTCCCACCTCCCGCCCCCCCCCCCTCCTTTCTCTCAAAATCTCCCGTTTCAGTCCTTACTCTCGGTAATCGGCAATCTCTATTTTTTTAAAGAATAAATAAATAAATATATATATAGCTCCTAACGCAGTGCACATACACTCTCCAACAGGTTGTCGGCGTTGTTGCAGCAGCGCGGTGCAGCACTATAAAGCCGCCAAGAGTGCGGGCTTTCACAAGTCATTGCCCGTCATGGTGCCAGGACGGAAAACCCCAGAAAATCACTCAATGAAGAGAACTCCCCTGCCATGCTGCCTTGCTCATGCGTTTGGTTGGGGTTTCACGTCCTAAGATCCTATTAGGACGGGTGACAGTGCGTACTCATCGCGATTTTTATAGTGCTGCCCCATTGGGTCTGGGAGACCAGGTTGCCTGCATCGTGTCCCTATGTCCTACTCAGTCACATTATCCTAATACTGTGCTATCCAGTCCTGATTCTATCCTAGTAATGCCGATCACCAGTCAGGTATAACAATTTTGTAAGTCATTGGTTTGATTCGACCGGGATTCGAACCCCGACCTTCCGCATGGGAATTCGGCGCTCTTAGTCTTACCAATTCAGTGACCGCGTCCAGTATTGAGCTAATTCGTTTTGGACTCGAACCTCGCCTCCCAGCTCATGTCAATGTGGGTTCAGATATGTCGATGATACCTAGATAAAGGATTCACCCTGTACTCGCAGTACATGGGTGAATACCAGGCCTATATAAAAGCGGTCGAAAATACGGGGAAATGAAATGAGAGCCTAAGTTCACAATCTAAGAAGCAACACTTATCCTTTATATATATATTCATATTTCCCCGCTACCTTTGAGTTGAAAAATATAATAAAACATCTACTTTAATAAGATTTAAAAGTGAAATCGACGGCGTTCTATGGCCGCCATCTTGATTTTTTGCATTCTCCCCCATTTCACCAACTCTGTGCCGATATAAGTACCCATTTGATACTGGAGGCAGGCATTCTACTTCCTGTTCCATACTAAAGCTATTTTCGCCCGTATTTACACTACGTTGTCGTTCACCCATGTACTACAAGTAACCTACAGGGTGAATCTTTTATCTAGATGATACCCTGCCTGGTGCTTGGCACTACTAGGACAGGGCCATGACTGGTTAGTTCAGTATCAGGATAATGTGATGAGTGGGAAATCAGGTCACGGTGCTAGCGGCCTGGTCTCCCAGTGAGGGCAGCACTATAAAGTCGCCATGAGTGCACACTGTCACAAGTCAGTACCCGTCCTGATATGACCTTAGACATTGCCGGTTGGTTGGTGAGTTGTTGGAGTTTTACGTCCTGGCAACATCTAAGTGTCATATCAGAATGGGTACCGACTTGTGACAGTGTGCACTCATGGTGGCTTCATAATGCAGCCCCAGTGGGAAATCAGGCCCCTGCCACAATGACCCGATATCCCACCACTCAGTCACATTATCCTGACACTGAGCTAACCACTCCTTGCCATATCCTACTCAGGCCGAGTGCCAGGCTAGGAAATGACAAGTATCAATTTTATAAGTCATTGGTTTGGCTCGACTGGGAACCGAACTCCCGATCTCCCACACGCGAGGCCCGCGCTCGATGGATTCGGCTACCATGCCTGGTTTTCCTGGAAGTAAAACCCCAATAAAGAAAACAAGCAATCAAATGCTCTTCCTTCCATTTGGATGACCAGAAGGGATGGCCGAATGAGTTGAGCATCCGTCTCCTGTTTTAGGAGATCGGGGAATCCAAACCATCATGTGTTCCAACCCTGGTCCAGTCAAACCAATGACTTAAAAATTTATACTTGTCACTTCCTAGCCAGGCGCTCGGCATTATTATTAGGATAGGGAAAGGACTGGCTACCTCAGTGTCAGGATAATATAACTGAGTGGGATATTGGGACATGGTGCCAGTGGCCTGATTTCCCAGTGGGGCAGCACTATAAAGTCATCATAAGTGTGCACTGTCACAAGTCGGTACCCGTCCTGATATGACTTTAGATATTGCTAGGATGTAAAACAACTACAAACAAACAAAATCAAACAATCCATTTGGATGTGTGCATTCCCAGCTGTTGTTGCTAGGCACTACTACTGCCACAATACAGGTGAGCCACCACTGTCAAATCTAATAGACTTTTTTGTTGTCTCCCACAGAGCATGCGCAATGAGCTGCCTCTACCCCCAGAGGGCGGGTGGCTTGTTGGTGGTGGAAATCATCTATAGCGAAACTCCTCGATTCAACATCATCTCCTGTGTTTTTGTTCAATTGGGGGGCTCGTCAAAGTTCAATATACCGTACATTGTTGGAAGGGAAGGTGAATGGCAGCAGAGGGAGAGGGAGACCAAGAACATCATGGTTTACAAATATTTCACAGTGGACAGGCTTGAATTATTCACAGTCTATCAGAACAGCACACCATCGGGACAAGTGGAGAACCATTGCATCCAACCCTCGACTGGAGGATGGAACTATTGATTGATTGGGGGGGGGGGGGGGGGGGGGGGGGGGAGTGTAAAGGCCCAGTCAGACCGTACCGGACTGAATACCGGACACCACCGGACAAAGAATTGTCTAGTCCGTTGTTGTCCAGTGTCAAAATGGACCAAAATGTACCAAAATGTACCAACATGTACCAAAATGTACCTAAATGTACCCAAAATGTGCCAAATATGTACAAAAATGTACCAAATATGTACAAAAATGTACCAAAATGTACCAAATTGTACCAAAATGTACCGGATGAAGTGAACGCTAAACGGACAAGGAACGTACATTAACAAATAGCCACTGAATGAGAACCAGGTGAGAACCGGACGGCAACCAAATGTCAAACAGATGGACCGGACACCAACCGGACACCAACCGGACTGATGACGGACACGGCGAAAACCGACGGACCGAATTCCCGCAGCACCGTCAACGGACACTGCAGGAAGCAAACCGGAGACGTAACGGATGGATACCGGACATGAAACGGACAAAACGGACATCAACCATACACGTCAGTCCGGTGGTGTCCGCTACAAGTTTTGTGCATGTTCAAGTCGGTACCTGTCCTGATATGACCTTAGATCATATATGTTGCTAGGATATAAAGCAACAACAAACTAACAATTATCCTGACACTGAGCCAACCAGCAATTGTACTTATCCTAGTTGAGCCAAGAGCCTGGCGTTAGCATAATAGCATTAATATAATAGAGGCAGCTCATCTTGATATCGTTACCGCTGTCCCATCCCCCTCGTGTCTAAAACCCATATCAATATTATCATGCAATAAATATTTGTTTGTTTTTTAATGAACAATTTCAAACCTAAAACACAGCTGACGTGTATTTAGCAGAATTTAACCAAAATTAAAGATATAAAAAATTGAAGCAAAAAGATGTGCCTTCCGATTGTACATCTGTAGAAGTAGTTGAGCGTATTGGTCTCGACACTCTCTGGGTGTCACGGATAGATAGTGAGGCAGATAACAAGATAGCTGTGTGGATATCCTATCCTGTCAATTGGTTGTTCCGGGTGTTGTTGGCGCTTGTCCACTCGCGGGTCATTGTGCGGTTATTGTGTCTAACCCAGTGGCGCCGGGCTGCTTTTGAGTGTCTTGTGGTTGGAGTGTCGGCCCCGGGAGTGCGCCGTCAACAGGCCGCTCCGCCCCCCCCCCCGCCCCCCGCCCCCGTCCCCGTCCCCGTCCCACACCGCCCCGCCACACATATAGTCTGTGACTGTGAGTGTGAGAGCCAGTGATGTGTTCGTTAGCGTTAGGCGTTCAGGGTTGTTGTGTGAGAGTGTCTGTGAGAGTGAGAGTGAGAGTGAGGGTGAGAGTGGGAGTGAGAGTGAGAGTGAGGGTGGGAGTGAGAGTGAGAGTGAGGGTGGGAGTGGGGTGAGGGTGAGTGTGAGAGTGAGAGTGAGAGTGAGGTGGGAGTGAGGGTGAGGGTGAGTGTGAGAGTGAGAGTGAGGGTGGGAGTGAGAGTGAGAGTGAGAGTGAGGGTGGGAGTGAGAGTGGGAGTGAGGGTGAGAGTGAGAGTGAGAGTGAAGGGTAGGGTGAGGGTGAGAGTGAGAGTGAAGGGTGGGGGCGGGGTAGGGTGGGGTGGGGCGGGGTAGGGGTGGGGTGAGAGTGAGGGTGGGGTGGGGGCTGTGGTAGGGGTGGGAGTGGGGGTGGGAGTAGGGGTGAGGGTGAGAGTGAGGGTGAGAGTAAGAGTGAGTATGACTATGAGTACTCATTAATCTACTCTCACTCACATTCATACTGAGTGTGAGTGAGTGCGACTGTGAGTGAATGTGAGTGGGTGAATGACCAAGTGAGTGTATGACTATGAGTGGTCTGAATATGAGTGTGTGAGTGATTGTGAGTGTGTCAATGTGAGTGAGTGTGAGTGAGTTAGTGAATGAGTGTGAGTGAGTACATGAGTAAGCATGAGTGTATGTGAATATGAGTGTGTGTATGAGTATGAGTGTGAGTGTGAGTGTGAGTATGTGAGTGTGAGTGTGTGAATGTGAGTGTGAGTGTGAGTGTGAGTGTGCGACTGAGTGAGACTGGGTGTAACTGTAAACTGTGAATGTGGTTGATACCCACAACAGGAAGGCTAACTGCTAGTGCTACTGTAGTTGTGACTGTGATGGTGATGGTAGTTGTGACTGGCTGTGGCAGTGAGTGTTTTGGTTGGTGTGGTTCTGGCTATGAGTATGACTGTATTGTACCATGACTGCATTGTTGGGAGTGATGTGTCTGTGATGTGACTAGTGTGTATGTGGTATATCTGTCATATGCCTATGATGTGAGTGTGAAATTCCTGTGAAGTGTGACTGTGATGTTACTGTGATGTGACTGATGTGACTGTGATGTGACTGAAATTCCTGTGATGTGACTTTGATGTGACTGTGATGTGACTGTGATGTGACTGTGATGTGACTGATCTGACTGTGATGTGACTGTGATGTGACTGATGTGACTGGGATGTGACTGATGTGGCTGTGATTGTGACTAATGTGACTGTCGTGACTGGTGATTATGATGTGACTGGTGTGACTGATATTCCGTGATATTCCGTGATGTGTCTGAGGTGGCTGCGATGTGACTGTGATGTGATTGTGATGTGATGGATGTGCCTGTAGTGTGATTATGTTGTGACTGTGATGTGACTGTGATGTGACTGTGATGTGACTGTGATGTGACTGTGATGTGACGTGACTGTGACTGATGTGACTGTGATGTGACTGTGATGTGACTGATGCAATTGTGATGTGACTGTGATGTAACTAATGTGACTGTCATGACTGGTGTGATTGCGGCATGACTTATATGACTGTGATGTTCCGTGATGTGTCTGTGAGGTGGCTGCGATGTGACTGTGATGTGATGGATGTGCCTGTGGTATGCCCGTGGTGTGATTATGTTGTGTCCATGATGTGAATGTGATATTCCTGTGTATCTGTGATGTTCCTATGTGATGTGAATAGGACTGTAATAATGTGACTGATGTGCATGCGATGTTCCTGTTTTCTTCCTGTAGTGTGACTGGTGTGACTGTGATGTCGCAGTGATGTTCCTGTCATGCACCTGTGACAGGACAGCGACTGTAACGTCACTGCGACTGTGATGCGTCTGTGACTGCTTCAGTTGCGGCTGCGGGGATAAAACTGTGACTGCGGCTGTCTCTGTTATCTGTGACTGTAGCCGCCTCCAGCTGTACAAGTCCTGTCCGTCTCGCTTCCAGTAGAGCCGGCCCCATCCCAACGAGTCCGCCCGGGATCGACGCGCCCCGGTCCCGGTAAGGCCGGCCACCGTCCCCGGGGCCGCCGGCCGGGCCCGCCCTGCCCCGCCTCGCCTCGCCCCGACCCGCCATCAGCCCAGCCCCGTTCCCCTTTCCCCGTGCCTGAGTCCGGACCCGCCGTGTGCTCAAATCCCGCTCCGTCAAAGCAGCGCCCGCCGACTTCCCCCGCCTGTCGCAGTGACAAACCCGGCCGCCTCCTCCCCGGGCCCAGCAGCCCGCACTCCGGCGAGCCCCGATTGCGTATGCTCGGTCGGGGCCTCGGACTCTGCTGTCAAGCAAGCAGAGGGGGGGGGGGAGGGGGCGGCATGAATGTATGTGTGTGGGGAGGGGGGGGGGGCGCCCCCAGACGGCCGGTGTCCACACTACGTCACACCGTTGGCGCCAGTGCTACTTATGCATGGGCACCTACACAAAGCCGGGCTGTCTGCGGAGGCGCCTGGACCCGCCCACCCGCCACAAGCCCCGCCCCCCCCCACCGGCCCTCCCACCCACCCGGCCGCCCGATCCCCACTCCCTCCCTCCGGTCCCCGTCACTCACACACTCACACACTCACACATTCACACACTCACACACTCACACACACAGCCGCTTCAAGTACGGAGCTCGTCTAAGAGCAACGGCTGGGTGGGTTCCCCACAAACGAAATTTAGGGGAAATACCAGAATTTTGGCTGTGTTCTGATGGCTAGTTTGGTTGGCTTCATGCCGCCGCGCTTGGCTCGTAGGCCGTGTCCCAGGGCCCGGACCGGGGCTGGAGCTGGGGCCGGAGATACGGGCCGGGAGTGCCGGCGACTGGGGCGGGAGGGCAGGGTGGCGGCGGCCGGGATGGTTAACATAAAGGCTGGCAAACCTCGCACCTCGGGCCGCCACTCAGTGTCGGAGGCGGGGCCTCTGGTGCCGGCCGTCTCCCCCCTGGCCCCGCCCCGCCTCTCGCCGCACTCCGCCCGCCACCATGACACGCCCGCAGCCCGCACAACCCCGCCGAGTCGCCAGTAGAAAATGGTGGTTATATGTTCGGATAGGAGGAAGATGTGCTGGCCACTGGTCAAACTCACATTTATTCGACACGTAATTTGTAAAGGCAGGTGTAGGTTCGAGACTCTGGTGATGATTGTTATGGTTATTCTGAATACACACACACAAAAACACAGACACACACCACAAACAAGCACTGAGTATACTGTCAGGACAGGTTTTGCGGGAATCAAAGGTTCATCATTTATAGTTATACCACACTCCTCATCCCTTCTCTCAATCAGCTTTATATATATATATATATAGATTATATATGTATATGCATATAATATATATCTATATATGTATATCTATATCCATATGTACACATATATATTAATAGATACTATACATTATAGATATTATATATATATTATATATATAATATATATTATATATATCATATATATTATATATATTTATATTATATATATATATTATATATATTATATTATATTATATATATTGTATATATTATATATATTATATATTTTATATATTGTATATATTGTATATATTGTATATTTATATATATTATATATATTATATATATATTTTATATTTTATAATATATTATTACATATATATTACAGATATATTAATATATATATATTAATATTATATATATATTATTATATATATAGTATATACAGTAGATATATATATATATATATATATATATATATATATATATATATATATATACATATACCATGCACACCGGCATGGATTCCCACACGTATTGAGTGATGCCCACTGTCTAGTTAATGTTTACCCGCCCAGCGAAGGATCCAGGGAGGTGGGCGGTTGGGATGGGAGGGTGCAGTGTGTCTGTGTGTGTGTGGGGGGGGGGGGTGGCTGTGTGGAGGGGGGCTGAGGACGGCGGGGGGGGGGCGATCCTGCTGTCTCCTCATCTCACCCAACCAAGCCGCTGCCGCCTGGTGTTGACAGAACCCGCGTGGGGCGGTGCGGTGCCTTCTCTCCTCCCCTTCCCGCCCTCCCGCCCCCCCCCCTCTACCCCACCCCCACGACACCCACACACCCTCCCTCCCTCCTCCTTCTCCTCGACCCGCCATCGCCGACACCCCGACCCGCCCAGCCACACCCCCGGCCGCGGCGCGGAGCACCCGCAGCGTCACACAACACGCCTATTTCGCGCCCTGATTGGCCAGCGAGGCGCGTTCAGCCAATAGGAGCGCGCGACTCATTAGATGCACGGCGCGAGCTCGGGCTGTGTGCGGACACGGGCCCCGTCGCGCCCCGCGCGGCGATATAGCTGTGCAGCCAGCATGAGGCGAGAGCAGAGAGCGTGAGGAGTTTGTGCCAGCCGTACCGTGTATCGTAGCGCCGCCGCCTCGCCCGCCCGGAGCCCGGCGCCCCACAGCCCGCCGCCACCACCACCTCCCGCCCCGGCGCTTTCTGTTTGAAGCCACCGACCGGGACCTGAGTCTCCCCGGCTCCGGCTCCGCCCCCGCCCCGCCTGCCAGGAGCCCCCCCGGCCGTGTGGTGTTGGAGAGTGCGGGGGGGATCGCTCGATCGCTCGCCGTTTGTCAGGTTGGCCTCGGCATCTAACACACCACACTCTCGACACTTCAGACCGGCAAGCCCGCCCGCCTGCCGGCCCGCCACCGAGGGAGGCGGCATTCTTCCTTCAGTCGATCCGTGGCCTCGGCGCTGTGAGGAACTGGTTGTCCTATACAACCCAACACTACCAGTCGACACTGCCACCCAACACTTCCACACACAGCCATGAGCTGTCCAAGCGCTACCACCCACCACCAGTGACACCCTGGAGGATTGGACTTACTCCTGTTATTGATTGATTAATTGACACCTCATCTGTATTGACTACTTTACAGCTACAGTTGTTGCTAGCGTCAATAGCTTCCTCTGCGGATCAGTCATTTTTGTGTAAACCTCACCTGGAACCTTCTAATACACTTGGGCGTATATATAATAAATACACACTTCTACACATGCATTGAAACTGGACCGACTCATCTTTATCCTGCTAGTTTAGTGGCTTATCATAAACCACACACACACAGACAACTTATGCCCTACAGCCCAACACACAACTCACATTCAGGTGATTTAGGATTTACTTTACTTTGTTTATTAATTTGTTTATAACACCATTGTGAGGCGGGGAGGACTGGACCGCGGACGCCAAACTTGCGTCGACCACTTGTCTGTGAGTCCTGAAACGTAAGGCTTCGGACGTAACTTTTCCGTGGCGGTGATGTGTCTTCTTCGACTGTTGCTACTAGTAGTACTACTACCAACGGACTGTCTGTTTGTTGTGTAGCACCGGCGACAACGGAGAGAGAGAGAGGGAGAGAGGGAGGAAGAGGAAGGAAGGAGAAAGGAGGAGACAGAGGAGACAGGAGGAGCACGAGAGACGGACAGAAAGAGGGGAAGGAGCACCAGCAGAGATAGAGGATAGAGGAGACACAACTCTACACACACTCACACAACCTACACTCTCCGCAAACCCACCCCGCACACACACACACAACCCCCTCCTCCCTTCTTCCCCCAAAAACAAAAATTCCACCAACCAACGCCACCAACCCCTGATGATATATGACCACTTGGGCCGCGGCGATCCTCGCCCAGCCAACGCCACCACCGCCGCCGCTACTGCTACCGCCGCCGCCGCCGCAGCTGCGGCCGCCGCCGCCGCCGCCATGGCCTACAACCCCTTCCTGCTGCACCACCGCCACAGCGACTACAGTATGAGCTCGATCCTTGCGCAGCCGCAGTACTTCCCGGGCATGCTGAGTGCTGCGGCGCACCACGGCGTGCACGCCTCTCTGCTGCCGAAGATGCAGCCGGGCTTGCCGGGTCGGTCCCCGCTGACGGGCGAGATGCTGATGCCGTCCGCCTTGTCCCGGCCGCTGCGCACGCTCGAGCCGCCCGAGTCGGAGGTGCAGGACGACCCCAAGGTGGAATTGGAATCTATGGAGCTATGGGAGCAATTCCACGGTTTTGGCACGGAGATGGTGATTACTAAATCTGGCAGGTGGGTGTTGAGTGCTCGTTGAACGGTAGGGTTGTTTTGTGTGTGTGGGGGGGATTGTGTGTGTTTTTTTTAGGGTGGTTTTCTATTATTGGGGGGTGGGAGGGGCTTTTTTTGTGGGGGAGGGGATATTTTAGTGAAGCAGGGGTTATTTTTGTAGGAGTATTTAACAAATATATTTAAATGACTGACTTAGGGTTATATATTTTATCTTATATAATTAGTCAGTCTTGTCATATTATATATATATTATATATACTATATTATGAATATATATATCCCCTATATGTGAAGATAATCGATATGTAGTATCAACTATCATATATATGTATGGAATATGTATAAATCAAAACAATAGGTAATTATCAAAGAAGAATATATATCAGCTATATAATATATATATATATATTTATATAATATTATATATATTATGGTATCCGGTAGGGTGGGAACATATATTTATCGAAGAAGGGGACCCTAGAAGGAAATGTGGGGGGCGGGGTGGGGGTGGGGGGGGGCTGCACACTCGATATTTGCAGTTGCAATAGAATTCTAACTTTTCTGGCTGTTTGAGGAGTACCCATTTTTATTTAGGTGCTAAATTTGCTACCCTTATCGTGTTATGTAAATATATCATATTATAAGTGAACTCCAAAATTCTAAGATTTTCAACCTTTCCTTTGCCAGGCTTTGTTTGGGTAGAAACTGACGTATGCGGATATTACTAATAAGTAATATCCGCATACGTCTAATATTATTAGACAGATAATATGCATAGCCATATATTGTACAGATATTGTACAGATATTGGTCAGATATTGGTCGGATATTGGTTGGATATTAGTCAGATATTAAACAGATATTAGTCAGATATTGGTCAGATATTGGTCAGATATTGGTCAGATATTGGTCAGATATTGCTCAGATATTGCTCAGATATTGCTCAGATATTGCTCAGATATTGCTCAGATATTGGTAAGATATTGGTCAGATATTGGTAAGATATTGGTAAGATATTAGTCAGATATTAGTCAGATATTAGTCAGATATTAGTCAGATATTAGTCAGATATTAGTCAGATATTGGTCAGATACTGGTCAGATACATATGTGCTCCATACCATATTATACTATAACCCGTTATGGGAATATAAACTAGAAATTAAGCCTCACAGTTGAAGGACTTGCAGGCGTTATATACTGTATATATATATATATATATATATATATATATATATATATATATATACATATATATATATATAATTTATATTTTATATATATATATAATTACAACAATACGGCCATCACTTACCCACACACCCACATAAAGTGATAAAGGAACCTCAAATTAAATCACAACAGTCCATAATAACCAGTGGGTACCTCCCCCCCCCCTCCCCACACACACACACACACACACGCACACACGCACAGTCTGTGCGGTTCCAAATCTGGCAGGCAATGTCCATAGGAAAAGAAAAACCCCAACATAATTCTTAATTAATGCCCAACACGCCTCGCCACGCTTCTTCGGGTCAGATTATTGCATTACACATTAATGTAGGTTTTTAGTCTGTGGCGTGTGGTATTTTATTCATGCCCACTGACTGACGGTGTAATATATATATCACGGTCTGTGAGTGTGGGGGGGGGGGGGTAGTAGGGAGACGGGGGGGGGGAATTAAAACTGTGACTATTCAATTACAAGCAGACGCCCTCTGCTATGTCTCTATGGTAACGGGTAGGGGGAGGGGGGAGTGGGGGTGGGGGTGAGTGGGTTGTCACTGGAATAAATAGCTCAGCAAGTCAGTTATACTTTATAGTCTTCCACTCAGCAACCCGTGCCTATATGAGAACATGGGAGGATGGGTTGGGGAGGAGTGGGGGTGGGGGTGGGGGTGGGGGTGGAGGCTCATGACTCAACAACCACTAGCTGGGACACTTGCTATCTTTGGAGTGTTTGGGGTTGTCTGACGCGTACTGGTTGCGGGAGGGTGTGATCAAGTCACGTGTCATTGAGTTGGAGACGCTGGTATAGACCCACCCAGTACACTGTGCACTGTCACTGACCAGGAACCAGCTGTGGTCGCCTCGTTGCGACTGTGGCAACGTGTTGGGGTTATTTTCGTGCTGGTGTAGTTAGGTTTAAGTCTGCAGAGCTCCACTGGGTGGCTGGCATTGGGAGTGGGCAGTCCAGGGTCAAGGGTCATTTCCACGATCCTGGGCCTGAACAGGAATGGCCGGGTGAGGGTTTTGGGAGATGTGTGGAGGGGGAGGGGGGCTAGCACGTGTTCATTTTCTTTAGTTTGTTGTACGACAGCTGTGATATATATATAGATATAGATAGATATGGTGAAATAAATACCAACTATAGTATATATACATCTATACTATAGACATCATTTTAGTTATATAGACACATAGTTATATGCATATATTTACGTATACTCACACACATATGTACATATATACTTATTACGTATATATATATACATAAATAAACTGAATTGAAATTAAGACATTTTTGAGGATAGCACTATTGGTTGGTTTTGTTGCTTGCTGTTTGATGTTATATATATATATATATAATATATATATATTATATATATTATAGTTATTATATATACATATATATGTACATATATATGTATATATATATATGTATATATATATGTACATATATATGTACATATATATGTATATATATATATATTATATAACTGAATCTTGTTATCATTTTTTTGTCTGGTCGGTGGGGTTTGGAAGTTGGAGCGGGTGTGGAGGAGAGGGGGGGGGGCAGACTGGTCTTACAAGTGCTAAGTGCGTTTGGTACCTGGAACCACGTATCGCCGTCATGTTATCAGACATTTACTCCGACCTTGTCTCTGGGACCTCTCGGCACATTATCACCAGCGGTATCCCTCCCAAATCAGCGTTCTCCTCCACCCCCACACGCGCACTCACTCACTCACACACTCACGCCCTCACTCACTCACGCCCTCACTCACTCACATGCCACTCGCATAATCACATATAATCACACACTCACATTGTCAAACACTCACATAACCACACTCACCTAATCACTCACATAATCACACTCATATAATCATAATCACACTAACATAACCATGCATACACTCACTCACACACTTACTCACACACCCACTCGCACTCACACACACTCACTCACACTCACTCACTCACACTCACTCTCTCACTCACTCACTCACACTCACTCACTCACACTCGCACACACACACTCACACATACTCATACATACACACACTCATACATACACATACTCACTCACATACTCACTCACATACTCACTCACATACTCACTCACATACTCACTCACATACTCACTCACATACTCACTCACATACTCACTCACATACTCACTCACATACTCACTCACATACTCACTCACATACTCACTCACATACTCACTCACATACTCACTCACATACTCACTCACATACTCACTCACATACTCACTCACATACTCACTCACATACTCACTCACTCACATACTCACTCACTCACATACTCACTCACTCACATACTCACACACTCACTCACGCACTCATGCACATACTCACTCACTCACATACTCACTCACATACATACTCACTCACATACATTCTCACTCACATTCTCACTCACATACTCACATAAATTCTCACTCATACTCACTCACATAGATTCTCACTCATAGTCATACTCAGATACACATCTCCAATTTCAATCCCGTGAAAATAGTGTTATCAGTTGTCTCTGACCGCAGCCTCTTGTCTTAGAGTGGCGTAGGTTTTTGACGGAGATAAGAGTCGACAGCAGTGAAGATCCCCCCCACCCCACCCACACACACACATACATACACATACATACTTACACATATACACACGCGCACCTATATACGCACACATATATACACACACACTCCCTTCCCGAGCGGTATGAGCGGATCGGCTTTCAGTTGTTTAAAAAAAATGTGGGATGAAGAGTGAATGTATTGTGTGTTGGGAGGCCTGGAGTCGGGCAGTGTAGGAGTGGGGAGCCTGGGTTCAGGCAGTGTAGTAGTGGTGGGGGGGGGGGGGGGGGGTAGGAGTGTAGTGTTGCCCTGTTGGAGGTCCGGGGTTGGGCAGTGCTAGTGGTGTGGGCCTAGGGTTGGGCAGTGCTAGTGGTGTGGGCATAGGGTTGGCCAGTGATAGTGGTGTGGGCCTAGGGTTGGGCAGTGATAGTGGTGTGGGCCTAGGGTTGGGCAGTGTAGTAGTGGTGTGGGCGTAGGGTTGGGCAGTGCCAGTGGTGTGGGCGTAGGGTTGGGCAGTGCCAGTGGTGGGGCCTGGGGTCGGGGGGGGGGGCCATGGTCGGGGACCCGGGGTTATACACCGTCTAAGCTGGTGGCTACTTGTACCCAAACACTGACATCCCTGTCTAACACCACTTCACCCGCCTCCACGCACATACACACACACTCATCGGTACCTTGTACACGCGTTCTGACATTACACCACCCACACACCCACAGACGCCGACACATACACACAACACAAGCTCTCCAACACTGGATGCCGGGAGGACAGTGGTTGAACCAACACATCCACAACCACATCACCACCACATCATCACCGCCACACTTAGCGCAAAGACTACACAGGCGCCTCATGCCGCTCCTGTGGCCACATCAAAGACTCCTCCAGTGTGTGTGTTCCTCCAGTGTCTGCGGCGGACGCTCTCCAGGCGCCTCTGGGTCCCAGCACCACATGGTGTGCGTGTGTGTGTGTGTGTGGCTGTGGGGGGGGAGTGATCTCGTGGACTTTTTGGAGAACCTTCAGTTAGATATCATAAGGATCAAGAATAGTCATCTCCTATCCTGCTGTCCAGTATAGTACAATGGTACGTGGTACAATGGTACATGGTACATGATATGTGGTGTGTGTAGTACACATGTGGTACGTGGTGCAAGGACATGCTACACGGTACATGTGGTACATAGGACACAATGCATATACAATGGCACGTGGTACATATGTGGGGTGTGTGGTACATATGTGGTATATGTATCTGGTAAATGATGTGATACGTGGTACACGGTACGTGGTACACGGTACGTGGTACATGATACGTGGTACACGACACGTGGTTCATATGTGATACGTGGTGAATGATACGTGGTATACTGTACGTGGTGTGCTGTACGTGGTATAGGGTACGTGGTATATTGTAGTGGCATACGGTACGTGATATACGGTACACGGTACATGAGATGTGGTACATGGTACATATCACGTACTGCAGTGCTTAGCTCTTATATGGACTATTATTCTGAGCTTGTGCATATATATATAGATTAAACTGTGACTGACAGATAGCGAAACAAGCGTTCTAACTTCTATGGTGCATGGTAATATATGATATGATATGATATAATATATATGGAACTTACATCATGTTATTGTCAGATTGTGGAAACTGACCTCATTTTGACACACACACACACATAGAGAGAGAGAGAGAGAGAGAGAGAGACCATGTATGTGAAAGTGGGGCGGGGGTGATATATGATATATAATGCATTGGATATGATGTATATGGTACTTGTCTCGCGCACTAAACTGTTTAGTTCTTATACAGGGATATTAATGTGAGCTTGCGTATATTGACTATACTCTGGGAGATATATAGAAACAAGTGTATGTGGTTGTACATGCCATATAGTACATGGTGTAACGTACATTGTATATGATTGCTATTATGAATGATAAACTGTTTATGACTACTCAGACTAGTATATATATATATATATCACATATTTATACCCGGATATACCATATATATATATATATATATATATATATATATATATATAAATACCACATATATACCACATGTGTACCACACATAATACATATGGTATTTATATCATGTACTATCAATAGCCAAGGCTTGTGTATATTGTCTGGCACTGATATATATATATAATATATATATATATATATATATAATATTATATATATATAATATATATATATATAATATATGAATTATCAGTTTGCGCACAAAGACTAGACTAACACCATCGAAAACAAATGTATGTTGAGGTGGAAGAGGCGTTGGGGAGATGAGAGGGGGTATTGTGGACGTGTGTGTGTGTGGGGGGGGGGGGTGCAGTATAGTCGGTAGTCAACCTACATAGTACAGAGTTTCAATTATTGTCCATCATAATATTGTGGTTTACGTTATCTTGGTAAATGGTGAGGTTTTTATGTTATGGGGATTTCAATCCATATCGTAGGTGTGTGTAGATGGGGGTGGGGGTGGCCATGCCTATAAGACTGCACCAATGTCGTATTGGTAACAATGTCCGGGCTGCCTTTTTGTCTCTGCTACCCGTCATGTGTCTCTGGTACATCGCCTGTGTCTGTGCTACCCGGCATATGTCTCTGCTACCGGCATGCGTCTCTGCTACCCGGCATGCGTCTCTGCTACCGGGCAGGCGTCTCTGCTACCCGGCATGCGTCTCTGCTAACCGGCCTGTGGTGGGTTAGGGTGGTGCTTAATACATAGGTTGCTTGTTGGTCCATTATTGACATTAGACTTACCCCCCCCCCCCTCCCCCATCACACACGCGCTGTCTACCTTCTCCGCCCCCCTACCCCCCCCCCCCCCCTCCACCCCCTCCACCCCACCCCCCTCCACCCAGGACGCTCCTGTACCTCGAACCCACCTGGCATTCTGCTGCCGCTTCTCCAGTGGGGTAGGGGTGGGGGTGGTAGGCGTGGCGGTGGGGTAGAGGTAGATGTGGGGGTGGGGTGGAGATGGGGAGTGTAGGAACCATCCATAGTGTGTGTGTGTGTGTGGAGGGGGGTAGAGTACAGAGGTGGTTGTGGTTAGAGCTATATTAGAGAGTGAGTATTTCATATTGGTTAAATATTTACGTGGATAGGATAATCATAATAATAATAATAATGATGATAATGATGGAGTCTTTCCCTATATTAGGCTTCACCCAACGACGGCATCAGAAGCAATGGCTTGTTGCAATGTATGTAACAGCCACAGAACTCGGGCTCTTCTCGGGCCCCCTGGCCGGTACTCCGGTACCACGGTACCGCAGCGGGCTGCCGAACCTGCTGTTACCACTACTAGGCCAACATCATCCCCCCCCCCCCCCCTCCCTCAACCCGGCAGTAGGGTAAACTGGTGCGTTAGCTGAGAACCAGGTCGGGGAGGCCATAAAACTGCTCCCCAGCAGCCACATTCCCCGCCCCCGTCCCCGCCCCAGCCCCGCCCGGCGCCGGGACCGCCAAGGCCGGGCGGGCGGGCGGGCGGGCAGGCGGGCGGGCTCGCCGGACGGCCGGGAGGCCGGGGCGGGCGAAGGGGGCCCAGTCCACCGTCAACACTGCACTGACGGCGGCGGCGTGGGTTCAAATTTACCTGGGTATACAGCGCTGTAGAAGCGACATACAAGAACCACTAGGAGTAGTACAGGGTCGTGGCGGTGGTGGTGGTTGTGGTTGTGGTTGTTGGTGTTGTTGTTGTTGCCTGAAGGGTTGAACTTGATTGCAAATTGCTATGTGGAAGGCAGTAGGATCCCGCAGTGGTTGATGGTGGTGGTGGTGATGGTGGTGGTGCAGGCTCAGGTAGCTAGTAGTAGCATTGTCTCTGGCATGGAAGCAATGTAAACACACCAGTCTCTGTGTTTGATACTAGTCGGGACCCCACTCGGAGGGTCGGGGAGGGGTGAGGGGGCGGCTGCGGCCAGGGCCGGGGTCGGGGACGGGGACGGGGTAGGAGGCCAGGGTTTGCGGCCAAAGGACCGGGTGTGGCCGGGGGGAAAGGGGCACTTGTGTATGGCGAAAAGAAACAAGGTGTAGTGGGTTAGCATAGATCTATTGGTGGGTCAGTTATAATAACACTACGGCACAAGTGGAAATTACTACCTGTGAGGATATATGCACACAGCACCAGACACACACGGCGACACACACACAGCACCAGACACACACACGGCGACACACACACACACACCAGCTTTGATTGTAGTCGATGTCGTACCTTTTATATGATTATGAATGACTAATGTATGATATGCCTATGCCAAAGACTATGGCATAAGCTATTCACTCAGCACGGGATCGTGTATGGAATTCATATATTAAAATCACCAGTACAGTACAGTATATCAAATAACACATGTAGTTTATTATGACTTAAATGTATAGTTATATAGTTGTTTGATATGTTTATAATAATTATATGTAGATTCAACCAATAACATGAAATGTGCTGTATTCTGGCTGCGTACAGCTGTTATAATTATGCATCATTGTAGCTACATATAGTTACGTATAAATTATAATATTTATAGGTATGCATAGTTGTAGCTATGCATAGTTGTGCGTAGTTTATATAGTTGTGTATAGTTATGTGTAGTTATGCATAGTTATGTATAGTTATGCATAGTTATGCATAGTATGTGCAGTTATGTATAGTATGTATAATAGGTATAGGTATGCATAGGTATGTATAGATACATATAGTATGCATAGTTATGCATAGCTATGTATAGTTACATATAATATTTATAGCTATGCATAGTGGTAGCTATGTATAGTCCCGTATAATAGTTATAGCTATGTATAGTTATGTATAATAGTTATAAGATATGCATAGTTGTAGCTATGTATAGGTACGTATAATATGCATAGCTATGCATACACGTTGTAGCTATGTATAGTTACATATAATATGTATAGCTCTGCATAGTTGTAGTTATGTATAGTTACATGTAATATTTATAGCTCTGCATAGTTGTTTATATGTATCATTACATATATTATTTAGTTATGCATAGTTATAGTTATGTATAATATTTATAGTTATGCATAGTTGTAGCTATGTATAGTTACATGTAATATTCATAGCTATGCATAGTTGTAGATATGTATAGTTGTGTATAGTTATGTATAATATGTATAGCTATGCATAGTTGTAGTTATGTATAGTTATGTATAATATGTATAGCTATGCATAGTTGTAGCTATGTATAGTTACATATATATATAATTATAGTTATGTATAGTTACATAATATAATCATATGGATATATATATTATATATTATATAATAAATTAATAGTAAATGGCAGTGTTCGACAAAATAGATATACAATAAAACCTCCCTAACCCGACCACCTCCGTAAATAAACCACTTAAAGTCGGTCCTAAGGTCGGTCGATTTAGAGAGGTTTTACTGTAGGTAGACACACCAGACACACACCACCCGCACTGTGCCGCCCGTAATTTGCAGCTAGAAGGCACAAGGGTGGTCAGTGTAGGTGATTAAATAAAATGACTCTAAAAATAAAACAATTCCTCCCCCTGTGAAATATAAATAGCCTTTCGGAAATAGACAAAGCTGAACGATGGTTAACTCTATTGTGTATGTTCTACTCGCATATGTGCATAATATAGAATATACACATGTATAATATATATAATATATAATATATAATATATAATATTTATGTATATATATATATAATGTATATAATATTTATATATATAATTATGTAGTGGTCTGCACTCACCTCTCAGGCAAGTAACCACATAGACAGGTAGGCGTGGGGAGTGTATTGATATCAGGGAGCCTAGGTGGTGTAATGGTTAGCACACTGGCCCGGAATGCAAAGAGATGTGGGTTCGAGTCCCGCTCTAGGCGCAATATTTCCCATTTTCATCACCCCCACAACAATTATATAACTAATATCAAATGTATATAATATATAATGTATATAATATATGTAATAACGTATATAATAAATATAATAATGTATATAATAATAAAATATTTAATCATGTATATAAAGTATATAATAATATTTATAATGTATATAATAATGTATATAACGTATATAATGTATATAATAATGTATATAATGTATTTACTAACGTACATAATGTACATAATATTGTATATAATACATAATGTGTCATATATTATATAGTATATAATGTGTAATATATATTATAATTTATATACATTGTATCTTATATTATATATGTAATATGTATATGTAATATATCAATACTTACATTACATCCATGTGTGTTAGTCACTATAACTGTATAAGTGTATATATATATTTTTACTTGCCAGCTGACCAACCTTATCCTCTACCAAATGTTCAGTCTATGCATATGAGACTGTATCAAAAGGTGCTAAGCAATATGGGACAACACTGTGTCCATTGTAACGATCAACATACTATCTGCTTATGCATTTGCTCAGGATAAACTGATTTGTTTTTTATATGGTGTTTCATAATCCCAATAGAATACATATTGATTTGAAGCAAATGTCCTTGTGTTTTCAGTGTAACCGTTTCTGTGCTGTTTTGTGTCAATCATTACAATGGACAAACAAAAAAGAGTTATCACCTTTTGAGACAGGCTCATATATACACATGTGTGTGTATATATATATATATATATATATACACATATATATATACATGTATATATAATATATATATGTATATATACATATATATAATATATATTATATACACATATAATATATATATATATGTGTATATATATATATATATATATATATATATATATATATCCATCCATAAGGCAGGAGATGATTCTCATACGACCGACGCCCCGCCCCTCTCCATCCCACCACGACACCTCATTCTCGCCCGGCACCCCAAACACGACCCACATGGTTTTTTTTTTAAGTCAAAAGGGAAAAATGGTGAGTGGGAGAAGTGAAAACAAGAGAAGGGCCGACCATTAATCATGCCGAGACGGGCGCCTTGCGCCTCACGCGCGGCTGGAAACATAAACCCGCCCGACAAGATTTCGCCATTAATTTCCAAACAATTCAATTTCTGTGGCGACCTGAGGCCCCAAACCGTGTCGTCGTCCTACCCTGCCCTCGCCACCACGCGCCACCACTCGCCACCACTCACCGGCACTCACCACCACTCACCGGCACTCACCGGCACTCACCATCACTCACCACAACTCACCGGCACTCACCACCACTCGCCTCCACTCACCGGCACTCACCACCACTCACCGGCACTCACCACCACTCACCGGCACTCACCACCACTCACCGGCACTCACCACCAATCACCACCACTCACCGGCTCTCATCGGCACTCTCGCCACCACTCGCCGGCACTCTTTCCCCCACTCACTGGCACTCACCGGCACTCTCACCACCACTCAGCGGCACTCGCCGGCACTCACCGGCACTCTCCCCACCACTCACCAGAACTCGCCGGTTCTCTCCCCTTCCCTCTTCCCTTCCCGTTCCCGTTCCCTTCCCCTTCCCCTCCGCTTCCCTTCCCCTTCCCCTCCGCTTCCCTTCCCCTCCTCCCCTTCCCCCCTTCCCTTCCCCTTCCCCTCCCCGCCCCCTTCCCTTCCCCTTCCCCTCCCCTCCCCATCCCTCCCCCATCCTCCCCGATCCCTCCCCCCTCACCTCACCTCCCCTCCCCCCTCCCTCTCCCCCCTCTCCTCCCCTCCCCTCCCCTCCCTCCTCTCCCCTTCCTCTCCCTTTCCCTCTCTTTCCCGCTTCCTCTCCCCCCCCTTCCTTCTCCTTTCCTCTGCTCCCTCCCCCTTCTCTCCCTTCCCTCCCTTCCCCTCCCTTTCCCATTCTCTTCCTTTCCCCTCTTCTCTTCCCTCCCTTCCATTCCCTCCCCCCTCCCCCTTCCCCTTCCCCTTTCCCCCTACCCTCCCCCTTTCCCCCCTCCCCCCCCCCCTCCTTCCCTTCACCCTTCACCCTTCCCCCCCCTTCTCCTTCCCATCCCCCCTCCCCTCTCCTCCCTCCCCTCCCCTCTCCCCTCCCCTCCCCCCCTCCCCTCCCCCCCCCTCCCCTCCCCTCCCCTCCCCTCCCCCCCCCCCTGTGTTGTAACTTGAGCGTGTTGTCTGTCTTTATTGCCGAGTTGCGTTTTTATTCGGGGGTGCTTTGCAGTCTGTGCATAGCATGTTCCACCCATGTCCCCGTACCATAACTCACATTAACAGCTGTGTGTTTTGCTGTGAGTGTGAAGGGTGTGTCCGCATGTGTGAGTGTTCGCGCGCGTGTGTCTGTGTGTGTGTGGAGCAGTACCTAAGCTTCGGAGAGGAGGGGGAGGGGGAGAGGGGGGGGGGTAAGGTGGCGTATTTTACAAGTTAACGTTACGACACCGATTATAGATGATTTTTGTCCATTGTGTCATCACCTTGCACAACCTCTAATTCGCCTTTTAAGAAGCCAACTTGAATTAATGTTATTACACTATAAAACTATTATAATAATAATAATGATGATAAACCACCAGGGGAAAAAAAGCCTCCACCACCATGCCCTATATGCATATATCAGGGGGACACCCAGGAATTAGCTAGGGGATTTCCAAATATGGATCGAAACTACCCCTATTTTAGGGTAATTTTGTTCACATGGGTTGGTGGAACACCCATTTTAGGGGAATATTTTACATGGTTTTCTGGTGCAACGAACCCACATTTCGGTGCAATTTTTCAGATAATCTTAAAATCTAGTGTTCCTTAATAAATTTAATGCAAGAATTTAGGTCTATATGATTCATGAAATTATATTTTGTTTAAAAATACTCATTTTGGGGGGGGGGGGGGTCCGGGCAACCAGGAAACCCCCCCCCCCCCCTGGGTGCGCCCCTGTATATATATAGCATGGTTGGGTTGAGCATGGTGCTACAATAGTTCAGGGTCATCTGTCTCCATTGCTGTGCCGCGCATGTTTTATTTATTATAATATCCAGGACTGGCGGATTCCTTTTGTGGGTAAACATCTGTAAACTGAAGCCACTTTGAGATGAGCGCTGGGAATCTGAACACGTGGTCTGCGTGAAGGGAGGGAGGGGGGAAAAAAGAGCACGTGACTACCCCGGAAGTACTCGGTGCAGCGTCCTCCCACACCCACACCCACACCCACATACACACCCACAGCCGGGCCCACATACAGACGCGCGCACCTGTGGGTATGGAAGGAAGTACAGGTAGGGGGTGGGGGTTTCAGAGTGCAGTTTCCTACATAACTGTATATGTATATATATATATGTATATAATGTGTGTGGATATATATATATATATATATGTACTGTATATAATGTGTGTGGATATATATATATATATATGTACTGTGTATATATATATATATATATATGTGTGTGGATATATAAATCATGTACTGTATATAATGTGTGTGGATATATATATATATATATATATGCTGTATATATATGTATGTGTGTGAATATGTGTGTGAATGTGTGTGTGAATGTGTGTGTGAATATGTGTGTGAATGTGTGTGAATGTGTGTGTGAATATGTGTGTGAATATGTGTGTGAATATATGTGGGTATATATCATATGTGAGAACACTTTTTAATTTTACGATAATCTACTAGTACTACTAGTACTATGTAGTAGCAGTAGTAGTTGTAGTAGTAGGCCTACTACTACAACTACTACAACTACTACAACTACTGCAACTACTACAACTATTACTAATAGTAATAGTAATAGTTATGCTGAGTGACAGGCTAGGTAGCAACAAGTATCAAGTTTGTAAGTCATTGATTTAACTCGGCCGGGATTCATATTCGCGACCTGCCGCATGGGAAGCCTGTGCTCTACTCATTCGGTCAAATGCGTTCGGTCTGACCTTAGATGTTGCTAGGATGTAAAACACAATAAAACCCCGTTTATCACTCACTTATATCCACGCATGCGCCTTCTTCTTCCCGTGACGTCAAAGAATCACCCTCCCCCCCCCCCCCCCCCCCCCCACACCTCACACACTTATACTCACTGTCACCTAGAGACGAGTTCTCATGAGATGGTGAGGAGGAGGAGGAGGGGGTGGTGGTTGGCGTGCTCCTGTATGTACAGGTGAGCTGCGTGATAGCTGAGCGATAAGGGATGATGGAGGAGGAGGAGGAGGGTTAGCGCGCGACCCTGATAGCTGCGCCAGTCTCCACCGCTCGCCTCCAGGTGGAGCCACTGCATGGTGCGCTGATGCGCCGGGGAGCCTGAAGCCGGGGAGGCGGGGAGCCGTGGAGCCGGACTCCAATGGGGTGGCTGTCGGGGGAGGCGGTGGACGGGGGAGGCGGCGGGCCGGGGGAGGCGGCGGGCCGGGGGAGGCGGCGGGCCGGGGGAGGCGGCGGGCCGGGGGAGGTGGCGGCCGGGGGAGTACTGGACGAAGCAGATCTACGGCTGAAACTACATGCTGATTGTGGGGATGGACGGAGAGCGTGGATTGTGGGGGGGGGGGGGGGGCGATGTGGAGGAGGAGGTGGTGCGATACTGTTTGTTGTGGGTGCACATGAAGAGAGATAAAGCATGTCAGCATCACATCACAGTTGGAAGGAACTCAGTAGCGAGGCAGGGAAAGGTAGGTGCGTCCGGGCGGTTTACGGGTGGTTTATGGGCCCATTGTCCCCCCCCCCCCCCCCTCCCTCCCTCCCTCCCCATAACCCTGTGTTCTTCCCTGGCAGAACGCTGAGCCAAGGGGGTGGGGAGTGGTGGTACGGGTGGGGTGGGGTGGGGGTGGGTCGTGGGAAGTCATGGTTTGCCTGGGAATGGCCGAATAACACGTTTACTATGTGTGTGTGGTTATAGAATGCATATATGTATAATATAATATATATGCGGTTATATGTGTGTTTATGTGTCATTATAGAGTCTGTATATATTATATATGGGGTTGTATGTGCACATGGGGCTTTATGTAAACAAATATATATATGGGGTTTTGTATTTATGTATCATTATAGAATCCGTATATATAATATAATATATATGGGGTTGTATGTGCAATTGGGACTTTATGTAAAACAATATGTATATATGGGGTTTTGTATAAATTTGTGTCATTATAGAATCCGTATATATAATATAATAAAATATATATGGGGTTGTATGTGCACATGGGGCTTTATGTAAAAAAAAGAAATTATATATGGGGTTTTATGTGAAAATGTGTATATATGGGGTTGTATGTGGAAATGTGTATATTTTTGGGGTTGTATGTGGAAATGTGTATATATGGGTCTATATGCACAAATTTGTATGTTTTTTTATATATGGTCTACAATATACTATATTGGCTCATGCAATATAGCATATAATTTGGACACGTTCAATTATATATAATATACATATACACACATAATTCGCACTTGTGTTCAATTATATTGTTATATTGTATAAGCTAATATAATCATTTCCATACCATGAATAGAATATATATATATATATTAGTCTCCCTGTGCTGAAGGTTGGGAGTTCGAATCCCAGTCAAGTCAAGCCAATGACTTTATCAAATGTAGACGTGTTACTACCTGGCCTTGCACTCAGCATTACTAGAATAGAACAAGGACTGGTTAGCTCAGTGTTTGGATAATGTGACTGAGTGGGATATCAGGTCCTGGTCCTGGCCTCCTAGTGGGCAACACTATATAGTTGCCATGAGTGTGCCCTGCCACAACTCGGCACCCGTCCTGATGTGACCTTGGCTGATGAAAATAATATGATGATTTGTTTGTTGTTTTACGTCCTAGATACGATAACGATGATATGATAATGATGGTGATATGATATGATGATTGTGATAATATGATGGTAATATGTTGGTAATATGATATGATGATGGTGATAATATGTTGGTAATATGATATGATGAAAGTGATAATATGATGGTAATATGATGGTAATATGATACGATGATATTAATATGATGATAAGGTAATAATAATGAAATTGTTGCCGGCCAGGAAAATAGAATGAAGGACACCGGGGGTGAGGTTGGTGGTGGGGATGGGAAGTTGTTGGTGGGGGGGGGGGGTATGGGGGAGGGGGGCAGGTGGCGACAGTACCGCCGACACACCGTGGAAGAGAGTGGATGGCGCGTCTATGAGGCGACGGGGTGACACTCCAGGCAGTCTCCGGGTGGCCCCTGAGTATCCCTGGAGCAATCTGGAGGAGTCTGGAGGAGGCTTCTCATGTGAGAAGTGGCCCTGGAGATTGGGTGTGTCTATTTATACTTATAGATTACAATAGAAAGGGCGTTCCCATCGCAACCCCTGTTACTGTGTTAGAAGACCCAAATTAAAAATTGAAACATATATATATATTTTTTTTTTTAAATACCTTTTATACCCAAATTAAATATATTTACACTGTAGTGGATTTACACCATATTGTATTAATTGGTACAGTGGTGATTTTACACCTTATTGCATTGAGTGATTTATTGGTACCATATGTATTGGTTATCATATTGATTGGTACCCTGGTGGTTTTACACCATGTTGTATTAATTGAGACCCTAGTGGTTTAACACCATATCGTATTGATTGGTACCATAACGGTTTTACACCATATCATATTGATTGGTACCCTGGTGGTTTAATCCCCATATTGTATTGATTGGTACCATGACGGTTTTACACCATATCAAATTGATTGGTACCATGACAGTTTTACACCATATTGCATTGATTGGTACCATGACGGTTTTATACCATATCATATTGATTGGTACCCTAGTGGTTTAACACCATATCGTATTGATTGGTACCATGACAGTTTACACCATATCGTATTGATTGGTACCATGACGGTTTTACACTATATCGTATTGATTGGTACCATGACGGTTTTACACTATATCGTGATAGGTACCATGACGGTTTTACACCAAATCATATTGATTGGTACCATGACGGTTTTACGCCATATCGTATTTATTGGTACCATGACGGTTTTACACCAAATCATATTAATTGGTACATGGATGTTTTTACATCGCATTGTTGCTATCCTGAAGGTTGTTAAGCTATTTATTTTGTTTTATTTGATTCATTTAATTTTTTTAATTTTTTTAATTTTAAAAGTGATTCTTCGCTTTTGATATCTCTAGTAGTGCACCTGAAACATGCTCCCAATGCTGACAACCTAGTGGTTGAGCCGTGAGAGATAAGCAGGTGAGACGAACCAGCTCGTACATACTGATATCTGTTGAGATTTAATACCTGCGACTCAGTGTGTGTGGGTGGTCGGGGTGGGGGGGGGGGGGTAGGCCTAGTAGTGCGCGCCTAGCCCGGTAGAGGGCAATATCATCGGATGTAGTGATAAGAGCTGGAGAGGTGAGTGGGGTCTGGGCCCCGACTTCACTTGGCATATCAGTATCTAGTTATAAATGTATGTGGTCGGATGTGTCTAACAAGATGAGTGAGACAAAGTCACAGCCTACTGATAAGAC
>CM059195.1:69770009-69901547 GCA_030323885.1 Branchipolynoe longqiensis
CACCCCCACACCCCTTACCAAACCCGGGCTATTTGGGAGCAAGCTTGCCAGGAAAGCAGTGATAGTTGACGCATGCGCGAATGTAACTTCCGGCATACCCTCTGCACAATCTCCATAACATGGCCGCCTTGCATTGTGGGCCGCAAACATTGCCGCTAAGCAAACCACCATTGACAAACTGGAACCAAGTGCAACAATGGAATCAAAAATCCACAGTGAGAGAAATTGGTTGGTTGTTGGAGTTGTACGTCCTGGCAACATCTAAGGTCATATCAGGATGGGTACCGACTTGTGACAGTACACACTTATTCCGAGTTTATAGTGCTTCCCCAGTGGGAGATGAGGCCACCAGCACCATGACCTGATATCCCACTCAGTCACATTATCCTGACACTGAGCCCCAACCAGTCCTTGCCCTATCCTATTAATGCCAAGTCCCTGGCTAGGAAGCGACAAGTTAAAATCTTTACATCATTGGTTTGACTCAACCAGACCAGGGTTACAGAGAGAGAAGCTCACTTTTGCAATTGTCGTCTGCTAAGATGGAGTCGAAATGTTGTCTGCTGTGAATTTCATCCATGTTCCTTTCTTCTGGGGAGCAATGATGCGATTTGGTTCGGGTACTAGCTCCAGTAGTACCTATTTCAGCTGATTTATGTCATTCACGAAACCCTGCCAAGTGCGAGCGATTATTTGTTGTTGTAAAAATGGGTTTTCTCTCAATTAACTGTCCCTCCGATGACGGGACACCTGCTATGTCAGGTCATCATTGGTTTTGGATGCAGTGTTATCTTTTGTTGAAGACAGGTACTGCATTGGTACTGCCATGTTTCCCGTTTATCAGGTCTGCCCAAAACCATCTTGCAAGGCACATGGCAAAGTGGGGGGGGGGGGGGGAGAAGATAAGGCAGACAAAGGAAGAGGTGGGACGACAACATCATGGAATGAACAGGCGTGGACTTTGGCAAGTCAAAGAGGGCAGCGGAGTACAGCGGAAAATGTAGAAAGTTGATCGCAAAGCCATCTGTGGTGCTCTACTGACCCTCATGGTTAACCGATTGATGATGATGATGGTGATGATGATGATGATGATTAAGACTGCAGTTTATGCTTAGCAACTGAATAGTCTGCTACAGTTGAAATGTTGTCTGCTCTTTAAAGCTGCATAGTCCGATGAAAACATCAAATTTTCAAAATCAAAACACTTATCTAGATTTGATTCTAAATATTCAACCTAGACACTGGTGCACTTATTAAGCATTTGTTGCTGCATAGAAGGGCATAATACGTCAATCAATAGAAACCGTTACTACTGAAGTCTATGGTGTCAGAGTTTTGGCATGCTTGCCAAAATTATTTTGCCATGTTTTGACATCAAATATCTCCAAACTTAGCCATTTAAAATCAAAGTTACTTCAATCTAAGGTAAAGTAGATTATAATGATTAGTATAATATATTTATCTCAGAAAATAGCAAAAACTCAAAAGCATCGGACTATGCAACTTTAATGTCGTCTGCTGTTTTATCCCGTCTGCAGACTTAAACCTGGGAACGTGTTAAGTCAGCAGTTTCTTTGCATTCATTTCCACCACCTCCCCGACCCGCCCTCTGACGGCAGTTTCAGAACTAGTGTTGTAGATAGCAGCAGCCCACTGCGCAGCATGCTCTATGGAAAAGGTCTTATAGAGGATTTCCACCACCAACCTGCCCTCTGATGTGAGTGATACAAACTAATGTTGTGGGTAGCATGTCACTGCGCATGCTCCTCAAGAAAAAAGTTCTATTGTCACCTTTAAGCCATCATTTGTGCCGGTAGTCAGCATATATCCCAATAGGGTTGGAACCGGCACGCCTCCTAGTGGCCAGGCATTGTAATCAGCGATATCAGCACCGGAAGTGGTGGGTGGCAAGCGCATGCGCTGTGAACATGTGGCGTTGACCAATTCCACTACCCCCCTGACCCCTGTCCTGTCCTAGCCCGCCCTCGCCCCCAACTCCACCCGCACCCCAGCCCACACAGACCCACAGTCCACCGTCTGTTGGGCGGTTGGTGGATTGTTGGAGTTTGACATCTTGGCAACATCTAAGGTCATATCAGGACCGATACCGACTTGTGACAATGCACACTCGTGGTGACTTCATAGTGGTGCCCCCCTGGGAAATCAGGCCACTGGCACTATGAGCCAATATCTCACTCAAAGACATTATCCTGGTTCTGAACTAACCAGTCCTTGCCATATCAGATCAACGCCGAGCACCAGGCTAGGAAGCGACTTTATAAGTCACTGGTTTGACTCGACCGGAAACCGATTTCCCGATCTCCCGCACGTGAGGCCTGCGCTCTACCGATTTGGTCACCGCGCCCTGTCACCCCACCGTCTGTTGATCGAGGCTGCCGTGCCGTGCCGTGCCGTGCCGTGCCGTGCCGTGCCGTGCCGTGCCGTGCCGTGCCGTGCCTGCCTGTGTCTTCAGCTGCATAGTTGATGTACAATGTGATTCATAAGGAACTGGTATTGTCTGGAATGTGTAGCTCACTCAACCCATAAAGGAAACTCACCCATTGCATTAAAGTTGTATCATCAGTTGTACGATCAATTTCCTCCCTTCCTCCCTTCCTCCCTCCCCCCCCCTCCCTCCCTTCCTCCCTCCCTCCTTCCTCCCTCCCTTCCTCCTTCCCTCACTCACTGATCCACTCACTGGCTGATTCACTTTCTAATTCACTTCCTGATTCACGTACCCCCCCTCCTCCCACTTATCCACTCATCCCCCACTCGCTCACTCACTCGCTCACTCCCTCACTCACTCACACACTCACCCAATTACGCACTCAACCACTCATTTATTCAATCACTCACCCACTCACTTATTCGCTCGTCCAGCCATTCACTCTCTCATCTAAATCACACATTCAGTCACTCACTGATTCACTCAACTCGCTCACTCGCTCGCTGATTCACTCACTGACTCCCTCCATCACTCACTCACTCACTCAATTACCTACCCACTCACTCCCACACCCCTACACTCACTCACCGATTCATTGACTCACCTATCCTCACTCACTCACCCATTCAACCCCTCTCGCATTCACTCACTCGCTAACTCACTAACTGATTTACTCACCCACTCACTCACCCACCCACTCACATCCTCACTCACTAACCCACCAAGTAACTCACGCACTTACCAACTTACCCGACTCCCCAGTTCGGGGCAGGCACCCTCAATGAGCATGCACATTCGTTGGGGGGTGGGGGTGGGGGTGGGGGTAGATGATGCTGAGAATATCGGGTTGGTGGTGCAGATTGGTCCCCCCCCACATCCTCCTCTCCCCCCACCCCCCACACCCCACTAACACAGACAGACAGGTTGAAGCCTGTCATCGCTCCCGTCCTTATCTTACCTCGGCATCGGAGCAGACCTTAATTAACCCATGCCCCATGTGTTGCTTTATTTCTCACAGTTTCATCATTACCCCCACCCCCACACCTCCACACACACACACACAACCGCACCCCCATTGCCCCATTCCCTAATGTAGCAGTCACACTACGACGACAATGGGAGGACGACAGCCCGGCGGCTGGAATTTTGAGAAATCACGACGACATATGCAAATTCGGGCTAAATTGGACGACAATCGGACGACATCCGGACGACATCGGGACAACAGACGGGACGACAGCGGGACGACAGTGTCTGTGTCTGTGTGTGTGTGACTCTGTGTGTGTCTCTATCTGTGTGTCTGTGTCTATGTGTGTCTGTGTCTATGTGTGTCGTTGTGTGTCTTGTGGTGTCTGTGTGTCTGTGTGTATGTGTCTATGTGTGTGTCTGTGTCTATGTGTCTATGTGTGTGTCTGTGTAGGGTGTGTCTGTGTGTGTGTTCTGTGTCTGTGTGTGTGTGTCTGTGTGTGTGTGACTCTGTGTCTCTGTGTGTGTCTCTATGTGTGTGTCTGTGTCTCTTTGTGTCTGTGTCTATGTGTGTGTCTGTGTCATTGTGTGTGTCTGTGTCTGTGTGTTGTGGTGTCTGTGTGTGTGTGCTGTCTCTGTCTGTGTCTGTGTGTGTGTGTGTGTTTCTGTATGTCTCTGTGTCTGTGTGTGTGTGTGTCTGTGTGTATGTGTCTGTGTGTGTGTGTGTGTCTTGTCTCTGTGTGTCCTCACTCTCAGTTGACTCTGACTCTCACTCTCAGTCTGACTCTCACTCTCAGTCTGACTCTCACTCTGTTTCTGTGTGTCTGTGTGTGTGTCTCTGTGTGTGTCTCTGTGTTTCTGTGTGTCTCTGTGTCTCTGAGAGTGAGAGTCAGAGTGAGAGTCAGACTGAGAGTGAGAGTGAGAGTCAGACTGAGAGTGAGAGTCAGACTGAGAGTGAGAGTCAGATTGAGAGTGAGAGTCAGACTGAGTCAGACTGAGAGTCAGAGTCAGACTGAGAGTCAGAGTGAGAGTCAGACTGAGAGTCAGAGTGAGAGTCAGACTGAGAGTGAGAGTCAGACTGAGTGAGAGTCAGACTGAGAGTGAGAGTCACACTGAGAGTGAGAGTCAGACTGAGAGTGAGAGTAGAGTCAGACTGAGAGTGAGAGTCACACTGAGACTGAGAGTGAGTGTCAGACTGAGAGTCAGAGTCAGAGTCAGATTGAGAGTGAGGCACACACAGACACAGACACACACAGACACACACACAGAGACACACACACACACAGACACACACACAGACACACACATACACAGACACACACACACAGACACACACACATACACACACATAGACACAGCACACATAGACACACACACAGAGACAGACACACACACAGACACACACACAGAGACACAGACACACACACACAAACACAGACACACACAGACACAGACACACACATAGACACAGACACACACATAGACACAGACACACACAGAGACACATACACACACACATACACACACACACACACACACACATAGACACAGACACATACACAGAGACACATACACAGAGACACACTGCTATGGAAAGCGACGACAGCTTAACGGCAAGACAACACCTTAGCGACAACGACAACACCGTAGCGGCACCGTAGCGACAGTGCCGCTACAGTGCCGCGACAGTGCCGCAACCTAGCCTGTCGTCTGCTGTCGTCGAAGTTTTTCAACATGTCCAAAAAACCCGCGACAACTCGGCGACCATCGAGAAAGCGTCGAGAAACTGGAGCTGCCGCGGGGGGGTCGCGGCGACTCTTGCGCGACATCTGCGCGACAATCAGCGACAATCGACGACAGACCGGAAGTCGCTGTCGCAGGGCTGTCGCCGCTGCTTGTCGTCGTAGTGTGACTGCTACATTATGCAGCCGCCGTCTGACGACTGAGCCTTCCCATCACCACCATGGTAAGCACACACCCACACACACACACATACAGCCACACACACCCACACACCCACATACAGCCACACACACACATACCCACCTACAGCCACACACACACATACAGCCACACACAGATACAGCCACACACACATACAGCCACACACACACGTACAGCCACACACAAACATCCACACACACATATACAGTCACACACATACAGCCACACACACACATACAGCCACACACACCCACACACAAAGATACAGCCACACACACACCCACATACATCCACACACACCCATACACACATACAGCCACACACACATACAACCACATCCACCCACACACACACATACATCCACACACATCCACATGGTTTTGTTTGTGTGTGTTTTGTTCCACATACAGCCACACACCCACATACAGCCACACACCGACACACACATAAAACAACACACATACAGCCACACACACATACAGCCACACACATACAACCACACACACACATGCACACCCACACACACACATACAGCCATACACACATACAGCCACACACACATACAGCCACACACACATACAACCACCCACACACATACAGCCACACAACCACACACACATACAGCCACACACATACACAAATACAGCCTCACATACATACAGCCACACCCACACACACACACTGCAACAGAACGCGCATGCGCACACATGCCTTCTTTTCTTTGTTTAATACATCTTCTTTTGTTTCTTATTGAATATGAATGTTTTATTCATCTGAGTACTCGTAGTTATGCATCATCTATGTTGTCGCCACCAGTCTGGGATTAATTGGTCTGTGTCTGTTTGTCTCAGTGTGGTGTATTTTTGTGTAGAGATTTAGGGGTGGGGTTCGGGTACCACACAAACAACGTTACTTTAACAAAATGTTCAGGTGGGGTACATCATAAAGAGGACATTTCAATCAAACCAAACAAGCAACATACTTTTTTTTTTTAGGTGGGGGTACATTAATTCATTAAATAGAAACTTTCAGTGTCATTAAGTGGAAATTTCAATCAAACGACACAAACAAAATTAATTTTGTTGACGTTGGGGGAGGGGGTACATTAGTTGATTGAGAAGGGAAATTTCGATCACGTTGCAATTGGTCTTCCTCACTCCACAGCTCCCTGCCCGTACCTAGTAATGCCGAGCGCCAGGCTCGGTAGTGACAAGTATCCATTGTTAAGTCATTGGTTCGTCTTGGCCAGGGTCGTCTGAATCCTAAGAAAATGGGTAGCGGGCTTTCAACACATTTGCCCACCCCGTTTTGTTTTGTATCTGGGTGCAGAGTATCTGGGTTGAGTTGGTGAAGGGGGAGCGGGAGGTAGCTCAGACAGTAGCGTGTCCACCTGTGAAGGTGTGGATCATCCGATCGATCCTGCTCATTGGACACATTTGCAGTGTGGGCTATTTTCCATTCCACCCTGTGCTGCACAACTGGTTCATCAAAGGATGTGGTATATGCTGTCCTGTCTGTGGGAAAGTGCATATAAAAGACCCCTTGCTGATTATCGGAAAGAGTCGCCTATGTGCTGGCAGCAGGTTTCCTTTAAAGAAATATGTCAGAATGACCATATGTTTGACGTCCAATAGCCGATGATAAAAATCAATGTGCTCTAGAGTCGTCGGTAAGTTAAACAAACTTTCCTTTTTGAGTTGGTGAGGTGACTGAGCTATCCAGACTAGCTGAGACACCTCATCAACTTTCCCCAACTCACCACTCCAACCTACTCACCTCAATTCACTACTGAGTACTACTTTTTTCTCTTTTTTGGGGGTAAATGATCATTTTATTCAGCGAATTAAGGTAATTTTTAAGCCCCGAGGCACTGGCCATATTATGTTACACTGGCCATATTATGTTACACTGGCCATATTATGTTACACTGACACTATTATGTTACACTGGCCATATTATGTTACACTGGCCATATTATGTTACACTGGCCATATTATGTTACACTGGCCATATTATGTTACATTGGACATATTATGTTACACTGGCCATATTAAGTTACACTGGCCATATTATGTTACACTGGCTATATTATGTTACACTGGCCATATTATGTTACACTGGCCATATTATGTTACACTGGCCATATTATGTTACACTGGCCATATTATGTTACACTGGCCATATTATGTTACACTGGCCATATTATGTTACACTGGTCATATTATGTTACACTGGCCATATTATGTTACATCTTCCGGCCATATTATGTTACATTCATTCACATTTATACGTCTAAAATCAACATGAGTTTGATACAAAGAGGAAAAGAAGAAAAAAGAAGAATAGTGCCGTTACCCAACAGCATCGAGAGATAACAGGGCGTACATTTTATATTGTCAGTGTCATGGTTAAGGTAACTTTGTACTAATATACATGGTGAATATGAAGCTATTCACCATACCTCTTTGTACAACCCCCCCCCCTCCTCACCCTTCCACCTTAACCCCCACCGCCCTCACTCCTACTCGCAACTACCTTGACTTAATGATCCCAAACCACCACACCCACACCCCCCAACAACCCACACCCTCATCCACACTCCCACTCACTTTGACCAATCACGGCGGATTTGTTCCTCGATTTAGAGGAGGGTCCATCGAGACAGTGGGAAATTATGGGAGGGGCGCTGATGAGATGGGAGATTAGAGGATGAACCAAAGCCGGTGAGCAGCTGTGGTTAAGAAGGGTGGTGGAGAGGGGGGGGGGGGCAGTCAGTGGTGCGTGGGGAGAGAGCAGTTAGCGTGGGAGGGGGAGGGAGGGGGTGAAGGCAGGTGGGAGTGAGGGCTGGTGTAGAGGGGTGAGGGGGGATGGGGAGGGGCGAGGGTTAGCTGGGTTATTTATGTGTAGTTTTCATCAATCTTAAAGCTGCATAGTCCGATGAAATATCAAATTTTCAAAACTAAACGAATTATCTAGATTTGATTTGACATATCTAACTTAGATACTGATGCACTTATTAAGCATTTGTTTCTGCGTATAAGGCAATACTGAGTCAATTTAACAGAAGCTGTTACTGCAGAAGTCTATGGTGCCAGAGTTTTGGCAAGCTTACCAAAACTAATTGTCCATGTTTGCACTAAAAATATCTCAAAAGTTTACCATTTAAAATAAAAGTAACTTTAAACTAATGTAATGTAGATACAAGTGATCGATCTAATATATTTATCTCAGAAAAAAGACCGAAATTTTAAACCATCGGACTATGCAACTTTAAGTTAACATTAGGTAGGTTAAAAACTATACGTAGGTTATTAAAGGTGTATGCCCTATTAATGTACAGTTAAACCCGGTTTATTTCCTGTGGTGTTAATTAAATAGTGGTCGCAAAGCGGGGCTGCCCATATTGACCATATTAACCGATTTAGAGATATTTGGAAATTAATCAAAGTGACTATGATTGTGGGTTGGTGGCTATATTGTGGTATTTTATGGTATGCATAAATAATTATGCGAGTATAAGGATACATAAGGGAGTTTGTACCATTCTTGTTATACCCTGTAAGACCCAACACTGTACCGATGGCGCCACCTGCGGCCTCCTTGCCAGTGTCAGTTGCACTGGAATATATATGTGATGTATAAGAATTATGTGATTTATAGCACATTATGTGAGTATAAAGGCGCAGAAGGGAACTATTTGTTATATATATTATATATTGTATACAACCTTCTCCCCCAATGAATGTAAATACTGGAAGTTCTCTAAACACAATCGTCAGTGTTTGACGTCCTCGCTCTGTGACTCTACTAACTCCACTGGTGGCGCCATCTAGGTGCGCCCACCTTACTAACCGCTCATCTCTGCCTGTACCCGTCTCACCTGAAAAATTGTCAGGTGACTAGATCTTTTAGCCGCAACAACTAGAACTACAAAAACAGTAAAACTACAAAGGTGCCTCTAAGGGATCCTGACCCCTGACCCCTGGCGGTCATCATGTACGATGCCTGGTGCCCTTATGAGTCAGCCTGCCACCCCAATTGGATTACAGTGCTGGCCAATTGATGACCAGGCCGAGCAGAGTCTAGCCCAACCAATCCGAACCGAGTCAAACTGAACTGAGCGGAAATGAACCGAGCCAGACCAAACTGAACCGAGCCGAACCGAGCCAAACCGAATCAACCTGAGTTCAGTTGAGCCAATCACACCGAACCATTGGCACCATGATGCGATATCCCTCTCAGTTATAGTATTCTGACATCGAGCCAATCAGTCCTTGCGCCGTCCTAGAGACACCGGACTCCAGGCTAGGCAGCGACAAATATTATTTTATAAGCTTTCGGTTTACCTCGTCGGGGATTGATCCTACGACCTCATGTCTGTCAGGCGGGCACTCTAACCAGTCGGCCATCTTGTCTCGTTGGTTACATAAAGATTAAACACCTATCTAACCGGATGAAGATCGGTGAACTGTTAGTTTACTGTTTCGATAATCATCGGCGAACTGTTAGTTGAACTGCCCCTTCTGCTGGGCTGACCCGTCTGTGACGTCACGTCACTAGATGCAGTGGTTCTGACCACACGCCCCAGGTGGCGCCCCCAAGCGGCTAGTTGAGTCAGGGTCACGATCATGGTCACGAGAGCGGGCTGTAGCTCAGGCAGTAGAGTGTCTACCTGTGAAGGTGTGGGTCATCCGATCGAACTTGGTGTGGGTCATCCGATCGAACGTGCTCAATGGACTCATTTGCAGTTTGGGTTATTTTCTGTTCCAACCAGTGGTCCACAACTGGTTCATAAACGACTGTGGTATGTGCTGTCCTATCTGTGGAAAAGTGCATATAAAAGAGCCCTTGCTGTTTATCGGAAAGAGTAGCCTATGTGGTGGCAGCAGGTTTTCTTGAAAGAACTATGTCAGAATGACCACATGGTTGATGTCCAATAGCCGATGAAATGAAAATCAATGTGCTCTAAAGGCGTCGTTAAATAAAACAGGCTTTACTTTACTATCATGGGCACTACACGACTCGGACTGGAGGTGACTTGTGGGTGTGGTGTCACGGTGTGGTGAGGATTGTCTGTGTTCTATAGGTGTGTGATATCACGGTGTGGGGAGGATTGTCTGTGTTCTATAGGTGTGTGATATCACGGTGTGGTGAGGATTGTCTGTGTTCTATAGGTGTGTGATATCACTGTGTGGGGAGGATTGTCTGTGTTCTATAGGTGTGTGATATCACGGTGTGGGGAGGATTGTCTGTGTTCTATAGGTGTGTGATATCACTGTGTAGGGAGGATTGTCTGTGTTCTATAGGTATGTGATATCACGGTGTGGTGAGGATTGTCTGTGTTCTATAGGTGTGTGATATCACGGTGTGGGGAGGATTGTCTGTGTTCTATAGGTGTGTGATATCACGGTGTGGTGAGGATTGTCTGTGTTCTATAGGTGTGTGATATCACTGTGTGGTGAGGATTGTCTGTGTTCTATAGGTGTGATATCACTGTGTGGTGAGGAAGTGAAGAAAACAAAGACAAAGAAAAACAGTAGTAAGGTGGGTGGGTGGGAAAAGTGTGTGCATCACAGGCTTGCCAGGAAGTGAAGCGAGAGAGGCGAGTGATGGTCAATGGTCGAAAAGGTGTGAAAGACCACTGGCCAATCGGGTGGATGGACAATGAACTCGTCAGTCCACCCAAAGTAGAGTCCAAAGTGCAGCGGGTGGGAAGAGAAACATGTGTTGTTCCTGCCAAATCAAACACAATGTGAACATTGTGACTATTGCTAGCTGCATGTGGCAGCAATATAAAGCCATCAAATGTTGAATGTTGCCAGGCGGTTAGGTGCCCTTTGTGATAACTCCTCCTGTGTAGCTAGAAAGTAAAGGAACTGAATGGGTTGAGAACAGGCGAGCAGTCAGTGGGTCCTTAGAACAGGTGCTCAGTAGTGTGTGTGTGAGTGTGTGTGAGTGTGTGTGAGTGTGTGTGAGTGGCGCTAGGGGGCTCCACCCGGTTACAATCACCGCCCCAATGCGTCAGGTCAGGAGAAACAGATAATACTACATTTATTTCCTCTCAGTGTTTATTTATACTTGTATAATGTGTTATACATCGTATATATATACATATTGGAGTTCGTGAAAAGCAGATGACAATACGAAATAGGTTCGCTTTCTTGCAGTCGCGAACAATAAACATGGGGAATGAGGCAGTGGGGAGAGAGGTCGAAGAGGGCAGCGGGGGACGGAGCCTGGGTGGGGCGGGATGAGGTGAGAGGGGGAGGGGGGTAGGCTGGAGAGGGGGGGCGGGATGGGGTGGGGGATGGAGCTGACGGGCAGGGGTGGGTAGGGAAGCGGCAGGACAGTGGGACGGCGGCGTGGGTGGGGTGGGGTGAAGTGTACGGGGCTGGGTGGGCGTGGGGAGCGTGGGCACGACAGTGAGTGGGAGAGGCGGGAGGTGGTGGAGTGGTGGAGGGGCGGGTAGGCAAAGCGGGGAAGACAGTGGGACGGGGCGGGGAGGGGCGGGGTGGAGTGGGACGGGGCGGGGGGGGTAGGGCAAGCGGGAAGATAAGGGCGGGGCGGGGAGGGGCGGGGTGGGGTGGAGCGGGATTGGGCTGGCGGGGATCGGGGGAGGCAGCGCAAGACGGGGTGGGGCGGGGAGAGGCAGAGCGGGGGGAGGCGGGACGGGGCGGGGAGGGGCGGGGGTGGGGTGGCGATGGAGGATGAGGTGTGAGGCAGGGCGGGGGGAGACGGGGCGGGTGGTGGCGAGGCGGTCAGGTTGGCGCGGAGGCGGGGCGGGGCGGGGCGGGACGGGTCGGGTCGGGGGAGGCGGGCCCGCGGAGCAGGCAGCGTTTACGGGTCCGGAGACGGCGGGCGGACGCGGCCGTCACCGGGGGCCGCCCGGCACCATCCGTCACCCGTCACCAGCGTCCGTCACGTGCCGGAAACGCCGCCGTTTTCAACGCTCGTCTCGTCGCTGCCGCCAGCTCATCTGTTGGCCGCGGACTGACGTTTCCGGCCGCGGCGACGTAGGGGCCGACGGGAGGTGAAGGGGAGGGGGATGGGAGGGGAGGGGAGGGGTGGGTTGGCGCGGAGGGGGGGGTTGGAGTGGGGTGTGAATGGAGGAGAGAGGGGTGAGGGGGGAGGGAGGGGGTGAGGGAGAGGATGGGCGGAGAGAGGTGAGGGGGAGGGAGCGGGGAAGGGAGGGCGAGTGGATGGAGGGGAGGGAGAGGGGGGAGTGGATGGTGGGAGAGAGGAGGTGGGGGGGAGGATGGAGTGAGAGAGATGAAGGGAGGAACGGGGAAGGGAGGGGATTGGGTGGAGGGGATGAGGGGGAGGGGAGAAGGGAGAGGGAGAGAGGGGTGAGGGGGAAGAAGGGCAGAATGAGTGGGTTTAGGGAGGGAGTGAGAGAGTCGGAGGTGGAGAGGGGAGGGAATGGAGCGAGGGAGAGGTGAGGGGTAGAAGGGTGGGCGAGGAGATGGAGGGAGAGAGGTCGACGGAGGGTGGGGGGACCTCTCAGGCAAGGAGCCGCATAGACAGGTGGGCGTGGGTAGTGTGAATACATCGGGCAGCCTAGGTGGCATCCTAGTCCTGGAATGGCAAGAGGTGTGGGTGCAATTCCTGTTCTAGGTGCAATGTTTCCCATTTCATAACCCTGACAACACTGGTGCCATGACCAGGATCCTGTATGAGGTACATGCTGCATGGTTGATGAACCTACCTTGTGTACGTATGTATGTATGTATGTATGTATGTATGTATGTATGTATATATATGTATGTATGTATGAATGTATGTATGTATGTATGTATGTATGGTAAGTTCATTGTCTGTATGTATGTAATCATAAGCATTAAACGACTTATGGATATGAATCGTTGAAATGACATGATTCCAGGGGGATGAGTGTAGTAGCCTGCACTGATCTATCAAGCACGGCGCCACATAGCCAGGTAGGCGTCGATAGGGTGATTCCATCAGGGTGCCTAGGTAGTGTGGGATAAGCTACCATTTACCCCAGTGCCATGTCACACTATCCGACTCACTCACATTATCCCAATTACCCTGGACGAACCACCAGTCTTTGTCCTTTCCAATTAATACAAAGTACAAGCTGAAGTCTTCATTGCTGCGGGGGGGGGGGGGTCCTCCTAGCAACACCTAGGGTCATATCAAGATGGACACCGACTTCGCATCACATGCACACCATGAAGATATATCCCGATATCATGCACATTATCCTGACACTGAGCAAGCCAGTCTTTGCCCTATCCTAGCAAGACAGATCACCACCAGGTTCAAGGCAGCGATAGGTCTAAATTCGATAAGTCATTGCTTTTACTTGAGCGGGGTTCGAACCCACGACCTCCAGCCCGAGAAGCGTTGTCGCCATTACTACACGTGGCACCTCACGGGTCAGACGCCGGAGGCGCCGTAATCAGCCAATCAAAAACGCCGATCTGTAAGAAAGTTGTCACGTGACAGCTGGGTGCTGACGTGTCTGCAAAGTGGAGCTTTATTTACAGAGTTCTCTTACCCCCTCTTCTCCTAACCGGACGCCTTGGCCGAATCGGTAGAGCGCAGGCTTCTCATGCGGAAGCTCGGGAGTTTGACATCCGAGCCGAGTCAAATTGTTGACTTACAATATTGATACACCGTCCTGATATGACCATAGATGTTACCAGGATGTAAAAAAAAGCACCAACCAACACTCCAAACTGATACTTGTCGCTACCTAGCCTGCTGCTCGACATAAATAGGATAGGGTAAGGACTGGTTAGCTCACAGTATCCGGATAATGTGACTGTGTGGGATATCGAGTCGTGGTGCTAGTGGCCTCATCTCCCAGTGGGGACAGCACTATAAAGTCCTATTCAGTACACACTGTCGCAAGTCGATACCCGTCCTGATATGACCTTAGATTGGTTGGTTGTTGGAGTTTTACGTCATGGCAACATCTCAGGTCATATCAGGATGGATGACCTTAGATGTTGAAACCACAACAAACAAAATCCTTCTTACTTCTCTTGTACGCGGCCATTTCCGGTTTCGCCCGGTTAAAGGCTTTTGATAGTGACGTGGCAGCGTGTGTGTACGTGTGGGTGTGTGGGTGTGTTAAAGCCATGGTGGGTCGACAGTTTGGGAGATACATGTGCCAACTTTTACCATGACAACAGAACTTGCAGGGTATTGCCAACACAAAGAGGCACCAACAATTTTTTTTTACTCCCACTCTTTGTTTCTCTCATCACATATTTATGTTGTTTAAAAAAAAAAAAATTATTATTATTATCATTATAAATGAGTGGTACATCCACGACAAAAAGAAGACTGCAATATGCCTTTGGTTCATACGTAATTATCTTTGATTTGCGCTATGGAACACAAGCCATTTGTTGAAATAGTTGATTTTGTCAGTGCGTCGTCTGCTGTTGCTAAATGTCGTCTGCTTCTGCTAAATGTCGTCTGCTATTCACAAAAAGTCGTCTGCGTTTCCACCAAATATCGTCTTATTTTCACTAAATGTAGTCTGCATTGAACTAAATGTCTGCTTTTCACAAAATAGTGTTTGCTTTTAACTAAATGTCGTCTGTGTTTAACTAAATGGCTGCTTTTCAGTAAATATCGTCTGAGGGGATGAAAACTCACTGAAATATCTTACTCTTTCAAAATTAAGCAGAAATCAACTTGTGAATATTAATAGGGCTACTAATGATGATGATGTAATTAAAAAAATTAACTTATGAATATTAATAATGATGATGATAATAATAATAACAATAAGGAAAACAACAACAGCAGCAATAAAGAAGATCGCTATGATGCTAGTGATGATAATCGTCATATTATTATAATAATAATAATAATAATAATAATAATAATAATAATAATAATAGCAATAAGGAAAACAACCGTAGCAATAAAGAAAATAACAATGATAGCGATGATGATGATCATAAAGAATATAATATTAATCATAATCAACTAAATTGCTGAGCTAATTTTGATCTTAAAAATAACACATACTTACCACACATAGAAAATAAAATGCTGTCATCTAAGCAAACAAAGAAACGAACTGTCAATACAAAAAAAAAAAGTAACAACAGATGGAAAAAAACCTCATGTAAATTGCATGAGCCTGTGCTCCCTCCCAACTGCCAAGCCCTGTCATTCTGTTCCTTGCCGTTTTCTAAATCCATATCAAACACCTACTGACAACTAATGAATAAAAAATGAAATTGTCAGATGTCTCCGTGGTTTACATCAGTGATGCGCAGCAGTTTCAAAGGGCGGATGTGAATTTTGTTATTCTTTTATTTTTATTTTGTTTAATGGTAGGCTTTGTGAGATTTGAGAGAGCTGCTGTTGTTTCGCGGTAATTTTTGATATCGTAATCTAATCAGTCTATTCCGGGAGATAGAAGTGAAGGTGGGAAGGGGTAGGTCGAGAGGGAGTGGGGGTGGAGAGGGGAGGGAAAGAGGAAGGGGGACGAAGGGGGGAAGGGAAGGAGGAAGGGGAGGGAAGGAGAGGAGCGGTAGGAGTGGGAGAGAGGAGGAGAGGGAGGGAAGGAGGGGGAAGGGAAGGGGGAGGGTGAGGAGGGGGCGGGGAGTTGGGGAGAGAGCGGGGGAGTTGGGAGAACGGAGAGAAGGGGAATGGTAGGGAGAGGGGGGAGCGGGGGAGAAGGGGTGAGGGGGACGGTGGGAAGGAAGAAGATTGAGAGGGAAGAAGGCAGAGTGGGGAAAAGGGAGGGATGGAGGGGCCTTCGGGGATGTTGGGAGGGATAGGGGAAAGAGGGGCGGGAGAGAAGGGTAAGAGGGAGGGGGAGAATGGGGGGGGAGGGCGAGAAAGGAGGAAGGCAGAACGGGTGGGAGGGAGGGGTGGGGGCAACTAACCTTTATACTGGCAGGGTTGTTGTTGGTGCTGGTAGTAGCGTCTTGGTGTTTTTCGTCCTAGGAACAACTAATATCTTGCGGAAAGTTATGGGATCAATCCCCGGTCGAGTGAATCCATAAACTAAACACAATTGGTACATGTCACTCACTCACTACCTTGCCAGAATTACTAGGATACGGCAAGGATTGATTAGGTCGGTATCAGGATAATGTGACTGACTGGGATATCGGGTGACGATGCCGGCAGGACGGTATAACAGCGGTTGCCATCAGTGCAAGCCGTCAAAATTCGATCCCCTTCCTGAGGTAATGATCGGTGATGTTGTTAAGATGTAAAACCCCAATAAAGGGACCGAAACCGGTTAGTTTCTCTCGATTGCATTGTGTACTAATTCCAGTTGTTGTCTTTTTGCTGTCTTTCTGTCCAGGTGAGTCTTGAGTTGTCAGTACATGTGGAAAAGCATGCGACTTGTGGATAAACAAAGGTAGGCGTCACTTGATATGAACTCACCAATATTGTTACTCACGGGTGCAAAGATCTGACAATATTCATCTGGTGCGACTGATGCCAACTCGCGTCCTTAAATCCCCAGTCACACTACAGCTTGAGACTACTTTGCGACCACCTTAGACCTAATAACCCCTAGTCACCAGTGACGTCCTTGCGACCAAAACAATTGTTGCCGAAATCTGGGCGTCACTGGTGACTGTGGGTTCTTTGGTCTAAACTGGTCTGTTTTTGAAGTAGACATCCCACGTTGCTAGGACGTAAAACCCCCAAAACAAGCTTTAGTTAAAAAGGCATCCTAGGTAGACAGAAATCCCCCCCCCCGACACCCGAGCCCCCCGCCCCCCCACAGCCAACCACAACCACCTCGGTACGCGGGTGGTAAGGGTCCTCTATAAGGCAATCATGACACCCCGAACCGTCACAGGCCGTCACGACCCGTCATGGCTCTCACCCAGTCAATGCCCTTCACGCCTCGTCCCGTCACCATGGCGACTGTAGCGTCCCATCGTAAAGCCTCACAAACGCCGGGCAGCGCCGCCAAAATTTACCAACAATGCACTTCTCTTTTTACCCCTCTTCACCTCTTCACAGCTCTCTCTGTCCACTCTCTCCTCCCTCTCTCTCTGTCCACTCTCTCCCCCTCTCTCTCTGTCCACTCTCTCCCCCCCTCTCTCTGTCCACTCTACCCCCTCTCTCTCTCTGTCCACTCTCTGTCCATCTCTCTGTCCACTCTCTCCCCCCCTCTCTCTGTCCACTCCCATCCCTCTCTCTCTGTCCACTCTCTACCCCCTCTCTCTCCACTCTCTCCCCCTCTCTCTCTGTCCACTCTCTCCCCTCTCTCTTCTCCCCCCCCTCTGTCTCCCCTCTCTCTCTGTCCACTCTCCCCCCTCTCTCTCTGTCCACTCTCTCTCCCCTCTCTCTCTCTGTCCACTCTCTCCCCCCCCTCTCTGTCACTCTCCCCTCCCTCTCTCTGTCCACTCTCCCTCTCCCTCTCTCTCTGTCCATCCCCCTCTCTGTCCACTCTCTCCCTCTCTCTCTGTCCACTCCCACCCCTCTCTCTCTGTCCACTCTCTCTGTCCACTCTCTCCCCTTCTCTGTCTCTCTTTCCTCTCTCCCTGTCTGTCTCTGCTCTTTCTCTGTCACTCTCTCTCCTCTCTCTGTCTATCTCTCTTATCTCTCTGTCTCTATCTCTCCCTCCTGTCTGTCTATCTCTCTCTGTTCTTTCGATGTCGCTCTCTCTCCTCTCTCTGTCTATCTCTCTCTTCTCTCTCTCGGACGCGGTGGCCGAATCGGTAGAGCACAGGATTCCCATGCTGAACACCAGGAGTTTGAATCATCCTAGCCGAGTCAAACCAATGACTTATGAAATTGATACTTGTCGCTACCTAGCCTGGCGCTTGGTAATAAATAGGATAGGACAATGAGTAGTTAGCACAGTATCAGGATAATGTGTCTGTGTGGGATATCGGGTCATGGTGATGACGGCCTGATCTCCTAGTGGAGCATCACTGAACATATACTTATGTATAATATATATTAATATATATATATATTAATATATATATATATTTGTATGTATATATAGTATAACTATTAGTGAGCAGAGTTTTAGTAAACCTTTCCGGCCTAATGGGCACCAGCAGAGATGGGGGCTAAGATTACCGCCGAATGGGGGTCGAGAGATGGGGTGGGGGTGTTTTATTGGTTATAGTGGTTGCAGACATGCCAGGATAATAACATGAACACACCTGCATTCACACCCCATTCACACCCCATCCACACACACACACACACGCACCCGCTCACATGTTGATAGACGCACACCACAAACTTAGTCTCCGGACGCGGTGGCCGAATCGGTAGAGCGCAGGCCTCCCGTGCAAAAGGTCGGGAATTAAATTCCTGGTCGAGTCAAACCGATGACTTATCAAATGTATACTTGTCCCTTCCTAACCTGGCGATCGGCATTATTATTAGGATAAGGCAGGCAAGGACTGGTTTTGCTCAGTGTCAAGATAATGGGACTGAGTGGGATATCAGGTCATGGTGCTGGTGACTTCACCTCCCAGTGGGGCAGGACTATAAAATGGCTATGAGTTCACACTGCTACAAGTCGGTACCCATCCTGATATGACCTTAGATGTTGCCAGGACCGAAAACTCCAACAATCAACCTCAGTTAGTCTAATGTCACAACATTGAAAGCCACATTCACACACGTACATTCGGCAATTACACAACACACCACCTAAACTTCCACACCACCCACCACACACCATACACCACACACCACACACCATACACCACCTGACATCCGCCACCACCATCCACTACACACCACCCATCACCCACTACACACCACCCTCCACCCACCACACACCACACACCATCTGACATCCTCCACTACCACACACCACCCACCACACACCACACACCACACACCACACCACCCACTATACACCACCTGACATCCTCCACCACCATCCACTACACCACCCTCCACCCACCACCCACCACACACCACCTGACATCCTCCACCACCATCCACCACACCCCATTTTTCGGTTTTTAAGCGGATTTCCGGGGTCTTTTCACAGCCTGCGGGAATTTTTTATATGGGTGTAAACAGAAATTTGGCGTCGGGATAATAATCTCGGTTTGATTTCCGCTTTTTTTTGTGCCTGAAACCACCATCATCCCTGCCCTACCAACCACCATCCACCAAAAACCACAATGCACACCCACCATAACCTCGATCCACACCGAAGTATTCATAGACATATTCACGCCCATAGACCGCACCCACACCCAAACCCACAACCACTACCACCTGTACCTCACACACATCCACACCCACCCCACCCACACCCACACACACACACACACACATCCACAATCGCACCGACCCACATCGACCCACACATCCACAACCGATCCCACCCACACCCCACACCCACACCCCACACACGCACACTCTGACACAACCTTTCTCTGTACCAATCGTGCAGGCTATAATAAAACCATAACATCAGCGGTAGGGGACGATGTCCAAGTCGCAGTCACGTCAGTTTCTTTACACCTTGAGGTTTACTAAACAATCAGGTCTACTAACACTCATGTTTGCTAAACACCGAGCCCTACTAAACACCCAGGGCCCGTATGCAGGAGTCAGTGTTAGCGGGGTTTGGTGTTACACCCTATTACCGATTAGCTATCGCCGATGTCAGGAACTGTGTCAAGTGGTATGCAGGAGCGCGTAACACTTACATTTTAGCTAAACGTGAAATTATTTATAGATTTGGGAAATCCCTCTGCGTTTGTAGCCAGATATTAGGCTCAAATCTACTGAATACGATCATATTTAACAGAATTACATACGCAATAAGTGAAATTTGATCAATTTAACCCTAAATCCAAAGCATTATTAAGGTTACCCCCGTATTGGCGGCGATATTAATAGTTATATTTTCGAATCGACGAGCGTAAAGTAAACAAATCGCCGGCGCTGCATCGACGTCGCTTTCCATACACTGGCGGCGGCAGCGGTTTGTTTACTTTACGTTCGTCGATTCGAAAATATAACTAGTAATATCGCCGCCAATGGGGAGGTAGCCTTAATAATGCTTAGAATTTAGGGTTAAATTGATAAAATTTCACTTATTGCGTATGTAATTCTGTTAAATATGACAGCATTGAATAGATTTGGGCCTAATAAACTCGCTAAACCTACTATTTTTTAGGGGTAAGGTAACACCGGTTAAGCCTTTGGTGTTAGGCCTAACACTGACTCGTGCATGCCATTTTTTCGCCGCTAACCCGGAATTCCCGCCAAACACCGTTTTGCCTCCCTAACACTGACTCCTGCATACGGCCCCAGGTCTACTAAATATCCAGGTCTACTTAAGAGATAGGTATGTTAAAGCTGCATAGTCTGATGAATCATCAAATTTTCAAAACCAAAACAAGTATCTCAATTTGTTTCTACATATCTAACTTAAATATTGGTGCACTTTCTAAACATTTGTCACCCCATAGAAGGGAATACTGAGGCAATTTAATAGAACCTATTACTGTAGAAACCTATGGTGTCAGAGTTTTTGCAAGCCTGCCAAAATTAATGTTGCTTGTTTGCACTTCAAATATCTCAAAGTTAGCTATTTAAAATAAAAGTTACTTCAAGTGAAAGTAGGGTAGATTATAACGATCACCCTAATATGTTTATCTCAGACAATAACAGAAACTCAAAACCCATTGGACTATGCAACTTTAAGCACCCATGCCTACTAAATACCTAGGTCTACTTAAAAAAAACCAGGTCTACTAAAGACATAGGGCCTGCTAAGCACCTAGGTCTACTAAATACACAGGTCTTAAGCACTCAGGGCTAGTAAAGACACAGGTCTACTACATACTATGGTCTACTAAAGACATGTCTACTAAAGATAGATTCACTGGTGATTCGGATTTGCCCAAAACAGGTCTACTAAAGACACAAACCACTAAAGATACATGTCTATTAAAGACACAAATTCACTGAAGATGTAGGTCTACTTAAGACATATGTCCGCTAGAGACACAGATCCATTGAAGATGGGTCTGTTAAAGACACAGGTCTGTTAAAGACACAGATCTGTTAAAGACACCGGTCTGCTAAGGACACATGTCTGCTAAAGACACATCTCCACTGAAGACACATGTCTGCTAAAGACACACGTCTGCTACAGACACAGGTCTACTACAGACACAGGTCTACTACAGATACAGGTCTGCTACAGACACTGACACATGTCTGCTACAGACACAGGTATGCTACAGACACAGGTCTGCTACAGACACTGACACATGTCTGCTACAGACACAGGTCTGCTACAGACACATGTCTGCTACAGACATAGACACAGGTCTGCTACAGACACAGGTCTGCTACAGACACAGGTCTGCTACAGACACAGGTCTGCTACAGACACAGACACAGGTCTGCTACAGACACTGATACATGTCTGCTACAGACCCAAGTCTGCTACAGATACAGGTCTGCTACAGATACAGACACGAAAGGAATTGCTTCAAACCTCGGGGTCCTACCCGGTTTATTCCGCAAAGGTCAGAATAGAAGTGACCTGGCACTGCCCAGCCAGGTTGCGGGTAACCTCCCGCAGGGGGTCGCCATTAGCCATAGGTGGGATGATCCACCATAGCGACAACCCGCCATTGCTACTAGCATAATGCCCCCCGGCTGATAGTTCTGACTAGCAAGGGCCAGCACAGTCGAGACTGCCACCGTGTGGTAGTGAGGCTCATTATGATCTACTACACTTTTGTAGTCTTGTTGCATTTGGTTATCGGTGAATGATGTAATGTTGCGTAATATGTCATCGTGCTTAAATGCTACACCAAGCGCTCTTAAAGCTGCTTAGTCGATGAAGCATCAAATTTTCAAAATCAAAACAATTATCTAGAGTTGATTCTGTATATCTAACTTAGATACTGATGCACTTATTAAGTATGTATTGCCACATAGAAGGGAACACTGGGTCGATTTAATAGAACCTGTTATTGCAGAAGCGTATGGTATCAGAGTTTTGGTGTGCTTGCCAAAATTATTTTCACATGTTTGAATTTCAAATATCTCAAAAGGTAGCCATTTCAATTAAACGTTACTTCAAACTAAAGTAAGGTAGATTATAATGATCAATTTAATATGCTTATCTCAGAAAAATGGCAGAAACTCAAAAACATTGGACTATGCAACTTATATAATCGGTTGTAATCTGGATCTCGTTGATCCATAGATATTAGGCTGGCAACATGTCTGGCGATGGTATTCACGCTATCGCATTGCTCATAGCTAGTGGCTACTACTGCCCTCAGTGCGTGTGTAATGTAGGTCAATACAGGGAAGCCACCTTGGTAATGTAGGTCAATAAAGAAACCCACTCTGATAATGTAGGTCAATAAAGGGCACCACCCTGATAATGTAGGTCAGTAAAGAACTGCACTCTGATAATGTAGGTTAATAAAGGGGACCACCCTGATAATGTAGGTCAATAAAGAATCCCACTCTGATAATGTAGGTCAATAAAGGGTGCCACCCTGGTAATGTAGGTCAATAAAGAACTGCACTCTGATAATGTAGGTTAATAAAGAACACCACACTGATAATGTAGATCAATAAAGAACCTCAATCTGATAATGTAGGTCAATAAAGGGTGCCACCCTGATAATGTAGGTCAATAAAGAACTGCACTCTGATAATGTAGGTTAATAAAGGCCTCCACCCTGATAATATAGGTCAATAAATAATCCCACTCTGATAATGTAGGTCAATAAAGGGTGCCACCCTGGTAATGTAGGTCAATAAGTGAAATTAACATATTGCTCAATTTATATAAGATCAAAATCGAAAATTGAAATAGCTTATTTTCAACTCTGACAAAACCTTCATAAAAAGATGAATTCTGCTATTATTTGGAATGTTTTCACTTTTGGTTTCCATTTCACACTTTAGCTCCTTCATTTTGAGTTTATTTAGTTCATTTGAATTAATGGGTTAGCTCCTTCCTTTTGAGTTGATTTACTCGATTTAAAAAAATGGGTTAGCTCCTTCATTTTGAGTTCATTTACTCCATTTGAATTAATGGATTAGCTCCTTCATTCTTTGTTGGAGGATGCCAAAGTCCCAGAACATCCCCCATGGTCGTTGAGAAAGCCATCGGTTATCCTCCGACTCACAGAACTGAGGAAGTCTGGGACACATCCACTCGAGTACCAAGGACTGCATGCAGAGATTCAAGGCCAATTTGCAGACCACCTCTCCATATACACTGATGGTTCGAAAGACCAAAGCCGGGTAGCTGCTGCGGCAGTCTGCCGACGGGAAAAATTTGGTGTATGTTTGCCCGATCAGAGCTCGATTTTCACTGCTCAGGCCGAGCACTCCTTCTCGCGTTGGAGTGTATCGAGGTATCCAACCACACTAACTATGTTATATACAGTGATTCGTTCTCTTGCCTCCTGGCTGTTGCTGGACTGAAAACGAATCACCCTATTCTAGCAACGGTCATTTATAAAATGAACCAACTGACAACGGATGGGTATGACATCCACCTGTGCTGGGTGCCTGGCCATGCCGGCATACAAGGAAACGAACAAGCTGATCGGGCTGCGAAGAAGGCACTGAACTGTGATCTTGAACCGTGTCTGATCCCTCACTCTGATCTGAAACCACTAATAGCCACCCACATAAAATCCAAATGGCAACATGAGTGGGATGAAAACATTAATAAACTTAAAGAAATTAACCATCTGTGGGAAAACCACCACAGACTCATGCGGGAGGTCGGCGGGACCAAGTGGTCCTTAGCCGCTGCCGTATTGGCCATTCGTGGCTTACACATGCTTTTCTGCTCAAGGGGGAACCTCCCCCTGAATGTATTGGGTGTCAGTCCCTGCTGACACTCAAACACATTTTACTAAGTTGTGTTGATTTTTTGGCCCTGCGCCAACAGTTCTACACTGCAGACAGTATGCATGACCTTTTTACTAAGGTAAAACAGGAAAACATTTTAGCCTTTTTGAGGGCAGCTGGACTGTACCACCTCATATAGTTTACTAAATAGATTCTATCAATTATTAATAAAACTTTTCTTTTTCTATGGGAATTTGTTTCCCTTGACCACAAATATATGATTGTGAGCTTTCTAATTTAATGAGTGTCTATTGGCACATAATTGATTGTCTGCTTTTACATGTAAAAGCGATGGTTTGAACAAAAAACAAACATTTCTCGCCGTGAATATGGCCTATGCTGCCGACACGGCATAAAGCAACCACCAATCAATCAATCAAACCTTCATTCTGAGTTTATTTACTTTATTTGAATTAATGAGTTAGCTCCTTCATTTTGAGTTTATTCACTTGATTTAAAATAATGGGTTAGCTCCTTCATTTTGAGTTTATTTACTTGATTTAAAATAATGGGTTAGCTTCTTCATTTTGAGTTTTTTTACTTGATTTAAAGTAATGGGTTAGCTCCTTCATTTTGAGTTGATTTACTCGATTTAAAATAATGGGTTAACTCCTTCATTTTGAGTTCATTTACTCCATTTGAATTAATGGGTTAGCTCCTTCATTTTGAGTTTATTTACTTGATTTAAAATAATGGGTTGGCTCCTTCATTTTGAGTTTATTTACACGATTTTAAATAATGGGTTAGCTCCTTCATTTTGAGTTCATTGCCTCGATTTAAATTAATGGGTTAACTCCTTCATTTTGAGTTGATTTACTCGATTTTAAATAACGGGTTAGCTCCTTCATTTTGAGTTTATTTATTCGATTGGAATTATTTATGCAAACAAAACAATAATAACAATAATAAACATTTTCTCCCTGGTGTAGCATTTTCCCCCTGGTGTAGCATTTTTCCCCTGGGGTGGTTGATTACACAGGTAGCCAGCTGCCTAGTAATTAAGTGCGATAGGTTTTGCCAATTTGGCCATAAAGTCATCCACGAATTACTTAGACTGATCATTTAAAGGTCGACTAACACGACTTAAAAGTTGTATAATCTGATGGTTTTGAGTTTGTGGTATTTTTTATTTTAGATCGATGAGTTTTTGTTTTTTGTAGATTGATAAGTGTAATTTATTTTACTTTAAATTGAAGTACTTTATTTATTTAAAGGTTTACTTAAAGTTTGTTTCTTTAATATATTTACGTCCTAGTTTCTCAGGTGATATCAGGGTGCGTACCGATTTGTGCGCAATGATGGTAACTGACTTTTTAGTGCTGTCCCACTGGGAGACCAGGCCGCCAGCACCATGACCCAATATCCCCCACAGTCACATTATCCTGATGCTGTGCTTACCAGTCCTTGCCCTATCCTATTAATGCCAAACACTGTATCAATTTTATAGACCGATTTATCGGTGCCCTTCTATATTGCTGCAGTCTGTCACCGTCAAGGTTACGAACCACCCAAGAGTCAGTCAATTTTATAAGTCATTGGTTTAACTCGGCTGGGATTCGAACACCAGACCTTCCACACAAGGAAGCCTATGCTCTACTGATTCGGACACCGCGTCCAGTCGTTAACTTAAAGGGTTTACCGACCATCAAATTAATATGAAATTTACTATATTGACTTTAAAATTTATACTTGTCGCTTCCTAGCCAGGCGCTCCGCATTATTAGGATAGGGCAAGGAGCAGTGGAATGAGGAAGACCAATCATCCACGATTAAAATTGCCCCTGCTTAAACAACTAATGTACAACAAAAAAAGGGCATCATTTATGCCTTGGTTGAATCACTTGGATCTTTCGCTATTATTTAATATTTTTCAGTAACAAACCACAAATAAATGTAACATCAAAATTAGTGGTTCTGTAATGGAGTGTATGTGTCCTGGGTGGAAAGACGTTTGGGGGGGGGGGGGAGGAATACTATCGGTGAATCTCTAGTAGACCGTGGCCCTGTCCCTGGCGTGACGTCACCACGCCATGATGGGTTTCCAACACCCCAACTGGTTGTGCCTTGTGCCCAGCAGGGGGCGCGCCGGCCTGTTGGCAGATCTGGGACGGAGATAAGGAGGGTGGGTGGGGGGGGGGGGGGAGGGGGAAGTAATGTGGACGCGTTATTGCACCATTCCGTTTCAGTCGTCCATAAAGTGTCTCCTGGACGATGGGGAGTTGTGTGTGTGGGGGGGGGGGGCTATTGGGGAGGTATGGGGTAGGTATGAGGGGGTGGGGCTGCTTGGCGTTCCCTATAATGACTTCCTCCGCCAAGTGTGTTGAGAAACTCATAAGCGTCACCTGTTGGCGTCCGAACACCCCCCTAGTGGTCGAGTTAGTAGTAATTCAATCTATATGAGAATGGCCATGTATACTTAATTTACAGAAAATAAAGAGAGACAGAAAAGGGTAAAGAGTTTATTGCTATGAGTAAGAGAGAGAAAAGGGTAATGAGTTTATTGCTATGAGTAAGCGAGAGAAAAAGGTAAAGAGTTTATTGCTATGAGTAAGAGAGAAAAGGGTAATGAGTTTATTGCTATGAGTAAGCGAGAGAAAAGGGTAAAGAGTTTACTGCTATGAGTAAGTGAGAGAAAAAGGTAAAGAGTTTATTGCTATGAGTAAGCGAGAGAAAAGGGTAAAGAGTTTACTGCTATGAGTAAGTGAGAGAAAAAGGTAAAGAGTGTATTGCTATGAGTAAGCGAGAGAAAAGGGTAAAGAGTTTACTGCTATGAGTAAGTGAGAGAAAAAGGTACAGAGTTTATTGCTATGAGTAAGCAAGAGAAAGGTAAAGAGTTTATTGCTCTGAGTATTTTAGAAAATGTATTTTGAATATAAAACCATTAAAAAGAAATTATTTTTTTCCCCTCATACATATGGGTTTTTTTCCCGACAATTCATAGGTGGGAGTTGGTGAGAGGTGGTAAAGCAATGTGGATGTGTTATTGCATCATTCTGTTTGTCACTAGGAAAGTATCTCCTAGTCAAAGGGTAGTTGATTGTGGGGTTAGGGGTGTACAGAGTATTAGGGAAGTATGGGGATATGAGGGGAACTGCTTGGCGTTCCCTATAATGACTTCCTTCGTCAAGTGTGTTAAGAAACTCATCAGCGTTACCTGTTGGTGTCCAAACACCCCTCCCCTAGTGGCCGGGTTAGTAGTAACTCAACCTACCTGAGAATGGCCCTGTGTAGTTAATTTACAGAAAAAGAGAGAGATCGAAAAAGGTAAAGAGTATATTGCAATGAGTAAGCGAGAGAAAAAGGTAAATAGTTTATCGCTCTGAATAAGCCATTGGTCAGTGCTGGGGCAGTGATCTTCCGACCGTTTGTACATTCTACTCTATTTATGTGTAATATATAAGGATTTATTTGTACATTATCAGTGCTTATAATGCGGGTTAATTGTGACACGATGGCGCCACATGTTTATGGCAGCGGGGCAATTTTCACTGTCCACCTCCTGTTTTCTGTCTAAAGCGAACTCACTTCAGTCACCGCTGGAGCGGTCTGACGCCTTTGGTGGTCTGCAGGAGAACCAGACGGGATGGCTGAATCTCTAAGAGCGTTGGCTCGCTTCCCGTGCTCGAGGTCATGACTTTGAACCTCATCTGAGTCAAACCAATTACTTACCAAATTTATACTTGTCGCCAGCTAGACTGGGGATCAGCATTAATAGGATTATGCACAGATCACTGGTTTGCTCAGTCTCAGGATAATGTGACTGATTGGGTATGTTGGGTCATGGTGCCAGGAGCCCAGTTTCCCAGTGGGTTAGCACTATAAAGTCACCAATCGTGCCCACTGTCATAAGTTGGTTCAACAAAGAAGCAAGCAAACAAGCACATTAAATCTTTTTGTCCCAGTTGATTCTGACCACATTCATATGTGTGTAACTAACAGGGCTGGCTTTGACTCTTGAAGTTTTATGTCCTGGCAACATCTAAGGTCATATCAGGACGAGTACCGACTTGTGACAGTATGCACTCGTGGCGACTTTATAGTGCTGCCCCACTGGGAAATCAGGCCACCGGCACCATGACCCAGTGTCTCACTCAATTACATTATCCAGAGACGGAGCTAACCAGTCCTTGCCCTATCCTATTAATGCCGAGCACCAGGCTAGGAAGCGACAAGTATCAATTTTATAGGTCATTGGTTTGACTCGACCGGGAACCAAACTCCCGATCTCCCACATGGGAGGCCTGCGCTCTACCGAATTGGCCTCCGCGCCCAGTCTTTGGCTTAGTATCGTACCAGGTTGTTTAAAACAATCACTAAAACACCAAAAATCCAAAATTCCTTATTGTATCACGTAAACATTAAGAAAGACCATGTCCAACCTCACTGACCTCAATCTAACTGTGTTCCTTCTTTTACACTATAGATATCCGTGCTGGTAGATCGTGGGATCGTGGGTTCGAACCTTGGTCGAGTCAAACCAATGACTTAAAAATTGGTGCTTGTCACTTCCTAGCCAGGCGCTCGGCATTATTAGGACAGGGCAAGTACTGGTGTGCTCAGTGTCAGGATAATGTGACTGAGTGGGATACCAGGTCATTGTGCCGGCGGCCTGGTTTCCCAGTGAGACAGCACTATAAAGTCGCCATGAGTGCACACTGTCACAAGTCGGTACCCGTCCTGAGATGACCTTAAATATTGTTAGGACGTAAAACAACAACAAACAAACAAACACTATAGATATTACTGTCAATGCTATTCAGATATTTAATGTCAAATTGTGAATATTATGTCTCAATGAGATTTGTGTTATTTTAATTGTGTGGACACCCCACCATCCACACTCCCATTCACACACACATCCACACCCACCCACACACACTCACACACTCGCATACACACCTACACACTCACATACACACTTACACACCTACACACACTCACATACTTACACACATCCACACGCACTCACTCACACTCACACACCCACACACTCACATACACACTTACACACTTACACACTTACACACACTCACATACGTACACACATCCACACTCACTCACACACACACTCGCACAGACGCTCACACACACCAACACTCACACCCACACTCATACACCCACACACTCACATACACACTCACACACCTACACACACTCACACACTTTACACACATCCACTCACTCACACACACACGCTCACACCCACACTCACACACACTCATACACCCACACACTCACACACCTACACACACTCACATACTTACACACATCCACACACACTCACTCACTCACACCGACACATACTCACACATCCACACACACACTCACACACGCACACACACTCACAGACACACTAACAGATCCACACACACATCCACACACTTCCATACACACTCACACACACCCACGCACACCCACGCACACACTCACACACACATTTCACCTTCCTCTCGACCAGATGAGAGCCGTCGTTGGGTTGCCATCAATTTAACCAAAATGTCACAGTTTAAGCGTGAGTTGAAGTGATTTACGTTACTTAGTGCTAATGTTCTGGGTGTTGCCATCCCCAACTCACACACACAGTCACGTCACACACACGGAGAACTAGAGACACACGGACATGACTAGAGACACACATATCTACACACACACACGCACAGCAACACAGACACGTACCTCCATGTACACACACCTACAAACATACCTGCACACAACCACACATCGGCACACAGCCACATACCTGCAGTCATACACACAGGCACATGCCAACAGACATACCTACACACATACGTATATCTACACACACATACACACATACACGCCTACACATACCTACACACAGACACATACCTACACATACACACAGGCACATACCAACATATATACCTACACACATACACACACATACAGGCCTACATGTAGCTACACACAGACACATACCTACGCACATACACACATCTAACCACACCTAAACATAGACACATGCCCACACATATACACACATTTACACACATGCACGCATATACACACATACACACATATATACATACCCACCTAGACGCATACACATATTTACACACAGATACACCTACACACGTACACACACCCACATACACACCTACATATACCTACACACGGATACATTCCTACACACAGACATATACCTACACATATACACACATCTACACACAGGAACACATACACACATAGACACATACACACCTAGACATATACACATACATACACACATATACACCTTACACACATACACACACCTGCATATGCATACCTACACACATACACGCACCTACACATGCACACATACACATACATACACATCTAGACACAGACACATACTTACACACAGATACACCTACACACATACACGCACCTACACATATACACACCTACACATACCACCACACACCTAAGCACCTCCACACCTCCACACACGCCCCCCCCCCCCGTGTGAGGACGGCGTTCCTGCACGTGCGCTGTGCGCAGTGCACGCCACTTTGATGCCGCCGTGACGCAGGAGGCGCCGCCTGCCCCCCGGTAATGCCACATTACCCTAATTGCGCGCACGCGCATGCGCCCTGCCTCATGTTGCCCAGCCTCATGTTGCCCCGCCCTATGTCTCCTCGCCTCACCTCGCCTCACCTCGCCTCACCTCGCCTCACCTCGTGGGTCCGAGACTTGCTGCCCTCGGTGTCGGAATCGCCACCCTCCTGCCCCTCCCTCCCCTCCCCTCCCTCCTCCTCCCTCCTCCGCTCCCCTCCTCTCCCCTCCTCCCCGCTCCTCCCGCCTCCTCCTCCCGCCCCCTCCCCGCCCACCCGCCCCATCCCGCCTCCTTCCCCTCCTCCCGCCTCCTTCCCCATCCTCCTCTCCCCTACTCCCCCTGACCGTCTCCCCCCCCCCGCCTATCCCCCCCACCCTTCCTTCCCCTCCTCTCCCACCCTTCCTTCCCCTTCTCTCTCCTTCTCCGCCTCCCCCCTTCCTCTCCCTCCCCCTCCTCCCACCACCTCCCATCCCTCCCGCCTGCATTCCCCTCCTTCCCGCCTCCTTCCCGCCTCTTGCCGCCTCCCCCGCCACCTCCCGCCGCCGTCGGCACCCCGCTTAATCTGGCCTTATCTGTCATACTCCAGTCAGCCCGTCATTATAGAGGCTCTGCTGAGAAGCCGCTGCTTTTCCGCTCACGGGCACCTGACCTGTGCCATCGGCTGAATGAACAACACTCCCTGAGGTCGCTAAATGTCATGCACATTGACTGAGGTCACTGAATGCCATGTGCAGTGAGTCAGGTCACTCAGTATGACTGAGTAACTGCAGATAGTAAATGTCATGCAGTGTATGAGGTTGCTGAATGTTGTATACAGTGACTGAGGTCACTCAATATGATGCTGGGTAACTGAGGTCACCAAATGTCATGCGCAGTGAGGTCACTGAATGCCATGTATAGTGAGTCAGGTCACTCAGTACGACTGAGTAACTGCGGATAGTAAATGTCATCCAGTGTATGAGGTTGCTGAATGTCGTGTACAGTGACTGAGGTCACTCAGTACGATTCTGGGTAGCTGATGTCATTAAATGTCACATGCAGTGCATGTCACTGAATGTCATACGCACTGACTGAGGTCACTAAATATGCGTCTGGGTGACTGAGGTCACTAAATGTGACATACAGGGTAAGGTGGCTGACGTCCATAGATGAAGTGATTAACTGTCATATAGAATCAGTGAGGTCACTAAATGTCACATTCTGCTGTCCTTAAATGTCACATGCTGGAGGCTGAGGTCGCTTGATGTCACAAGCAATGACTGAGGTCACTAAAGGGCGGTTATTAATGGCTGAGGTCCCTAAGGAACGCATGTGGTGGCTGATGTGGAGGCGCGGTACTGGGGCATGTAGATGTCACTTTCTGTGGCGGCAGTCACTGAATGTACCATCTAGTGGGTGTAGCTGAGGTTAGTGACGTCACCACCTTTCTAGATACACAACGAGAGCGGTGAGTGAAGGTATCCGTTCGCTCAATTCTAAATGTCACATTCTGATAGTGAAGTGACCAGACGGGATGGTCAAATGAGTTAGAGCGTCGTGGGTTGGAACCCTGGTCGAGTCAAACCAATGACTTAAAAATTTATACTTGTCGCTTCCTAGCCTGGTGCTCGACATTATTATGATAGGACAGGGACTGGTTGGCTCAGTGTCAGGATAATGTGACTGAGTGGGATATCGGGTCATGGTCCCAGTGGCCTGGTTTCCCAGTGGGACAGCACTATAAAGTTTCCATGAGTGTGCACTATCACAAGTCGGTACCCGTCCTGATATGACCTTAGATGTTGCTAGGACATAAAACAACAAACAAACAAATTGATAGTAAAGTGATGACATAAGTGCTGTCACTAAATGTCAAACCCAATGACAACTGCTCACTGAATGTCAGAAGCAGTGGCTGAGTTTTTGGGGATTCTATTTTTTTTTAAGTTGCAGGGTCCGATAATTTTGAGTTTCTGTCATTTTTCTGAGATAAGTATATTATTATTATGTTGATAGTTATAATCTATATTACCTTAGTTTAAAGTAACTTTTGTTTTAAATTACTAACTTTGGACATATTTGAAGTGGAAATATAGAAAATTAATTTTGGCAAGCATGCCAAAACACTAAAACCACAGGCTTCTGCAATAACAGGTTCTATTAAATTGGCTCAGTATCCCCTTCTATGTGGCGACAGATACGTAATAAGTGCATCAGCATCTAAGTTAGATATGGATAATCAAATCTAGATAATTGCTTTGGATTTCAAAATTTGATGTTTTCATTGGACTATGCAGCTTTAACCTCAGGCAAAGTGCAAAGCGATCCAGTCAGTCGCATATTATATCGATTGATGATTGATTGATTGATTGATTGTGATTTCATGCAATGTTAGAAAGAAAAACCATATCCAGACCTGCCTACCCCAAATTTTCTTATTGGGCATACCAGTAAAAAAACTTAATTGTGTACTTTCCCGACAAAAATTGTGCACTTTCCAAATTTTGTGTAGTACTCTCTGTATTTTTTGTTGGCATATATATACAATTTTTATTTCTCGTATTCACATACCCACTATACAAAAGACACACAAATCATATGGGTAGGCGTTTCTGCATATTCATGGTTACGGATAACTTTTTAGTCTTTGCTGTGACCACACACGACATTTTGACAAGAGCAGACTACAGTTGCACACAAAATGGCCCTTTCTTGGCGCCTTGCTCTATAGCCATCACTCCACACACCACAGCGTCACCTTTTAAGTTCCATATTCCCATTAAGTGTATTTATTCTTCAGGAGCGCGTTCTAATTATGATCATCCGTCTTGGAACCTTTCTTATAATCGTTCACGTCGAGATTTAATTGATTTATTAGAGTCGCGACAGTTGCCATGGCAACTATCTTCTAATATTCAACTTGACGGATAGATGGCTGTAGTGAGGAGGGTGGCTTTGAAGGTGTTTTCAAGCGGCTTTACCGTTTTGGTTCTGGTCACGTGGTTTGTAGAGACTGAGCACAAGAAAGGCGTGTGGGGGTGGGGGGTGGGTGGGGGTGAAGGGGTGGGTACCTTATAGATAATAATCGTCTGTTTGTCGATATATGTTGACTGATGTGAGTGAAATTTCACTGAAATAGCAAATTTTGATCGATGACTTGTATTTGCAGCCATTAGTTGTAGTTTATGGCCATTAGCTGTTTCGATAGAGCATTGGTGTTACCGGATACGCAAAATGAACAGGTGGACAGAAGGGGGTGGGGATTGTTTGAGCAGGCAGACGGAATGGTTTATTGTCAACTAAGATGGTTTGGAGGACCGGATGCGGTGGCCAAATCGGGTCGTGAGCTTGAATGTCAGCCGAGTCAAACGAATGACTTACAAAGTTGATTCTTGTCGCTACCTAGCCTGGGCTAGGCATTAATATTATTGGACAAGGACTGGTTAGTAGTGTCAGGTTAATCTGACTGTGTGGGTTATTGGCTCATGGTGCCGGCAGCCTGGTCTCTCAGTGGGGCAGCATTATCAAGTTTCCATGGGTGTGCACTGTCACAAGTCGGTACCCATCCTGATATGACCTTAGATGTTGTTAAGACATAAAACAATAAACAAGCAAGCAAGCAGAAGTCTGGATTTAATCCCATATGCAGGTTTCTAGTTGTCCTCCTCATTACAGTCAACGAGGATGTTTCCTGATATAGGCGCTAAAACTCTGATAAGCCAAATCCATCTGTGGAATCTGTCAAAGGGGGTTCCTTTATGGATCCTGCTACTTTAGTTGTTTGTTTGTTGTTGGTTTAATTCCTAGCAACATGTAAGGTGATTTCAGGACGGCTACCAACTTATGACAGTGCACACTCATGGCAACTTTATATTGCTGTCCCACTGCGATACCAGGCTGCCAGCACCATGATCTGATACCCCACTGAGTCACATTATCCTGATATTGAGCCAACCACTCCTTGCCCTATCCTAATAATGCCAAGCACCTGGCTAGGAAGCGACAAGTATACATTTTTAAGTCATTGATGGTACACAGAGGTTCACTTTCATATAATGCTTGCTACCAACTCACTGCATTTTGTGTCACCAGGGTTCACTTTTTTATACTCAGGTATTTGATTATTTCCACGTCTTCACGGATTTATGAGCTTTTCTTAATTAAATTCATCATTCTTGTTGGTCACGCAGATCCTGTGAAAACATTGTTGGTGTTATATAAGGGGGGTAAAGGGTTATTATTAGGTTTTATTAGTTTAAAAAAAAGGAAAAATGTATATTTTACTGCTGAAAATACTGCTTTTAAGGCCCTTAACATGATTATACTTCCATATACTACACATGAGCAGGTCATTACATTGTGTGTAGCCTGCCACATAGGTCCACTTTAATACACTACACATGAGCAGGGCATCACATTGTGTGTAGCCTGCCACTGAGGTCCACATTAATATACTACACACGAGTAGGTCATTACATTGTGTGTAGCCTGCCACTGATGTCCACTTTAATATACTACACATGAGCAGGTCATTATATTGTGTGTAGCCTGCCACTGAGGTATATGTTAATATACTACACATGAGCAGGTCATTACATTGTGTGTAGACTGCCACTGAGGTCCACTTTAATATACTACACCCGAGCAGGTCATTACATTGTGTGTAACCTACCACTGAGGTCCACTTTAATATACTACACATGAGCCGGTCATTACATTGTGTGTAGCCTGCCACCGAGGTCCACTTTAATATACTACACATGAGCAGCTCATTACATTGTGTGTAGCCTGCCACTGAGGTCCACTTTAATATACTACACACGAGCAGGTCATTACATTGTGTGTAGCCTGCCACTGAGGTCCACTTTAATATACCACACACAAGCAGGTCATTACATTGTGTGTAGCCTGCCACTGAGGTCTATGTTAATATACTACACACGAGCAGGTCATTACATTGTGTGTAGACTGCCACTGAGTTCCACTTTAATATACTACACACGAGCAGCTCATTACATTGTGTGTAGCCTGCCACTGAGGTCCACTTTAATATACTACACACGAGCAGCTCATTACATTGTGTATAGCCTGCCACTGAGGTGCACTTTAATATACTACACATGAGCAGGTCATTACATTTTGTGTGGCCTGCCACTGAGGTCCACTTTAATATACTACACACGAGCAACTCATTACATTGTGTGTAGCCTGCCACTGAGGTCCACTTTAATATACTACACATGAGCAGGTCATTACATTGTGTATAGCCTGCCACTGAGGTCCACTTTAATATACTACACATGAGCAGGTCATTACATTTTGTGTGGCCTGCCACTGCGGTCCACTTTAATATACTACACACGAGCAACTCATTACATTATGCGTTACATTAGGTATTATATTTTATATACTATTCATATTATAAGCAATTCACTGCAAGCCTTTTTATATGTGAAATCCTTCATCGAGACAGTGTCTTGGTGTTAGAATAATGTGACCGAGTGGGATATCATGTCATGATGGTGGCGGCACCGTATCTCAGTGTGGCAAACAGCACTGTGAAGAAAGATCATCTCCTTCACCCACCATCTCTCTGACTGTAATTACGCACACATCAACATGCCACCGCACACTCCGAGCACTAGTTGGACTCATCAGTCATTGACGAGTTCACAACAAATGATGAGTTGCTGTCATCATCGTCACCGATGGACAACCAAGAAGATAGTAATTCAACACCGACTCTCCATGTCCTGACCCTTATAACCCACTCTCCGCCTACCTATCATAGCCCTTGCTCCATCCAGTTCCGCCCGACGGTTTGGGTGTGGGTTACCATGGCAACGGCCAGGTGCCCTTGACAACCCTTGCTTATCGCACCTAGCAGCACCGGGGTATCATCACCTTATCTGGTCCGAGGGTCACGTGGGAGCGAGCAGTGTGTGGAGAGGGGTGTGTGGGTGGGTGTGGATGGGGGTGTGGGTGTGTGAAGAGGGTGTGTGTGGGTATGGGAAGGGTTTGTGTGGGTGGGTGAAGTGGTGTGTGGGTGTGTGTGGAGTGGTGTGTGTGGAGTGGTGTGTGGGTGTGTGGAGTGGTGTGTGTGGGTGTGGAGTGGTGTGTGTGTGTGGAGTATTGTGTGTGGAGTGGTGTGTGGAGTAGTGTGTGGAGTGGTGTGTGGGTGGGTGTGGAGTGGTGTGCGTGTGTGGGTGGAGTATTGTGTGTGGAGTGATGTGTGTGTGGGTGTGGAGTGGTGTGTGTGTGTGTGTGGAGTGGTGTATGTGTGCGGGTGCGTTCTATTTACAGTAAATTCGTCATTTCCGTATGCTGTATGTCACCAAACAGTGCATGGTATGTTGGTGTTTTACGTCCTAGCACCATCTGTTGAATCAAATTTAGTGAGGGTAAATATACTACTGAAGTCGGCATGTTTGTATTCTATTTGGACCTAATCTATTTAGATATAATATAAAATCGAAGGCAGAGTGAGTGAGCGCTGCCAGAAAAGTTACAGCGCTTGAAGGCAGGTGGCGACACAATCGGCCCGGATGCAAAGTCGATGAACAATTTAATAACAGATCAGTATAGAAGATGAGTTAGAATATAATAAGGTGTGAAAGCTTCCGATTAATTATACTTGTATAATGCTTATACATCACATATAGTTTATTTTGAATATTCCTGTGAGCATCAATATTTATGTGGGGGATATATGTCAGTGTGCGTGAGTCTGAGCGACTGCGCAGGCGTGTGTGTCGCAGGGTCGGGGGGAGGGTGAGTGTGAGTATGTGTGAGGGGGTTGTGTGTGTATGGGGGGGGGGGGTACATACTATCCTACCTCACCTGTTGTATAGACGCTGAACACAGTGGACCCTAAGACGCCAATTTGGGAGCGAGGCTTCACTGAACCGTGACGATAGGTCACGCACAGCGTCCCGGATTAACGCCGGAACACTCCACTGGGCATGCGCCGTGACGTAATGACCTCCCAACCCCCTGTACCGGCAAGCATCAACTAATCACAGGGCGCTGCTCGGTGTTAGCGGAATAGTTGTGTTGTGTGCGCCAGTGTGTGTGTGTCAGTGTGTGTGTGTCAGTGTGTATCAGGGTGTGTGTCAGTGTGTGTATGTGTGTGTCAGTGTGTGTGTATGTGGGTGGGTGTCAGTGTGTGTGTGAGGGTGTTTGTGTTAGTGTGTGTGTCAGGGTGTGTGTATGTGTGTGTCAGTGTGTGTATGTAGGTGGGTGTCAGTGTGTGTGTCAGGGTGTTTGTGTTAGTGTGTGTGTCAGGGTGTGTGTATGTGTGTGTCAGTGTTGTGGTGTTCTCTGTGGCGGAGTGGTTAGAGTGTCTCACTTTTCTAGGTCAGACTCCTAATCTGAAGATCGGTGGTTCGATTCCCCATGCCCCCATCTCTGCCAATTTGGATTTCCACCGCTGTGGATAACTTACAAAGTCATCAAAGGCCAGATGCTCACATACCATGTCTCTGTGGTGTGGGAGGTTAAAAATCCCTTGGGTCGGTAAAAGTGTAGGCTCGGGCTTTCTATCGACAAACTGTCTAATGGTGAAAACAAGTCTATTCAGGCTTATCCATAATTGGCAGTATAAATCTTCACACAAAAAAAAGTGTGTGTGTGTATGTGGGTGGGTGTCATTATGTGTGTGAGGGTGTTTGTGTCAGTGTGTGTGTAAGTGTGTCTTCGTGTATGTCACTCTCTCATACTCTCTCACACACTGACACAATCAAAGACTGACACACTCACACACTTACAGTTACACACACTTCCTCACACACTCACACACCAACCCTGTCACACACTCAAACACTTACCCACACACTCACATACTCATATTCACATTCACACACACTTACACATATTCACACACACTTACACATATTCACACACACACCAGTGTGTGTGAATATGTGTAAGTGTGTAATGACCTGCTCATGTGTAAGTGTGTGTGAACATGTTCACACACACTTACACATATTCACACACACTGGTGTGTGTGAATACCCATTCACACACACACACCCCGACCCTGCGACACACACCAGATTTATGGTTAGATAAAACTAAAAAAATCAACCATACACACTCATATACATTCACACAAACTAGATACACTGTGTAAGTGTGTGTGAATATGTGTAAGTGTGTGTCACTATGTGTAAGTGTGTGTGAATATGTGTAAGTGTGTGTGAATATGTGTAAGAATGTGTGAACATGTGTAAGTGTGTGTGTATGGTTGATGGAGGTCCATTGCAGCCAACCTTTGGCAGTGCACACTCATGGTGACTTTATAGTGCTGCCCCACTGGGAGACCAGACCACCAGCACCATGACCTGATATTTCACTCAGTCACATTATCCTGACACTGAGCCAACCAGTCCTTGCCCTATCATAATAATGCTGAGCGCCTGGCTAAGAAGCGACAAGTATAAATATTTTTAAGTTATTGGTTTGACTCAACCAGGGATCAAATCCCATGATCTACCGTTCAACTCATTCGTCCATGCCGTCTGGTCGCATGACTGTGTGTGTGCCTATGTCTAGTATGTGTGTGTGGAGGGGCTGGTTGTGGGGGTGTATTAGTGTTCGCCCCTGCGTTGCCGTATGGAGGAGTCGAGATGAGGAGTTGGGAGGGGGGGTGGGGGGTAGGGGGGGGGGGGGGGGGGTGTTGTTACGCTCCTTTGCCTAGGCCGCCCTCAAAGCGGGTATTGTAATGGGGCGGGACACCCGCAGTATGTGCAGTGTGTATGTGTGGGGGTGGGTGGCCGGGGAGGTGTGTGTGTAAGGGGAGGTATGTGTGTGGAGGGGGAGAGGTTGGGGGTGGCATTGTGACCAGCCCGCCTGTTGGATGTGTGTGGTATTGTGCGTGTGGTTGGAGGTGGGTGAGGGGGGGAGGGGCGGCTGGTAAGATGGGTAGAGGGGGGCCGGGGGGGGGGGGGGCAACTGGTAAGGGGTTTAGGGGGAGCAGGTAATGCCTGACTGACTAACAGCTGGTAAGAGGGGTTCGGGGGGCAGCTAATGCCTGACTCTGATGCCCCGGTCACATCGTAGTTGAACATAGCTGAACGTAGTGGAGGCTAACGTGGGTAAAACCTGGTGTATGTACATTAAACTATGTTGAAATACTTTAAGGTATGGCAGGTTTTGGTACGGATAAATACATTACGGTACGGATAAATATGTTATGGTATGGTACGTTCAACTACGTTAGCCTCCACTACATTCACCTACGTCCACTAACGGCTATGTGACCAGGGCATCGTCCAAGTACGCTAGAGCATGCTAGAATATGGTAGAGTATGTTAAAGTATGCTAGAGTATGCTAGAGTGCGCTAAGTATTTTAGCATCATAAATGCAAATTCAGCCTCTAACGTAGCGCTCTTTTGAACATGTCTAAAAATCTAATCGGACATTACGGCTCACCCACGTTATTACCAAGTTAGCATCACAGACAGTATGTTCAACTACGTTCATCTACGTTCAACTACATTAGCCTCCACTACGTTCAACTACGTCCACTAACGTGTATGTGACCGGGGCATGACTAACTGACTATGGACGACAGCAACCGACAAAAGCACATCTGTTATCTGCCTTGCACCTTTCAGTTCGCTACTCCCACATAGTGGACACTGAGGTTTGTTTGTTGGAGTTTTACATCCCAACAACAGCTAAGTTCATTTCAGGATGTGTACAGACTTGTGACAGTGCCACACTTATGGCAACTTTATGGTGCTGCCCCACTGGGATATCAGGCCGCTGGCACCATGATCCGATATCTCGTCACACAGTCACATTATCCCGATACTGAGCTTACAAGTCCTTGCCCTGTCCTAGTAATGCCAAGCGCCAGGCTAGGTAGCGACAAGTATCTATTTTGTAATTCATTGGTTTCACTCAACCTGCTTTCAAACTCCCATAGCGACTTGTGACAGTGCGCACTCATAGTGACTTTATAGTGCTGCCCCACCAGGAGACCAGGCTGCCGCCACCATGACCCAATATCCAACGCAGTAGTTTTATTCTGACACTGAGCTAACCAGTCCTTGTCATATCCTAATAATGCCGAGCGCCAGGCTAAATAGCGATTGGGAGGTGGGGGTGGTGGGGCGGAGGTGAGAGTAGCGACAAATATCAATTTTGTAAGTCATTGATTTTACTCCGCCTGCTTTCTAAACTCCCGACCTTCTGCACAGGAAGCCTGCGCTCTTACCGATTTGCCACCGCGTCCGGTTGGGGTGAGTCTATGTGTGTGTGGGGTGGGGGGAGTGGGAGGGTATGGGTACAACCAGTTCCTGCATAGTGGTGGCGCCACCTCGGCGGCCGGCACCGTCTGGGGGGTATTGTCATTTGGGTGGGGGGGGGGGGGGGAGGCGGCACAAAGGGCGCGGGTTTCCCGGGCGTGGGGCGGGGACGGCGGGGAGGGGGCTCGGGCGGGGTAGACTGGGTCTGTGACGGGGGGAGATGCCCGGGGTGCGGCGCGGGGACGTCGGGGAGGGCGACCCGGGGGTCCCTGCCTACAGTCCCCGGCAACACCGTCAACGGGCGGCGGCAGGCCGAGTACCCGGCCCGGTGTGGGTGTACTGCCCCGACACCCTCCTTACCTACTCGGCCATCGCGAAAGCTTCCCCTGCAGAAGATCGGGAGTTCGAATCCCAGTCAAGTCAAACCAATGACTTATAAAAGTGATACTTGTCGCTACCTAGGCTGGTGCTCGGCATTAATAGGATAGGACAAGGGCTGGTTAGCACAGTGTCAGGATAATGTGACTGTGTGGGATATCGGGTCATGATGTCGGTGGCCTGGTCTCTCAATGGGGCAGCACTATACAGTCACCATGAGTGTGCACTGTAACAAGTGACTACTAATTGTGATATGACCTTAGATGTTGCTAGCATGTAGAACAACAAACACAAACAAGCAGCTTGTAATATCTTGCAGGGTCATGTCGTGAGTAGTACAATGAAAGTTGACCTTTAAACCGGCATCAGTCACGTGACCCAATTGTTGTCATGTGTCAGTCATGTAGAGCATGCTCCTTTAAGAAAAGCCCCATGATAGGCGCTTAGAGATTAATTGTATTTAAATAATAATAATAATAATAATATGTAATCAGACGAATAAATAGGTTTCCCCCCTCCAACAAAAAGATATATCTTAGCATACGCTGTCATCTGATTAATGATCAACATAAACCAGGATCACCCGGCTATAATACCATACACGTCATATGAATATAATGTATGGCTTACACTACACAACTTTGAAAACATGGCAATTCCAACTGCAATGTGCCATGTGGGTACTATGGAAGGAGGAAGACCAATTTCTCAAGTTTAACCCCCCCCCCCCCCCTGCTAATAAATGAATATATTAACCCACCCCCTCGTCCTTCACTAGTAACACGGGATGGGATGGCTGAGCGGGCAAAGCACTCGCTTCCCGTGGGTTCGAGTCCCGGCATAGTAAAGCCCAAAGACTTACAGAATTGATACATGGCAATGGGAATTACTGAGTTGGATATCATGTTGTGGTACCGGCAGCGTGAGATCCCAGTGAGGCAGTACTATGCGGGTACTATGATTGCGCACTGCCACGTTTGTTTGTTTTCGCTTTACGTCTTAGCAACATCTAAAGTCATATCAGGACGGGTAATGACTTGTGACAGTGCACACACTGTGGCGACTTTATAGTGTAGCCCCACTGGGAGATCAGGCCACTGACACCATTACCCGATAGTTAATTCAGTGGCATTATCCTAATATTGAGCAAACCAGTCCTTGTCCTATCTTATTAATGCTGAGTGCCAGACTAGCTAGCGAGAAGTATAAATTTGATAAGTCATCGGTTTGACTCAGCTGTGGTTCGAAACCACGACCCGTCAAATGGGAAGCTAGTTAGCGTTCTTACCGAATCGGCCATCCAGTTGTCACGAGTCGGTATCCTTCCGTCCTAACACCAGTCTTACTATTGTTAGACGTTGTTTGGATGTAAAACCCCCCAAAACCCTGAGCCTCCCCCTCACCCCTTCAGAAGCAACCACCACGCCGCGCCATCCCACCTGTTTGTCACGTCAACCCGGTGTCTGTCTGTAGTTCTGCATCCTGCCGACAGAGGTCGCGTCGCGGCCAGATCAAAGAGACGCTGACCGCGGTGAGGTGCGTGTGTGCTGGGGGGGGGGGGGGGGGGGGGGGGGGGGGGCGCAGGGGGTAGGAACGGGAGGGTGGGATGAGGTATGGGGGAGGGATGTGTTGTGTCAGGTTACTAGGGTAGAGAGTGATGGTTGAGTGGTGGTAGTGGTGATTGTGTGTGGAGCGGAGAGTGGGGTGGAAAGGGGGAGGGAGGGGTATGTGTGGTGTACATGGTATAGTGGGGTGTCGTGGTGTGTTGTGTAGTGGTGGTGAATCTTTGTGTGAGTTGGGGAGCTCAGGCGAGGGGGTGGGTGGGGACGGGGAGGTGAGGTGTGGTGCGGGAGCCCGGGTGGGGGCGTGATGGGTCGTGGGGTGGGAGTGAGGGTAGTGGGGTGGGCGTGTTGGTATGGGGTGGGAGTTAGGGTTAGTGGGAAGTTAAGGGAAGGTAGTGGGGTGGGAGTGAGGGTAGTGGGGTGGGAGTGGGAGTAGAGGGGTAGGAGTGAGGGTAGTGGGGTGGGTTGTGAGGGTAGTTGTGTAGTGGGGTGGGGAGTGATTGTAGTGGGGTGGGGTGAGGGTATAGTGGGGTGGGAGGGAGGGTAGGGGGTGGGGAGGGAGAGTGATTGGTAGTGGGGTGGCGGGTGAGGGAGGTGGGGTTGAGGTGAGAGTAGGTGGTGGGAAGGGCCGATGTGGGGATAGGGGGGGGGGGGGTGGGGTGGTGGGTAGTATGTTGTGTGTGTTGGTGCGTGTGGGGTGGGGGAGCTGTGGATGAGCGTAGGGGGTGGGGGTGTTGGAGGGAGAGAATACTGAAGGATGTGATGCTTAGTGGGGTGGGATTGAGGGTGGTTGGAGGTGGAGGTGAGAGTGGTGGGAGTGGGGGTGTGGTGTGGAGTTGGAAAGTGTTGGTGTGGTGATGGTGGTGGGGGTGGAGGTGAAAAAATAGTGGTGAGAGGGTCGGGTGGGTTGGAGTAGGAGGGGTCGGGTCAGGGTGGTGTGGTGGAGGTGAGAGTAGTGGGGTGGGAGATGAGGGGGTGGTAGGGTTGGGTGAGAGTGTGGGTGAGAAGGGGGGTGGAGGTGAGAGTAGTGGGGGTGGGAGTGATGGTGGTGGGGTGGAGGGTGAGAGTAGTGGGGGTGGGAGTGGAGGCGGGTGGGGGTGTGGTGAGGGTGAGAGTTTAGTTAGGGTGGGAGTGTTGGTGGTTGGGTTAGAGGTGAGAGAGTGGGGTGGGAGTGGGGGCGGTGTGGGTGAGGGTGAGAGTTGTAGGGTGGGAAGTGGGGGGGTGGTGGGGTGGTGGTGAGAGTTGTGGGGTGGGCGTGGAGGCTGTGTGGTGAGGGTGAAGAGTAGTAGGGGTGGGAGTGGGGGTGGTGGGTGGAGGGTGAGAGTAGTGGGCGCAGGGTGGAGTGGAGGCGGAGTGGTGAGGGTGAGAGTAGTAGAGTGGGGGTGGTGGTGTGGAGGCGAGAGTAGTGGGGGGGGAGTGTTGGGAGGTGAGAGAAGTGCGGTGGGTAGTGAGAGTCGTGGGGTGGTGAGGGTGGTATGTTGGGGGTTAGAGTAGTGGGGTGAGAATGGTAGGTTGTGGGTGAGAGTAGTGGGCGTGGGAGTGGGGGGTGTGGGGTGGAGGTGAGGTAGTGGGGTGGTGGTGATGGGGTGGAGGTGATGTTAGTGGGGTGCTAGTGGGAGTAGTCGGGTGGAGGTGAGAGTAGTGGGGTGGGTGTGGTGGGGCGGAGGTGAGAGTAGTGGCGTCGGACTGAGGATGGTTGGGTGGGTGTCAGGAGATAGCGGGGGGGGGGGTGATGTGTAGAAAGTGGTAGATGGGGAGCAAAGGAAGGGAGGAGGGGGGGCATGAATGGAAACATCTAGAGTGGAGTAGGGTTCTGTGGACCCGCTGGTGAGTGTATGTGTGTTGGGAGGGGGGGGGTGGCTAGGGGCCACAGTCAGGCAAGTGGAATGGTAGTACGGAACTTAAACGATTCTACAGACTACATACCCATCTAAAGCACCACCCCTGTCTACCTAGTTCTAAGTAGGTCACCATCCAGCCTCGTTTTGAGCCGGATCGGATTAACTAGGTCAACACGCTTTTCTTGCACATGTCATTATTGATGTTCTGGTCATACTGAGTCAATCAGGAAAACCTTGAATCATGCTGTCGGTCGCGATGCGACAAAGACTGCTTTCATGACTTGACTGTCGCTCTCCATTTAGCTCTCTGCTGTGAGAGTTGCGTCCATGAGTCGGTCTGAATGTCTCTCAATTTCATGAAAGCTGCCTGCAAAAGTGTTGAAGTGCTGCTGGCTTTTGCAAGTTACCAGCGGCACTCTCTCGGGGAGCAAATAGAGGTTTCACACTGGCAAGAACATGTCAAGACAGGCGCAAAACTATTTGTCCCTGCAGTGGCTGGTCGGGAGATGTTGGGAGTTCCATACATCAACCGCCCTTAATGCTGCCACAGTGACATGGTTTTCTGTTTAGGGTTTGCTCCCTTAGCCTTCGGTTCTGTCAAGAACCTGTACCACAAGGCAGTGGTTTACAACTCTGCAAGGCAGGGGTGCAAACCCCCTGAGGTACTGCTATACCTGCAATACCTGCATACCTCTACAAACCTTGAATAATGAGTAGTATAGTGAATCATGCAAGTATAAATAGTCAGAGGATTTACTCGTGTTATATCGGTGAATAATTGTGAGTTTGTATGTCGCAATTAATATCAAAGTTGGTGTGTCTCCCGGTGCGACTGTGTGATTGGCCCAATAGGTGGCACCACCATCCAGTACTGGTGAACCTGGCCCTAGTCTCAGCCCTCTTGTGTCTAGATAAAAGATTCACCCGGTACTTGTACTACAAGTTGTAGTACATGGGTGAAGGACAACGTAGTCTAAATACGGGCGAAAATAGCTTTAGTATGGAACATGAACTAGAAACTGCGGTTCCAGGATCCAATGGCTACATATATCGGCACAGAGTTGGTGAAATGGGAGAGAATGCAAAAAGACAAGATGGCGGCCGTAGAACACCGTCGATTTCACTTTTAAATCTTATTAAACTAGCTATTATATTATATTTTTCAACTCAAAGGTAGTGGGCTATCAATAAGACATGTGTAAAGAATAAGTGTTGCTTCTTAGATTGTGAATTTATGATCTCAATTCATTGACCCGCATTTTCGACAGCTTTTACATAGGGTTGGTTTGCACCCCTACTGCAGCAGTACGGGGTGAATCTTGTGTCTATCTTGTGTCTAGTTAATATTATATTCCATAGCCAACATTTATAATGATAATAATACACTTATGAAAGCTTTTATTTATATATTTATTTATTTATTTATTCAAGCATTAGGGATATTCTATTTATTTATTCTGGCATTAACTATTATTTTCCATAGCCAACATTTGTAATAATAATAGACTTATTATGCATTTATTTATTGATTGATTGATTTATTCAAGCATTAAGGATGTTCTACTTATTTATTCAAGTATTAAGTATTATATTCATGAGGCAACATTTATAACGATAATAATAGACGTATTAGGAATTTATTTATTCAAGCATTAAGGATGTTCTAATTATTTATTCAAGCCTTAAGTATTATGTTCTAAGCCAACATTTATTATAATAATAATAGACTTATGGTACTTTTTTTTAGTTAAGTGAAAAGATTCAAGCATTAAGCATGTTCTATTTATTGTTACCCACCAACTAAAATCAACTGTCAGGTATCTGCACTTTCCCTTTCATTTTACTGTATTTCTACCAATTTGGGTCTTATTCTGTTGGTTTTTTGTGTGTTTCTTTCTTGAAGATTTATACTGCCTATCATGGATAAGTCTGAATAGACTTGTTTTCACCATGAGACAGTTTGTCGATAGAAAGACCGAGCCTACACTTTTACCGACCCACGGGATTTTTAACCTCCCACACCACATAGACATGATATGAGAGCAACTGGCCTTTGAAGTTATACTCCGTAATAAGTTAATTGCCCCAGCACTATCTTTATATCAAAATACCACCGGCATCCAGGGTTCCCGCGGATCCTTAAAGTCTTAAATTGATTAGTCAATTTTCAAGGGCTTGAAAAGTCTTAAATATGACTTTTCTGTGAAATGTCTTAAAGAGGTCTTAAATTGGCTTTGGCCACTATAATATTTTTTCAAGATGTTTGACCGGCTAGCTATCTTCACAAAGCACAAATGCAGTGGAGCTGAAATGTGTCGAAGTTGATGCTATAGTCTATGGACCATAATGTACTGGTAAGAAATATGTATGTTACATTTGAGGTGAAGATAGGTCTTAAATTGTATGAAAATTCGTATTAAATAGTCTTGAATAGGTCTTAAATGTGATTGGCTGATAGCGCAGGAACCCTGTCATCTCAATGACCTAGTGAGCTATTTCCCACCACCCCTGCAATCACCGCTACTGCAACCACCGTTATAATGCTGAATTAGTGATGAGAGTCGGTTACATCTTCATAATCAATCATCGGTTTCAGTAAACCGATCGATGATTGATTAATAATCAGTTTGGATAAATACACACATTTGTAAATATCTGTAGACAACATGCACACAAGCTGTGCCGAATGTTGTCCGATAATTAATTCAAGACAGTCTTAAGTTCTATTAAATGTATATCTATATACATAGTGGACCATACACTACAAAATGATTACAAATTTATTTATATGTTTCTTTTCAGTTTGAAATGCCACTAGTACAACTTTAGGTGTAATTTCTAAATCTTTAAAATTTAATCTGATGTATTAACTAACATCGATAGTTGCTTTTTCTAAACAAGCGCTTGAATTGACTGGTGAAATAACCGACTTTCGACTCTAGTCAATGATCACCCTACCACTCACTACACTGCACTCTCTCTATATTCAATCCACTAATTAAAGCCTTTCATTCAGCTTACTAATTGAAGCTCTTCAAATTAAGAACCCAATCACCTTAAGCTGCCATTTTGGCCTTCTTGCTATATGTGTGATGCTGCGACCACCTATTCACCTATTCGCTGTCTAGAGGCGGGGCGCGTCAGATGTAAGATAATAAATAACTGAAGTTTCAGACTGTTGTAGGTTCTTGAACTTCTCCAAACTTGAGGTGGGAAACGCTCGGACTCCTGCCGGTGCGACTTGTAACTTTTAAGTCGCCTGACGGCAAGGCAGAATGATGAGCTTCCTGCTGAGGAGGGTGCGGACGATACTTCCTGGACGATACCAAAGAGTTCCTTATCATTTAGGTGTGTTATCATTTCCGTTATGTTCTATGCTTGCGATTTGTAATTATTCACAGACATAACTTCTTTTTATGTTGCTTCATAGTAAGAGTACAACAACGTATGTTTTCTTTTCTTTCTTTCCCTCTGGTTAGATGTCCGGGGAGCAATCATCAACGAAGCGGCTCTTCCTGCAGTCTCAATGGTCAGTGGGTGCTACGTCGTCATGCCACCCGGCAAAGCAGCAATGGGCAACGTCCAAGTGGCCGAGCCTGTAGCAGTGAAGCCATCTGTCATAGCGGCCCAACCAGAATCAGCGGCCCTATCAGCCGCATTGGTTTATTCCATCGCTACGCCTCCTGCGCCCCCATCCCAGGTCCAACCCACTCTCAAACCCAGCATGGTGGCACCTTCGGCTCTTGAGTCTGTGTCACTGGACCTGGCTTTGTTTACGCCAACAGGCCCACTAGCGGTATCTGAGCCACCAATAGCAGTGGCCCCACCAGTGGCCTTGACCTTCCCTGCGCCAGTTGATCCACCCGTTGTCTCAGGCTTTTCGAATGCTCTGGTAGTCGCCCACATCCCTCTCGGCGAATTGGCGACAGTGAACCCACCTGCCACAATGGACATTCTTGTTGACCCATTTCCCTCAATGGACTTCCTTAAGGACCCACCTGCCGCAGAGGCCCCTTTCGTGGGCCCCCCAAATTCCCCAGTGGCCCTCGCTATTGAGCCATATGGCCCAGAGGCCTTTGTTGGTGACACAGCTGTTGCTGCTTCTCCTCTGTGTGACCCAGATGTTCCAGAGGATCAACTCAAAGTTCCAGCACCTCGCTCTGCACGGTTCTCACGTGGCAAGGGGAAGCGGCAGGGGCGCTCGAAGAAGAGTTAGAGCAGAGTCGATTGTCATCTTAATACATCTTTTTGTTGCTGATGACCATTGAAGTATTTGCTTGTTCAGTGGATCAGTGGGAGTTTTTCCAGAAAATAACCACCAGAATCTCAAGTTATAGCGTAAAATTATTGGTTCTGTCAAAACTGTGCATGCTAAGTATGTCATGCATGTGGGGAATGGATGCTTTCTGCCAAGGGAAGTTTTCCCTCAGGTAGCTGCGTAGGCTTAAAAAAAAGTTTTAAAAGCAATATAAAATTGCATAAAATTGTAAGCTATGAATTACTATCAATTTTAGTATATTATATAATTATGTATATCTCAAATGAATTAATTCCCTCCGTATAATAAATTTTAAATTGTAACAATCAGTTATATATACGTATATATATATATATATATATGAATCACTATTTTCTGAAATGGAAAACTTGGATATTCATCTCAGAACAGAGAGATAGAAATCTTTGATTGTGATACAAAGTATATTTAACAAAAAAAAGGTAATGATCTCAGGCACAGGTGTGCACTTGAGATGCAATACAATTAGATTTTACGGACATACATGTTTATTTTAAGTTGTTAATACAGCAATGACAAATGTGTCAAACTATAAAGGACCTGTGTTGTTGTTTCTTTAAGAAAGTAAGTCATCATCATCATCATCATCATCATCATGCTGTCAGTCGCGACGCGTCAAAAACTGCTTTCATTACTTGACTGCCACTCTCCATTTAGCTCTCTGCCATGAGAGTTGCGTCCATGAGTCGATCTTAATGTCTCTCAGCTTTAGGTTTCTCTTGATGGCATCCTTACATTTCATGAAAGCTGCCTGCAAAAGTGTTGAAGTGCTGCTGGCTTTTGCAAGTTACCAGAGGCACTCTCTCGGGGAGCAAATAGAGGTTTCACACCGGCAAGAACATGTCAAGAGAGGCACAAAAGTATTTGTCCCTGCAGTGGCTGGTCGGGAGATGTTGGGAGTTCCATACATCAACCGCCCTTAATGCTGCCACAGTGACATGGTTTTCTGTTCAGGGTTTACTCCCCCTTAGCCTTCAGTTCTGTCAAGAACCTGTACCACAAAGCAGTGGTTTACAACTCTGCAAGGTAGGGGCGTCAAACTCCCTGAGGTATTGCTATACCTGCAATACCTGCATACCAGAAAGTAAGTAGCCCTTTTGTAAAGGTGTAGTCATTAGAACAGCAATATCTAAATATCGTCTGCATATTTGGAGCATTTTGGAACTCTTGTAATTCAGATAAATGACATATTGTTTCGGCTATTAAAAATCCTCAGCTTCATTGTGAAATATCGAAAAAAATAATAGATGCTTCTGAATAAATAGACATATATCAGACATTTACATACATCAGATGCATTTGCACCAAAGAGACTATCCTTGCACACAGCAGATGACAATTACGCACATCAGACGATCTTTATGCGCAGCAGACGAAATTTACACACAGTAGATGACATTACACACAGCAGACAGTCATTTAACTACAGCAGACGACATTTACACACAGTAGGTGGCATTATGCTCAGCAGATGGTCATTTACCACAGCGGACGAAATTTACACACAGTAGATGACATTATGCACAGCAGATGACATTTAGTTACAGCAGATGACATTTATCCACATCAGACGACATTAGCCACAGCAGACGGTCAAGGATATTTACACACAGAAGATTGTCATTTAACCATTGTAGATGACATTTAGAAAGAGCAGATGGTAATTTAACCACGGCAGACGATATTTACACACAGCAAAGGACATTTACTCACAGCAGACATCATTTATGCACATCAGATGGTCATTTAACCACAGCAGACGACATTTCCACACTGCAGACTACATTTACACACTGCAGACGACATTTAGATGATGCAGCCAACATTTACACACTGCACACGACACTTACGCGCTGCAGTTGACATTTACACACTGCAGACAACATTTACACACAGCAGATGAGATTTACACACTGCAGACAGTCATTTAACTACACCGGACGACATTTATACACAGCAGACGACATTTGCAGTCCCAAGCGAGAGTCCTTCTCACGGTAATCAGCTTCATCAGTGTGAAGTCAACAGCCGAGGACGAAGAACATGGAGTGCCCGCTGATGGCTAGAAGCAGCCGACATCTGTTAGAGAAGTGTGTGTGTTTGGGGGGTGGGGGGGAGGGGGGGGTCGGAGGTTAAGCGGATGTACACCGGTGTCGGGTGTAAGGAGGGAGGCTGACCCCGGGGGTAAGAGAGGTTGGCTTGGCGGGGATTTGGTGCGGAGTGATGTAGTCAGTAATGGGTCACAAGGGCAGGGATGGGGACAGGAGCGGGAGGGAGGGCGGGGGGAGAGTGGTGGGGGGAGGGGAGGGAGGAGCGGGGAGGGGGGAGGAGGAAATGGGTAGGGAAGGAAGGAAATGGGTAAGGGGTAAGGAGGAGTGGGAGGGGGGAGGGAAGGAAGGAGGAGAGGAGCGAGGGTGGGAGAGAGGGAGGGAGGAGGGGAGCGGTGGGAGGGGGGAGGGCAGGGGAGATTTCATGAAAAAGCTTCATCACGCACAGTTACTATGGAGACACCATGTTCACAGGGTTCTTGTGGGTGCGTCTTTGTAGGTGTTTAATTTGAAGTGAGAACATGTTTAAATTACATTACTTTTGGTGTGCACACCTAAATGCAGGACGCTATATAGGCTTCATCAGTAACGGGTTGTATTGAATCGACTCAGTATTGTTGTTGTTTTAACTCGCAGGAAGAGTGACTGAGCGTGGACAGACAAGCTACAGCGCTTGCAGGCAGAGGGCAACACAATCGGCCCCGGTTGCATAGTCGATGAACAATTAATAATAGATTAGTACAGTGCATGACTTAGAATATAATAAGGAGTGAAAACATCCGAATAATTATACTTGTATAATGCTAATGCATTTTTTCTCATTTTCAAAAACACTTCCCCACGCCATTGGAGCCATGACCAGGATTCTGAACATGTTGCACATTGTATAATGCTGAACCTTCCCTGTCTAGGCCTATGTACTGTAAGTGCGCCACCTGGATATTTGCAATTGTAAGTACCCGACTTACAATTCCAGGGGGACAAGTCTAGTGAGGTACACTGACCTCCGCAAGGTGAAATGCCACAAGTAGATTGATTGCATCAGGGAATCTAGATAGTCTAATGCTTAGGACACTTGCCTCGGAATGGCAGAATGTGTGGGTTCTAGTGCCGCTCTAAGAGTGATGTTCCTTTCGTTTTCAAGTTTTCAAAAGCACCTTCCATGATTGGTTGGTTGTTGAAGTTTTACATCCTGGCAACATCTAAGGTTATATGACGACGCGCCCCCGAACTAGTACCATGAAACATATTGCTCAGATGGAAGGTTAAACTAAGCCGTTAAGTCAGTTAGTCTTCACAGGAACACTCTACAAACTATCTCGGAGACGCCCAGCCCTGAAAACCACACTGGATGGCCAAATGAGTTGAGCGTCCGTCTCCTGTTTTGGTAGATTGGGGGATCCGAACGCATGAGTTTGTGGGTTTGAACCCTGGTCGAGTCAAACTAATGACTTACAAATTTATACTTGTCGCTTCCTAGCCTGGCGCTCGGCATTATTAGGCAAGGACTGGTTGGCTCATTGTCAGGATAATGTGACTGAGTGGGATATCAGGTCATCGTGCTGTTGACATGTTCTCCCATTGGGACAGCACTATAAAGTCCTCATCAGTGTGCACTGTCACAAGTCGGTACCCATCCTGATATGACCTTAGATGTTGCTAGGACGTAAAACAACAAACAAACAAAGCCAACCCTGAAAGGTAACAATACTTTTTTCGGTGACAAATTAATAGCTTTTAATTTATTTTTTTGATAAAGATGGCAGTGCTAGGCAGGCAGTATGAGTGTCGATTCTTGAAGGGAGTTTGTGGAACTTCTTGAATGCCCCCAGCCCGTGGGTGTCAGGTAAGGGTCAGGCATCTTACAACAGACATAGGGGTGGTGGTGGTGGCACGCCTCACCTGGGTGCAGACAGGTGTGCCGTCAGGCCGGTCACGTGACACTGTCAACTACCGGATGTAGGCCTACATAGAAGCGCGCGCAATAGGTAGTTGGAGTAGTTGTAGTAAGTCAGGGATGAAATGCTGATAGTGCTGCGGTGTTTGAACAACGTGTTAGCTGCCGCTGATAGTACCGCGAGATTGCAGCGCAGTAAAAATCGCGGAATCTGATCACCTGAAGAATGTGACAGTAATTGACAGAAGTGTTGGAGGTGGAAGTGACCGTCAGATAAAGGATGTGACAGTAATTGACAGAAGTGATGTAGGTGGAAGTGACAGACAGGTAAAGGATGTGACAGTAATTGACAGAAGTGATATAGGTGGAAGTGATAGGCAGGTAAAAGATGGGTCAGTAATTGACAGACGTGCTGTATATGGAAGTGACAGACGGGTAGAGGATGTGACAGTAATTTACAGAAGTGTTGTAGGTGTATGTGACAGACAGGTAAAGGATGTGACAGTAATTGACATAAGTGCTGTAGGTGGAAGTGACAGACAGGTAAAGGATATGACAGTAATTGACAGAAATACTGTAGGTGCAAGTGACAGACAGGTAAAGGATGGGACAGTAATTGACAGAGGTGATGTCGGTGTAGGTGACAGACATGTAATGGATGTGACAGTAATGGACAGAAGTGATATAGATGGAAGTGACGGACGGGTAAAGGATGTGATAGTAATGGACAGAAGTGCTATAGATGGAAGTAAAGGATGTGACAGTAATTGACAGAAGTGATGTCGGTGGAAGTGACAGATAGGTAAAGGATGTGACACTAATTGACAGAAGTGATGTAGATGGATGTGACACAGAGGTAAAAGATGTGACAGTAATTGATAGAAGTGCTGTAGGTGAAAGTGACACACAGGTATAGTATTTGACAGTAGTAGACAGGTATAGTATGTGACAGTATGTGGCGGTGACTGACAGGTAAGGGATGTGACAGTAATTGACAGAAGTGATGTAGCGGTGACAGACAGGTAATGGACGTGACAGTAGTGGACAGAGTACTATATCTGGTGGTGACAGGTACAGCTATAGTACATACAACATTGCAGGTCGAGCTGTGCTACAGAGACAAGATGGCGACTTATTGAAGTTGTCCTTAACCAGAAAGCTTTTAGGCCTTGTGCATTCTATTATAGACTTTACAGTAAGTCGACCAGAGGTCAGGCCTTGTGTGTTGCACCAAAAAGACCCCTCCCCCCATATATGGACACTCCTTTTTCACTATCTTTCTTACAGGTGGTGAATGTCGTCTGCTCTCAAATTAGGGTCATATTATACCTCATTTAGTTCAGACATCCTATGTTTCTTCTTCTAGTGAAAATATAACAATTCTTTCTTTTTTTTAAACACCCAAAAATCCCCATCAAACTAACGCTAATTTAGGCTTATTTAGTGTTAGCAGACGACAGAATTTATTTGGCGGGAAAAGGGTCAAACGCCCATTAAGTGTCGGCCGCTTGGTGGCGCCCCTCAGAAGCTTTGTGCGTGCCCGCTGTTTGATGTCTGCTCCGATGTCGGGCGCTTAGTGACGTCATCGTGTAAAACGTCACGGCCGCTATGCCACATCTCTTTGGAACAGGTCGTCTGCCTTACCCGCCTCGCTAATTCGCCGATAGATCACACCGATATTACCTGGTGTATGGTTGCTAGGACGTGAAACCCCAACAGCGAATCAACCAACCTGGTGTGTGTTGACGGTGGTGGCTCTGGCTTACTATGTTTATATATTTATCTATTTGTTTCTGGGGGATTTGGTTTGATTAAGGGCGCATTCCATGTACGCGTAATGCGTAATGCGAAATAAATTTCACCTAGTTAAAAGCAGATTTAAACAAATGTGTCTTAAGACTTATACAGTATATATATATACAAAAGATTATCATCATCATCATCATCATGCTGTCGGTCGCGATGCGACAAAGACTGCTTTCATTACTTGACTGCCGCTCTCCATTTAGCTATCTGCTGTGAGAGTTGCATCCATGAGTCGGTCTTAAACATTTCATGAAAGCTGCCTGCAAAAGTGTTGAAGTGCTGCTGGCTTTTGCAAGTTACCAGCGGCACTCTCTCGGGGAGCAAATAGAGGTTTCACACCGGCAAGAACATGTCAAGACAGGCGCAAAACTATTTGTCCCTGCAGTGACTGGTCGGGAGATGTTGGGAGTTCCATACATCAACCGCCCTTAATGCTGCCACAGTGACATGGTTTTCTGTTTAGGGTTTGCTCCCTTAACCTTCGGTTCTGTCAAGAACCTGTACCACAAGGCAGTGGTTTACAACTCTGCAGGGCAGGGGCGTCAAACTCCCTGAGGTATTGCTATACCTGCAATACCTGCATACAAGGGTTATACCGCATATATATATACACACATAATTTCAGTGGTACATTTGAGTGAGCATAACGGTCGCTGAGGCGTGAGTGAGTAGGTGGCACCACATGGAGAGCTGAGGTCATATCAGTAGATTATTGAGTCAACCAGCCGATGACTGAGGAGGCTGGGGAGTAGATGGAATCTTCCGGCTTATTATACTTGTATAATGGCTTATACGGCTTGTACATGGGACCTCAGCTCGCTATAGGAGGCCTAGAGAACGGAGAAGACGCCAAAGGAGAAGACGCCAAAGGAGATCCAGCTCGTCCAGCTCGTCCAGCCGTGGTGCTTCCCACCAACGCAAACGTAAGTGAACATTTAAAAGAATTGTTAGCGAGGAAAAAGACTTGTGGTGGTGACAGACAGTTAAAGGGACGGTAAAATATGTGACAGTAATGTGGTCATAGGTCTGTGTTGGTGGGTGGGTGATAGACACGTAAAGTAGTCATAATGGACAGGAAGTCACGTAGGTGGTAGTGACAGAACTTCGGTCTAGGACTGTCGATTGTTCTAATTGCAAATAAATGAGGGTTTCCACCACACTAGTCATCTGACTTTGTCCTTGATTTACACACTTTGCAGCAAGACGAATATATATATATATATATATATATATATATGGGTGTGTATGTGTGTGTGTGTGTGAATTTCAATCATACCTTTCTGTTTTCTTCAACCTTTTAAAAATTGTATTTACCTCCAATTCAATGTACTTCTAACGTGGACTGTCAAATAGATATGGTTCTGTTATTAGTTAAGTATCCTGTCACGTAGATTTCAGCCAGCCTACATTCATTGCACAAATTACTATTTGTATCTCAACGAAATATTCAATTAGTAGAAATCTCAACAATATTGACATTAAACTACACAGAATACCCACGGAATTCTCATAATCTATCATGATACGTGTTAACATGAGACATTGTATTTGTCGTGTTAGTTGGCCTTTAAATTAACGCTCTACCGGTCTCAGCCCTCCTCCCACCTTCCATGCCTAGCCCGACCCCAGTTTCCCCCGACACCTATACCCAGCCCAGCGCCCGGCAAAGCCCCGCTCAGCCCCCGGCAACCGCCCGCTCAACGCCCGGCGGGCCCCGCACGGCCGCGCCCCGCACAGTGCCCCCTACCCCCCGGGCCGCCCCGCCCGGCGTGCCACCCCTCCCCGCCCGGCGTGCCACCGCTCCCCCCGCCCGGCGTGCTACCCCGTCCGGCCCGGTGTGGCGGTCTCCGATGCCACAAGGCTGCCGTGCCAAATGGCGCTTCTGCGCATGCGTCAGAATCCAACAGCGTCGTCTGCGCATGCGTCAAGTCTCTAGTTTGGCCGTAATCGATTAACACCATCCGAGCCACTCGGGCCACCCGAGTCGTCAGAATTTCAAATGCTATTCGATTATTCGACCCGAGTCTGTAGGATGTGCGCATGCGCCAAAAAGTGGCTCGGGTGACCAGAGTCGATTAATCGATTACGACCAAATAGATCAGAAAACTTAAGCGCCAAGTGTCAACACACTACTGGGATGCAGTTTTGTGTGGAATTGTATGCTTTTTAGCTCAAAATGTTTAACTATGGCTAGTTTTGTCTTAGATATATTCATCAGATCATTATATTGCATGTGTGCATTTCACGCCGATGTGTCACTCGAATCCGCGCATGCGCAGAAGCGCCATTTGGCACGGCAGCCTTGTGGCATCGGAGACCGCCACACCGGCCTGGCTGGGCCGCGCCTCTGACCGCGACACCGGACACGGAGGCGCTGGTGCCGGGCGGCCCGGCACTTGTCGAACAATTATGGCGGGGCGTGCGTCCCTTTGGCTACCTTGTAACTGTAGAGGATCAAGCAGCGCCCCCTCACCCAGGTGGGCAGTCTCACAGTGACAGTCTCACACAAGGATAGTCTCACACTGGGACAGTCTCACAGTGACAGTCTCACACGGGAACAGTCTCACACAAGGATAGTCTCACACTGGGACAGTCTCACAGTAGGGCGGTGGAGGCAGTATCAGTACTATCACACAGGGACAGTCTCACAGTGACAGTCTCACACGGGAACAGTCTCACACAAGGATAGTCTCACACTGGGACAGTCTCACAGTAGGGCAGTGGAGGCAGTATCACACAGGGACAGTCTCACAGTGACAGTCTCACACGGGAACAGTCTCACACAAGGATAGTCTCACACTGGGACAGTCTCACAGTAGGGCGGTGGAGGCAGTATCACACAGGGACAGTCTCACAGTGACAGTCTCACACGGGAACAGTCTCACACAAGGATAGTCTCACACTGGGACAGCCTCACAATAGGGCGGTGGAGGCAGTATCACACAGGGACAGTCTCACACGGGAACAGTATCATAAAAGGAGTCTCACAGTGGGACAGTCTCACCGTGGGACAGTCTCACAGTAGGGAGGTCTCAGTGGAGGCAGTATCATACAGGGGCAGTCTCACAGTGACAGTCCCACACGGGAAGATTATCATGCAAGGACAGTCTCACACGGGGGCAGTCTCAGTGACACAGTCAACCAGTGGAACAGTCTCGCAGTTGGACAGTCTCACAGTGACAGTGTCACATAATGACAGATTCCCATAATACAGTCTCACAGTGACAGTGCCACATGGGGAAAGTGTCAGATAGGGACGGTCTCACAGTGATAGTGTCACATGGGGAAAGTCTCAGATAGGGACAGTCTCACAGTGACAATGACACACGGGGAAAGTCTCAGATACCGGCAGTCTCACACTAACAATGGCAGTGTCACATGGGGAAAGTCTCAGACAGGAACAGAGTTACAGTGACAGTGTCACATGGGGAAAGTCTCAGACAGAAAGAGTCTCACAGTGACAGTGACAGTGTCACGTGGGGAAAGTCTCAGACATGGACAGTCTCACAGTGACACTGTCAGTGTGACACGGGGAAAGTCTCAGATATGGACATTCTCACAGTACCAGTGATAGTGTCACGTGGGGTAAGTCTCAGACTGGGACAGTTTCACAGTGACAGTGTCACATGGGGAAAGTCTCAGATAGGGACAGAGTTACAGTGACAGTGTCACATGGTGAAAGTCTCAGACATGGACAGTCTCACAGTGACACTGTCAGTGTGACACGGGGAAAGTCTCAGATATGGACATTCTCACAGTACCAGTGATAGTGTCACGTGGGTAAGTCTCAGACTGGGACAGTCCCACAGTGACAGTGTCACATGGGGAAAGTCTCAGATAGGGACATTCTCACAGTACCATTGACAGTGTCACATGGGGTAAGTCTCAGACTGGGACAGTGTCACATGGGGAAAGTCTCAGATAGGGACAGTCTCACACAATCACAGACTCCCAATAACACGATCTCACAGTATCAGTCTTACACTGCCGGGTGGGCTAATGATGGGTTTGACTGTTGTTGTTTTACGTCCTAGCAACATCTAAGGTCATATCAGGACGGGTAGTGGTGGGTTAGGGGTAGGGTGTAAGGGAAGTTATGAGGAACATCAAGTGTGGCTTGCACTTGGAGTGAACCCTGATTGGACAACGGGAACCCTTGAGCCCCGTCCTGATGTGACCTTAGATATTGCCAGGAGGTAAAACTCCAAAAACTAACCACCCAACCCTTGAGCCTCAGTCGGCGCCTCTTCTATGGGCAGACACGCCTAGATCACTTGACTCCCGAGAGTTCGCGAGAGAGTCCGAGAACTGGCAGTGTCTACTGTTTGATGACGTCACTTCGCTCCATTTACAACCCAGGTGGCAGCGCTTCCGGAAATGAATAATTTATCTTGCGTCTCCTTTTTTCCCCCCCTTCTCCCTTTGACTATCTTTTCTGCACCGAAATTCTCGCTTTCAGTTTCAGGAAACACGTAAAGCACCCTCTTTTAGTGACGACTATTGTTCGAACTGACCTACTTTTCTCCCCAGAGATTTCTGTGTTCGGCTACTTTTCACAAAACTGGACTGGTGGTTAGCTCAGTGTCAGGATAATGTGACTGAGTTGGGATATCGGATCATGGTACTGGCGGCCTGATTTCCCAGTGGGGAAGCACTATAAAGTCGCTATAAGTGCGCAATATCACAAGTCGGCACCCGTCCTTATGTGACCTTAGATGTTAAAGTTGCATAGTCCGATGGCGTTTGAATTTTCGCATTATATTTTAGATAAATATTTCAAACCGATCATTATAACCTATTAATCATTATTATGGAGAAATTTAGATGAAAACGTGCTAATTTCGGAGCAATTTGAGATGAAAGAACCCAAAATCATTTCGGCAAGCTTTCCGAAAGTCTTGTAGCTATGACCCAGATTACCATCTCGTGATTGTCACGTGATGTCAGTTGACCTATTAATGTGTTTGTCTTAGAACCTGACTAACGCCACATATGATATGGCATTGGGAATTATAACAATATAAGGTAACCATGTCAAGAGTAGCCAGATAACACACCACACAGCTACATACAAACCTATGATATGTAAATAGGAGTAGGCTAGTCTAGTAATAAGAGTAGAACAAAATACAATACATATATGCCAAGAAAATCAAAGAAAACTAACATAGGCTACTAACCATACCAACCAATTATCTATCTGCTACTGAAATGCAGGCAATCAAATAACTTATCAGCAGCTACTGTGCGATAAGATAACACCAACACTACAACTGGCCAACATTGAAAACAAGCCTGGGTACCCGGGCTTATATGCTATGGACAGTATAAATACAGCCTCAATAAAAGATTGACCTAAGTTGGTTGTGGCCTCCCTGCCTATTGGCTTCCTCAAAGTAAGTGTTCAATGGGATGAGGTGGTAAATTCACTGATTATTCTGTGTATGCTGTCCCAAACTACTAATTAATGCACCAATATCTAAGTTGGGTATAATGAATCAAATGTAGTAAAGTATTTTTGTTTCGAAAAATATATAAAGAGTTCAGGCGCAAAACCCCATAAATGCCAATCTAAAAATTAGGATAAACATTCAAATCAAACCTTCAAAAATAAAATTGTGTATACATTCCTACTGTTTTGTTCATTGCTCCATAACCATTTCATCACAAGAAAAGTGGAATTAGTGACAATTACAATTATCTTCAGATAACAATCTTTTATTTTTATTTTTATTTTTGGATTGGCGTTTGCGGGGATTTGCGTCTGAACTCTTCATATATTTCATCGGACCATGCAACTTTCAGCTCAATGCCACACCTTGTGACCACCTGATGCCGTTATCAAGTTAATTATCAGTCGGGGTTATATGTTATCATCACACCCTCCTTGAACAAGCACCGTTGTATGGATCCTATACTCCCCCCCCCCCCCCCCCAGCCTCCACTCCCATCCCATCCCTTCTCCTGTCCTCCCGTCCCCTCACATCCCCCTTCTTTGACCAGACGGGATGGCCGAATGAGTTAGAGTGTCCGTCTCTCGTGCTGGTAGATCGTGGGGTCGTGCGTTCGAACCCCGGTCGAGTCAAACCAATGACTTAAAAATTTATACTTGTCGCTTTCTAGCCAGGCGCTCGGCATTATTAGGGCAGGGCAAGGACTGGTTGGCTCAGTGTCAGGATAATGTGACTGAGTGGGATGGGATACCAGGTCATGGTGCCGGCGGCCTGGTTTCCCAGTGGGACAGCACTATAAAGTCGCCACTGTCACAAGTCGGTACCGTCCTGATATGACCTTAGATATTGCTATGATGTAAAACAACAACAACAAACAAACACATCCCCCTTCCTACCTTTCCATCTGCAAATTTAGCAATTTTAGATCAAAGTTACTTCAAGCTAATTATCAACCTAATATGTTTATCTCAGAAAATGATAGAAACTCAAAACCATCGGACTATGCAACTTTATAATCGATAAAAAAACCATAAAATGTTCCACCACAAAACACTTATCTAGATTTGAACTTATATATTCAACTTAGATACTGGTGCACTTATGTATCTGTTGCTGCATAGAAAGGTATACTAAGCCAATTTAATTGAACTTGTTACTACTGAAGCCTATGGGGTCAGACTTTTGGCAAGCATGTTTACACTTCAAACATCTCCAAAGTTAGCCATTTTAAATCAAAATCACTTAAAGCTAATGTAATTTAGATTATAACAGTCAACCTAATATATTTATCTCAGAAAATGACAGAAATTCAACACCATCGGACTATGCTAAATCAAAATTACTTCAAACTAAAATAAGGTAGATTTTAACGGTCAACCTCATATATTTATCTCAGAAAATGACAGAAACTCAAATCCATCGGACTATGCAACTTTAAGTGTTGATAAAAAACGGGCCTAATTACGTAAGCCACCAATGGCTGCCATTGTTATATATATATATATATATATATATATATATATAACAATATATATATACATATATAACAATGGTGTCTGTCCTCAGACAATCCTGGCAGCAAAAGCCCAAACAGCGCCCCATAAACTGGGCCTGTCAATTAAAACATGTCCCTTAGTTCCCGGCGCGTCCGCGTGGGGGCGTGGCGCTGCTATCGCTGGTCAGTTATCATGCCCCAGGGGGGAGGGGGTGATTTCTCTGAGGCCGGACTGTTAATGAGGTCCTTGTCCTAACCCCCCATCCCCCCTAATCCCCCCATCCCACTAACCCCCCACCCCCCAAACTAACTCACCCCCGCACAACCCCCCACCCAACTAACTCACCCCAACATAACCCCCACCCCCACATAACCCCCTCCTACCCACCCCGTTCTGCTACCCTCCACCCCCCTCCACTCCCATCCACGTACCCCTTCCCCCACCCACTCTCTCCCCCTCCCACCTCCCCCACCTCCTCCACACCTCATTCCTCACCTCCTCTCCCACCTCCTCCCCCATCCACCCGACTCGCAGCACATCATCTCCTACAGATACAGAACACTGTATCTATCTACTAGCAGGAGCAGTCATTTGATACATGATCAGTTGAAAGGGGGGGGGGTGTTAAAAAAATTATATATATTGATAGTAACTTGATCTTCAAAACTTTGTTGTACAGTTTGTTATCGATTGATAAATTATTTTATTTATTGGTTTAGTTGGTCTATGTTTTTTTTAATTACAGAATTTTCAAACACTTGGAGCTGCATAGTCCGATGAAAGCTGCAAATTTCAAAATTAAAATAAGTATCTACATTTGATTCTATATAGATTTGATTCCAACTTAGACACTTGTGCACATATTAAGCATGTGCTGCTGCAAGAAAGGCACACTGACTAAATTTAACAGAACCTGTTATTCCAGAGGCCTGTTAATGTTATGTCAGAGTGGTTGACATGGTTGCCAAAATTGATTGTGCATGTTTGCAATGCAAATATCTCAAAAGTTATTTGTTTACAATAACCTAGCATATACATATATATATATATATGTGATATATAGTTTATTATATGAGGATAAAGGGGCGGAGCTTCTGTTCTATATGGGTTTGATGGAACCTTGCATTTAATTGCTTGCTATTTATTAATTACGCCTTAGTTATTTGTGCTAATTGCTGCAGGCCAGAATCCGCTGTGCTATCCTGGCGCCACTACCGATTAGGCAGATGCCAGCCAGAGCACGTCAGGATCACATGAGCTCAGATTTTTAAACTGAGTGCCGATTTTAAAACTTTTGTTCTGTAGGTAGGGCTGTTTCTTGCTCGGCCAATGGGCCTCTGGAAATAAAGGTAAGCTTCCACCACTCCTCGTCTTGCCTCCTTTTTGTGTCTCTTAGTTCGTAGACCAATTTATATATATATATAAATATATATATATATATATACACACATATGCTGCATAAGTCATTATATGAGTATAATAAGCCGGAAGATCCATCTGCTCCCCATCCACTAAGTCATCAGCTTGTCACCTACTCATTTGGTCATATATTGGTACCTCATGACCTCCCCACGTGGCGGCACCTGCTCGCCCATGCCTCAGCGGCCGTTATCCTCACTCACTGTACCAATATACATGCATATATATATATATCTATTATATATTTATATTTTTCGCATAGCGGTATATAGCTGAGGTATAGGTATTATGCGAATATAAATCGGAAGATTCTCTTGCTGTCATATTATTCTCCAGTCATCTTGAACTACATATTAACCTCTCCCAGCTGCCTATTTGGAACTGGTGGCGCCACCACTCGTCTCTTTTCCTCACTACTCGTACTCAAAACTACATGGAGTCCCACGAATTACTACAGCCAATCAGTGCGCTTCGCCACACGTCTTCTCCCGATTTGACCTTAGATGTTGCTAGGATTCGCCCCACCGCAACCCCCCCCCCAATAAGGAATGTATATCCACCCGCCCCACCTGGTGCCAAATGGCCACTCCGTCCTCTGGTGACGGGGGTAATCAGGTCACCACGGGATGAGCGGCTCAGCAAAGCACAATCGGCAGTCAGCGGGGTGGGAGGGGGGAGGAGGGGTTAGTTGGTATGTGGTCGGGGGGGGGGGGGGGGGGGCGGTGAGTTAGTGACAAGTGTGGGGGGTGGGTGGGGGGTGTAGTAGGTATGGTGTGGGGGTGAGTTAATGAAGGGTGTGTGGTGTGGGTGTGTGGGGTAGTTAGTAGGTATGGTGTGGGGTGAGGGTGAGTTAGTGAAAGGTGTGTGGGGGTGGTGTGGGGGTTAGTTAGTAGGTATGTGGTGGGGTGTTAGTTAGTGAAAGGTGTGTGTGGGTGATGTGGGGTTAGTTAGTAGGTATGTGTGGGGGGTGAGTTAGAGAAGAGTATGTGTGGGTGGTGTGGGGGTGTTAGTCGGTATTGTGTGGGGGTGAGTTAGTGAAAGGTGTGTGTGGGTGGTGTGTGGGTGTTAGTAGGTATGTGGTGGGGGGCGAGGTAGTGAAAAGTGTGTGGGGGTTAGTTAGTAGGTATGGTGTGGGGGTGAGTTAGTGAAAGGTGTGTGTGGGTGGGGTGGGGGTGTTAGTAGGTATTGTGTGGGGGTGAGTTAGTGAAAGGTGTGTGGGGGTTAGTTAGTAGGTATGTTGTGGGGGTTAGTTAGTGAAGAGTATGTGTGGGGGGCGCAAGGTTAAGGGGGGTAGTCAGTGGTGTGTGGGGGATTAGCAGGTTTGTTTGTGAGGGTGAGTTAGTGAGAAGTGTGTGTGTGTGGGGGGGGGGGGGGGGGGTGATGTGGGGTGGGGGTAGCTAGGGGAGAGGGGAGGGGTGTAGAGTATGAGTCAGTAGGGTAACTGACAGGAGACCCACTCGGGTTGGCTTTGAATCGGGTGTCCCTGCCTCGCAGACAGACAGTGATGTTGATGTGATCGAGCAGCACCCATCAGGGTGGCCAATGCCCGGCTTTAACCAAGCTGACTCAGGCTGTCGACAGTCGGCGGGCAGGCACTGGGTAAGCGATGATGATTGGTTGTTGGAATTTACCGTCCTGGAAACATCTAAGGTCATATCAGGATGGGTACTGACTTGTGACAGTACACCCTCATGGTGACGTTATGGTGCTGCCCCGCTGGGAGACCAGGCTGCCAGCACCATGACCTGATATTTCACTCAGTGACATTATCCTGTCCTGGCAACACCTAAGGTCATATCAGGACAGGGACCGACTTGTGACAGTGCGCACTCATGGCAACCTTATGGTGCTGCCTTAATGGGAGACCAGGCCACCAGCACCATGACCTGATATCCAACTCAGTCACATTTTCCTGATCCTGAGCCAACCAGTTCTTTCCCTATCCTAATTATGCCAAGCGCCTGGCTAGAAAGTGACAAGTATCAATCTTTAAGTCATCGGTTTGACTTGACCAGGGTTCAAACGTGCATTCGAATCCCACGATCGACCTAAACGGGAGACAGAATAAAAAGGGACATGAATATATGACATGGAAAATGGAGACTTTTCAACAGCCCGCTAGGCTTTTAGTTTGCATAAAATATTACCTTTTATTTAAAGTTGCATAGTCCGATGGTTTTGAATTTTTGTATTTTTTCTGAGATAAATATATTAGATCAATCACTAGTATCTACTTTACATTAGTTCAAAGTTACTTTTATTTTAAATGGTAAACTTTTGTGATATTTTTAGTGTAAACATGGAAAATTAGTTTTGGCAAGCTTGCCAAAACTCTGACACCAGAGACTTCTGCAGTAACAGGTTCTGTTAAATTGATTCGGCATTGCCTTCTACGCAGAAAAAAATGCTTAATAAGTGCATCAGTATCTAAGTTAGATATGTAAAATCAAATCTAGATAATTGGTTTGGTTTTGAAAATTTGATATTTCATCGGTTTATGCTTTAATGAACTAATCAAAGGACACTCACTTGAAATAAATGTCAATCTTGCATGCAGATATTTGTGTCCTATAAAATTCCATGGTGATTAAACTGGTTTTGTACATAACTGATCGTGTACCCCCCGCCCCCTGCTTGTCCCCTGCCTGTTCTGTCAGGAAATATGTTTTTCTGGGAATACCAGAGCTTTAGACCAGACGGGATGGCCGAATGAGTTAGAGCGCCCGTCTCCCATGCTGGTAGATCGTGGGGTCGTGGGTTCGAACCCTGGTCGAGTCAAACCAATGACTTAAAAATTGATACTTGTCGCTTCCTAGCCTGGCGCTCGGCATTATTAGGATAGGGCAAGGACTGGTTGGCTCAGTGTCAGGATAATGGGACTGAGTGGGATATCAGGTCATGGTGCTGGCGGCCTGGTCTCCCAATCGGGCAGCACTATAAAAGTCGTCATGAGTGTGCACCGTCAAGTCGGTACCCGTCCTGATGTGACCTTAGATGTAGCTAGGAGGTAAAACAACAACAAACAAACAAAACTAGAGCTTTACTAGGAAAACGCTTGCTACTTTTACACATGTAAATTGTAAGCCTATTTTATAGTATCATGACTAGGAATATCATTTTCTTACAAAGCTGTGTGAAAAGACAATTTAATTTGAAGTTCCAATTGTTTTTTGGTGTCCTCTTTCAATATGTCCACAACTCAAAATTGGGAGGAATATAATTTTCCTGTGCATATTTCTTTCTCGTGCATTTCTGTTCTTCGGGGCGTCACGGCTTAAAAATTAATTGTTTTATGCATTACATTTTCTTAACTAATTTGTTGTTATTAATTAATCATGTTACATCCACACTCGAGTCTTGCTACTCAAGTGGTTCTTGTTCTTTCTTTTGAAAAGATGGTAACCTCAACTATATTTCCCTTCAGGTTTCTAGTATACTTATGGACAAGAGTTGGCTCCTCAGCACAAAAATAAAGAGGAAAATACACCTATTTATTTTTAACCCTCATGTAACACATTGGCTCCATTTGCCATGAAAAAAACCATATATATATGTGATGTATAAGACTTATTCGAGTATAAAGGCGCGTAAGGGAATATCCCCTACGGTCACCCCGATGTTGTGTACTACTTTATGTGTGACCCCTCTCCTGGGTGGGCCAGTGGCGCCCCCCCCCCCAGTGCCGCGAATACTGTCACTCTCACACTGGAATTTATATGTATATATGTATATATATGTATATATATATATATGTATTTAGCCATTATGCCGAAGAGGAGACATCCATCCATCAAGATAACACGTGTGTGCAATAATAATTCCTGTAGCATCATCCTGCATACCAATCATAAGTGAGCGGGGGAGGGGGGAGGTGCAGGAGTGGGAGGAGATGGGAGGCGCAGGGGGTGGGGGAGAGGGGAGGTGCAGGGAGAGGGGGGAGGTCAGGGGAGGGGAGTAGGGGTGGGGAAGGTATGGAGAGGAAAGGCACGATATGATGATGAAATATGAAAAATAGATAGGACTCACTCGGTGTACGCAAATGTCTCCAGCCTGCGAAGATGGAATCTGCGCCTTGTATGTGTTGGTTGGTTGTTGGAGTTTTACGTCCTGGCAACACTGTACGTGTACATCTATCGTCTGATGACTTGTGCATGCGTGTGTGACTCGCAGTTTCTGTCACCAGCGATACCACATTGAAAACAGCTTTGCTGCAATCGCCATGATTATTTTGTCATTTTATTTTGGTACATTATTGATTAAGCAGGGGAAATTTTCAATCGCAGTCTTCTTCATTCTACACTGCTCCTTGCTCTATCCTAGTAATGCCGAACGCGTGCATAAGTAGAGACAAGTATAAATTTTTAAGTCATCACTTTGACGCGGCTACGGTTCGAAACTGGGGATTCATATCCCACGACCGACCAAAATGGGAGGTGGACGCTCAACTCATTTGGCGATCCCATCAGTGTTGAGTCTCATCAGCACCTGCAATTGAACGTCGGACGTCCCTCCCCTCCCCTCTCAACCCCTCCCCGCCCCGCCCCGCCCCGCCCCGCCCCTCCATTGCTCGCCCGCTGTGGGAAACGCGAGGTGCCCTACACATCTCACCATGAATATCTCTCCATGACCTTTGCTGCCTGTGTGTGGCATTAAATCATCATTGCCATCAGCGATTATAATATATTCGACTCCTCAGGTGATTTGTCTGCTTTTTTACCAAAAATAAAAAAAGTTGAGGGTCGTTATAGGCCTAATTTGGGATCAATTTCAAATTTCAATTTTTTTAAATATTTTTTTAGCGGAAGATGTAGAGCAATTGTGAGCAGCTCAGGGAGTTTAGATGAGTTGCTTCTTGGCACCAACAGCTTTAAGTGACATCGGGGCTCCACCCCTCCATCTTCCCCTCCTCCCTGACCTCTCCCTCTCTCCTCCTCTCTCCATCTACCCCTCTGCCGCTCTCCCCCTCTCCCCCTCTCCCTCCTTCTTCCATCACCTAGCCTTCCCATCAGCCTCCACACCATCCCCCTTCACCCTTCCCTCTTTCCGCCCCACCCCCCTCCCCTTCTCTCCTCCGTCCCTTACCAATTCTCCCCTTCCAACACCCCCCCCCCCCCCTTCTCCGACCTCTCCTCATCCCTCCTTGTTCACCCCACTCTCCCCTCTCCCCTCCCCCCTCTATTTTACCCTCTTCACATCCTCCACCATTTCGCTCCTACCTCCTCTCCCTCCTCATCCTCCCTCTTCTTCTCTCCCTCTTCTCCTCCTCCCCCTACCTTCCCTCTCCCCCCTTCCGCCTCCCCTTCCCACATCCTTTCCCCCTCCCTCTGCCCTCCTTTCTCCTACCTCCCCCTCTCCTACCTCCCTCCCTCCCCTCCACCTCTCCCCTCCACCTCTCCTACCCCTCCCCTTCCCCCCCGCCCCTCTCTCCACATCCTCCCCCTCCCTCTCTACTTCCCCCCTTCCCTTCCCCCCTCCCCTCTCCCTCTCTTCCCCCTTTCCCCCACCAACTCCTCTCCCCCTGTCTCCTTCCCCTTCTCCTCTCCCTCCCATCCCTCTACCACCCTCCCGCTCCTCCTCCACACTCCCCCCTCTCCGCCCCCGCCCCTCACGCATCCATCAGGTGCCGGCATCAGGCAGACCATGCAGACTGTGCAGGCCGTGCAGATCGGGGCGTGCATGAATTGTACATGGCAGTAATGTGTCTGCAGATTGACGTATGTTGCAGGCAGTGTGCCGCCGCCATTTTGAGATATAAGCCGACTAATGCGCCTGCGCACCGCGCCGCACGGTGCTGATTGGTCGCTATAATGCCGCGCCGGTCACGTGACACTGCGCGCACCCCCAACCCCACCCCCACCCCCACCCCTCACAACCAGTCCACCAGTCCTTACTCTACAGTTGTCTGCACTCTCTAAATGACTGCCACCAGTTTGGGGAGGGTGTATGTGTGTGTGTGTGTGTGTGTGAGAGGGGGGGTGCATGGTCTCCCCCGCCCCACCCAGGAGCCCTCGTTGTGAGGGGTGTGTGTGTGTCTGGGAGCGGTGTTGTGTATGTGAGTGTGTGGGGGTTTATATGTGAGTGCATGTGTGTGCAGGGGTGTAGGCTTGTGTAGAAGTGTGTGCGTTTATATGTGTGTGCATGTGTGTGTCCAGGGATGTATGCTTGTGTAGAAGTGTGTGGGTTTATATGTGTGTGCATGTGTGTGTGCAGGGGTGTAGGCTTGTGTAGAAGTGTGTGCATTTATATGTGTGTGCAGGGGTGTAGGCTTGTGTAGAAGTGTGTGTGTTTATATGTGTGTGCATGTGTGTGTGCAGGGGTGTAGGCTTGTGTAGAAGTGTGTGCGTTTATATGTGTGTGCATGTGTGTGCAGGGGTGTAGGCTTGTGTAGAAGTGTGTGGGTTTATATGTGTGTGCATGGGTGTGTGCAGGGGTGTACACTTGGATAGAAGTGTGTGTGGTTATATGTGTGCATGTGTGTGTGCAGGGGTGTAGGCTTGTGTAGAAGTGTGTGTGTATATGTGTGTGCAGGGGTGTAGGCTTGTGTAGAAGTGTGTGTGTATATGTGTGTGCAGGGGTGTAGGCTTGTGTAGAAGTGTGTGTGTTTATATGTGTGCGGATGTGTGTGTGCAGGGATGTAGGTTTGTGTAGAAGTGTGTGGGTTTATATGTGTGTGCATGTGTGTGTGCAGGGGTATAGGCTTGTGTAGAAGTGTGTGCGTTTATATGTGTGTTCTACCGTGAACATGTTGAAAATGTTAGATAACCCCTAAGAGACTAATTTACCTACATGTTTAGGCGCTCTATTCAAAATAATCCTTATTTCAAACTGTCCAAAAGCCTATCGCTACGACTTTTCCATGTATACTCATAGTTGAAATGATCTCCATCGAAAATATAAGGTTTGATGCATAAAGCATGTAATACAGATTGAGTAATTTTCAAGCCTCCCTCACACACACTGCCACTCCAATTACGCTTTTAATACAATCACATAGTTTAAAATATCTCCACCAATAATATAAGGTTCGATATGTAAAGCATGTCACCCAAATTTTGAGTAATTGTCAAGCCTCCCTCACACACACCGCCAATCCAATTAAGCATTCAGTACAATCACATAGTTAAAAATATCTCCATCGATAATATAGGGTCCGATACATAAAGCATGTGATGCAAATTTTGAGTAATTGTCAAGCCTCGCTCACACACATCGCCCATCCAATTAAGCATTCAGTACAATCACATAGTTAAAAATATCTCCATCGATAATATAGGGTCCGATACATAAAGCATGTGATGCAAATTTTGAGTAATTGTCAAGCCTCGCTCACACACACCGCCCATCCAATTACGCATTCAGTACAATCACATAGTTAAAATTATCTCCATCGATAATATAAGGTTTGACGCGTAAAGCATTTCACGAAGACTTTGAATGATTTTCAACCCCCAACTACCCCCCCACACACACACACTGCCACCCCAATTACACGTTTAGTAAAATCACTTGAAGAGCTCTTCTACAATTAGGCTCCGTTTGAGAAAGAGTCCCCTCCCCTATGGACCTCTCCCACTCACTTACACCCCCACCCCCACCCCCACCTTCCAGCCTCCTTCCTCACCCCCCCCCTCAATAAGAGGCTTAGAACCAGCCTAATCGGGGCTGCGTCACCAAAGATTTAACAACATTGATCAGCTGTTACTAGGAAATAGCAGTTAGTGATGGTTAGCCCAGTGTCGGCGTATATTAATATATATATATGTATATATATATATATATTCATATATATATATATATGGATAGTGATAGACCCTTTAGTGCATGTAATAAGTTCTGTAGGGTATTGCACCCACCCACCCCTATCCGGCGTGGGAATGGGTACCATCATGCACCTCGCCACCTCCAATGCGGGGCTTCACTCTTCACTCGCTCATAGGATCTCTCTCTCTGTCTGTCTCTCTCTCTCTCTCTATATATATATATATATATATATACATAGCTACAGTACAGTTCACTGATCAACTTCCGGTGGGGCCGAGGTGGGCCGCAGGTGGCGCCACGGGTAAACAGTTGATTCTTACAGAGTATAATATAATAATAATATAGTAATATTCCCTTCCGTATCTTCATATTCGCATAATGCCTTATGCACGACACATATATATATATATATATATATATATATATATATATACATATATATATATGTGATGTATAAGAATTATGTGAGTATAAAGGCGTGTAAGGGAAGATTCCCTATATTAGTCACCCTTATGTTGTGTACTACTTTATGGGTGACCCCTTTTCACTGTTGCGACAGGTGGCGCCACCACGCCCAACCCTTACCAATGCCCGAATATATATACTTACCTACAATCGAGACTGAATTATGACTAAATCAGGGGTCGTGGTGCCAATTGCCTTGCATCCCAGTAGGGCGGGACTATAAAGCTGCCAGAAATGACTTTCGAATCAGTAAGAGCGCTGGCTGTTTTTACCGTTCGGGAGGTGGTTGGTTCAAACTCCGATCGAGTCAAGGTGATGACTTACAACATGTATTTACTGGTCGCCACCTGCTATAAGATATAGCAAGGACTGGTTTGTTCAGAATCAAATCCAGATACCTGTTTGGCTTTTAAAAATGTGATGCTCTTATCGATCACACTATGCAACTTCAACGAAATATTAACTGATGGTGATGGTGATAACGAATCGTTTTATCTTCTTTTTTTTATATGGGTGGGTGGGGAATGTTACAGATGAAAATATTGGCGTTTCCCTTGTTAGGCCCTGGTCACATACACGTTTTTGAACGTAGTTGAACGTAGGATAGATTAACGTGGGTGAAACGTGCTATCAGTCACTACGTTAAACTACGTTAAGGTATGGCAGGTTTTGGTTGATCACCCACCTACTAGTATGGATAAATACGTTACGGTACGTATCCCGGTACATTATGGTATGGATCCCAGTATGTCCAACTACATTCAACTACGTTCAACTATGTTACCCTCCACTACGTTCAACTATGTTCAACTTCGTCCACTAACGGTTATGTGACCACGGCAGAACAGCCAAGGTTTTGTGCAGCTCAAAGTATGCTAGAGTATGCTAGAGTATGCTAGAGTATGCTAGAGTACAGTCAGAAGTATGCTAGAGTATGCTACAGTATGCTAGAGTACGTCATCATCACAGAGGCTACGTCTGCCTCAAACGTACCTCTCTTTTGAACATGTCCAAAGCTTAAATCGGAACTCACGGCCCACACACATTCTTATTGCGTTCTCATTATGGAGAAGTATGGATGCCGGTACGTTCAACTATGTTCAACTATGTTCAACTAGGTTAGCCTCCACTACGTTCAACTACGTTCACTAACGTGTATGTGACCGGGCCTTAAATTGTGTCTGTCAGTGTAAATTGCGCGGTAAGTATGAGCATAGAAATACCTCGCTTGTAACCTGAACTGCGCCACGGTGTGTGTGTGTGTGGGTGTGTGTGTGTGTGAGTGTATGTGTGTGTGTGAGTGTGAGTGTGTGTGCGTCAAGGCGCCACCAGGGGGCAGGACGGTGTAGATTCAGATGGGATGTCAACCGTCACCTCCTAGCGGTGCGGCGGCGCACTACGCGTCCGTGACGTCACACCTCGCACCGTCCACACCGCCACCTGTCTCGCGGTGGGGCGTTAGCAAGATGGCCGCCAGTCCCCCCCCCCCCTGCCGCCCTGCCCCCTGCCCACCCCTGCCCTTCCTCCATCTCCCATCCCGTCCTTTAAAATATTTTAATTCTTCCGCCTCGTTTTAAAATAAAGAATTTTTTTTCAATGATGTATTAATAATTCCTGCCTTGTTTGGAACCGCTCTTTCTACGCTTGTGTTAAATCATTTTCCAGTTGTCAATTTAAAATTGTTTTCTCTTCTTTTTTTCCCCTTTTTTTTTTTTTACAATGGATGACAATTCGACACCTGAAAAAGTGCTATCATAGCAAAGTATTAACGGCGAGAGAGGGAGAGAGAGGGAGGGGACAGGGGCAGAGAAAGAAGGAGAGAGGCGAGCGAGACATAGCGACATACAGAGACAGGAGAAAGAAGCAAAACATAAAAGCGCGGGAAAAGGCAGACGACTTTTAGGTCGAACGAGTGAGTGTCGGCGGTGCTGTCAGTGTTTAGTGTACAAAGTGTGTGGGTGGTGTTAAAGATTGTGGGTGAAGGCAGGGAGGGGGGTGGGTGGGGGGTGGATTGTGTGCTGTGAAGAGGTGTAGTGGGAGGTGCAGGTGGGGGATGTGTATTCAAGGGGGCCGATGTGGGTGGGCGGCGCGGTGGGGTATGAGGGCACGGGGGTGAGGGGAGGGGAGGGATGGGGATGGGGGAGGAGGGGGAGGGGAGGGGTGTATGACGGATGGAAGGGATGGGGAAGGGAGGGAGGGGATGAGAGGGGAAGCGAGGGGAGAAGTGAGGAGGTGAGGCAGGACGGGAGGAGAGCGGAAGGGAGAAGGGGGGGAGGTAGGGGGATGAGAGGTAAGGGGGAAGGGGAGGGAGGTGTGAGGGGAGGGATGTGAGGGTATGGAAGGGGAAGGTGTGGGAGCAGGGTGGTGAGGAGAGGGGCGGGGAGGAGGGGAGGGGGAGGAGTTGGGAGGACGGAGGGGGTAGGGGAGGGAAGTGGAGACGAGGAGGAGAAGGGAGAGGACGAGAGGAGGGTAGGAGAGGGGAGACGAGGAGGGAGGGAGGGCGGCGGAAGGAAGTGGTAGAGGGGAACACGGGAGGAGAGGCGAGGGGGGGAGGGGGGAGGATAGGTGAGGGGAATAGGGGGGGGGGGGCGGTACGGGGAGGGGAGGAGAGGCCTGCAGGAGAGGGAGGGAGAAGGGTGCTGGAGGTGGGGAGACGAGGTGGGAGGTGGGGTGGAGGGGAGGGGAAGGGACCGGGAAGTGGGGATGGGGTGGGCGGTGGGGCGGGCGGTGGGGCGGGGTGGGGGTTAGGGGTTGTACACGACCCAGGCGTGCCCTCGCCTGTGTACCATAACATTGACTGTCAACACTCTAACCCGATTCGGGTCCGCACTGTCAACACGCGGCCGGCGGGCGGCGAGGTGTCAAGTCGGGCGGTGCGCCTAAGCCGGGCAGGTGTCACCGGCCCGGCTCGCCCGGCGCCCCTTGTAGCGGGCCCGGCTTAGCGTCTATCAAGTTCGCCCGAGAGGCCGAGTGAGAGCCCGGGGAGGGCCGGGGGAGGGTCGGGGGAGAGCCGGCCAAAGCGGCTTACCGGCGGATCGGGCCGCCCGCTCACGGAACACTCTGCAAACAAGGGGGGTGAGGGGGGGGGGGGGCGCTCTGTTTGCCCCCCCCGGCCACTTTGTCTGCCCCCCCCCCCCTACCCTTGCCCCCCCGCCCGCCGACCGCCCGGTGCCGGTGAGGGGAGAGCCCGGTGCCGGTGACGGCGCCGATAGTGGCGCCACTGGTGCCACTGGCGCCACCGTGGGTGTCCACGGGAGGTGAATGAGTGTATGAGTGTGTGTTTATGTGGGGGTGGGGGTGGGTGGGGTGGGGGAGGAAGGGAGGGGGGGATTGTCTCGGCAACATATCTTTGAAGTCATTACCGGTAGTTTTAAAGGATTTTTTTTCTCTCTTTTTTGTTTTACCCATCTTAGCATCAAGGTTTCCCATTTTCCACTACCACCTGAACCACCACCACCACAACCATCACCACCACCATCACTACCACCTGGACCACCACCACCACAACCATCACTACCACCTAGACCACCACCACCACAACCATCACCACCACCATCACAACCATCACTACCACCTGGACCACCACCACCACCACCATCACCACCACCATCACTACCAATACCATCACTACCACCCGGAACACCACCACCACAACCATCACCACCACCATGACAACCATCACTACCACCTGAACCACCACAACCATCACCACCACCATCACTACCAATACCATCACTACCACCCGGAACACCACCACCACAACCATCACCAACACCATGACAACCATCACTACCACCTGGACCACCACCACCACAACCATCACTACCACCTAGACTACCACCACCACAACCATCACCACCACCATCACAACCATCACTACCACCTGGACCACCACCACCACAACCATCACCACCACCACCACTACTATCACCACTACCACCACCGTCATCAATACTACCATCACCACAACCTCACCCATGACCACCACCATTACAACGACGATGACCACCACCACCACCACCATCCTCATCACAACCATCACAACCATCACCATCATCATCATAACCTTCACAACCATCGCCACAACACCCCACCCTCACCACCACCACCACCACCACCCTCACCCTCACCCCCACCACCACCACCACCGCCAGCACCTACCACCACCACTACCACCATCAATACTAACATCACCACCACTAACGACAACATTATCACCACCACCACCACCACCACAACCACAACCACCACCACCACTACTCCCACCTACACTGACTGGTTTTCCCCAGTCATGGATTTTTTTTAAAGGGAATTCCCACAAGTTTATATTCCTTTAAATTCAATACGGGTAATGCTGCATAATCCGATGATAGCAGCACATTTCTTAGTAAAAACACTTACCTAGCTTTGATCCTACTTATTCAACTAGATACTGGTGCACTCATTAAACATATATAACCACATTAATCATTTAACATTAAAATGACTTCTAGTTCTAACTAAATTCAAGTAGATTATGGTGATCAACTTAAAGTTGCATAGTCCGATGGTTTTGAATTTCTGTATTTTTTCTGAGATAAATATATTAGATCGATCAATAGTATCTACTTTACATTAGTTTAAAGTTACTTTTATTTTAAATGGTAAACTTTTTAGATATTTTGAGTGCAAACATGGAAAATTAGTTTTGGCAAGCTTGACAAAACTCTGACACCATAGACTTCTGTAGTAACAGGTTCTGTTAAATTAACTCAGTATTGCATTCTACGCAGAAACAAATGCTTAATATGTGCATCAGTATCTAAATTTGATATGTAAAGTCAAATCTAGATAATTGGTTTGGTTTGGAAAATTTGATATTTCATTGGACTATGCAGCTTTAATATGTTTACCTAATAAATATAGCAGAATTTCGAAATAATCGGATTATGTAGGTTTAAATAATGCAATTAAAATTCTGACTTGCTCTTCAGGGAATAGATGGTACGTGATCACATGCAGGTGGCGCCCCGTGGCAAATATAGGAACTAGAGCCCAATGTGATATATAGTATTTATAGTATATATAAATTCCTATTCATATATTATATAAATATATATGTACTATATAATTTATTATGCGGATATAAATAACGGCCGCCCCTTAATTTCTCTCTAACCACCTTAACCTCCATGTTATTCACAGCGGAGCGGGCATTCTCTCCTCCCCGCCTCCTCTACACTGTGAGCCAACTGTCACTCCACACACTTTCAATATATATATAAATAAATGCATTAAAACAATATATGTATACAAATTTATTGAAGATTAATTTTTTTTAATGTAATATATAGATGCGGACCCTTTCTTCTGATGCCCTTTCTCTCTTCCCCCACCCCACCCTCCTCCTCCTCCTCCTCTTCCCCCTTCTCATTCTTAAGATGTTCTTTTTGCCCCAATGTTTGAGAAGGGTCAGGTCCTACCTCGATATCCGCTTTGCATGTACAAACATAACGCATGGGCAGGGTTTCAGCTGTGGATTGTCTCCCTCCCCCTGTCCCTCTTTCCCCCTCTCCCCCTTTCCCTGGCTGCCTTCCCTGGGGTGTCAATTGTCCCACAAACCCGCTAGGGTTTTTAGCCCTGAAAAGCCCTGTCACAGAACGTGGCTGGCGGCGGGGTCACGGGGTCACAGGCTGCCTGACCCCGCCCTGCTTCCAGGCCTGCATGCCTTGTTGGCTGGGGCAGGGTCAGTGACCCAGGCTTCCCCAGTCAGTCACGTCGCTTACATGTGTGCACATAATGGACAGGGGTCGGGTGTGTGTGTGGGTGGGGGGTATATATGTGGGTGTGGGTGTGGGTGTGTGTGTGTAGGGAGCGCCCCAAGTATATATACCGTATATGTCCCAATAGAAGCACGCTACTCAATAGAAGGACACCTGCCGGGTTGGACCAGACTCATGATGTGGGTTTGAAGTTGTGAGATGCAGCATTGACTTCAGTTCATCAGAGATCGCAGCCGTGACAGGTTTGGTGTAGACCCATTTGGTTCGGGCATCAAGCCTCGTTGAGTGTTCTTCCATCCAGCCCACTCTGTTCCTCGGCATCTGCATTGTAGGTCTGCTCGAGGAGCATGTCAGGAGATACAGCATTGTAGATGCCAGTAGTTCTCATTCCAACAAATGCTCCTTGCATCAGTGCCGTGTGAACTTCAGGAGCAGTGATGGGCAGCTTCTTCATCTCTGACAAATACAGAGGCAGAGACTGTTGACCATACTTGAAGTGGCCTGCTGCAGTGAGATAGGGGACCATCCTTGCTGACTCACACAGGTTGATGGCAGATGAATCGGTGCAGAATGTCAACCATATCCGGGAAATTGGACCAGAATATCGGTGTGGGATAGTGGTCTAGGGATTTCTGGAAGTCCCACATCTGATTTTGAAGAGCTGCTATTTGTGGTTGGGACTTTTCGGTCATTTGCAGCTGCTCAGTTGTGGCAGTAATGTTCTCAAGCAGCTTCTCCATGAGATTCTTAATGCCATAAAACACATCATATCATTCTGAAACCATCATAATTAAATTCCCTCACCTTGAAAACCAGAGAAACAAAGTATTACACATGAAAATAAGATAACAATTGATGACAATATGGAGATTTAAAAATACGGTGGCCATCTTGGACGCCATCTTGAATTGCACAGTTACAGTAGCCTGTTGGAAAGGTTGTCCACCTGGAAGTTGTTGCTGAGGATCTAAGGATTCCAACCATATACAACAACCTTTTATAGCAGATGGTGTCTGGTTGACCACTCTTGCCCCCTGGGTAACTGCATATATTTTACTATATTTATTACATGTGTTTATTATATTTATTAAATATATTTATTATATGTATTACATATATTTAATATATTAATCATATTCATTATATTTGTTGCATTTATTACATTTATCACATTTATTACATGTATTACATTTATTACATTTATTACATTTATTATATTTATTATATTTATTTATTAATTTGATATATAATACCCATTCTACTCGCAATATGTACTCGGTATTACATATATATGAGCCTGTCTCAAAAGGTGAGTACTCTTTTCTTTTTTTGTCCATTGTAACGATTGACACAAAACAGCACAGAAACGGTTACACTGAAAACACAAGGACATTTGCTTCAAATCAATATGTATTCTATTGGGATTATTAAACACAATGTAAAAAACAAATCAGTTTATCCTGAGCAACTGCATAAGCAGATTGTATGTTGATCGTTACAATGGACAAAGTTTTGTCCCATATTGCTTAGCACCTTTTGAGACAGTCTCATTTGTGACATATATTGCATTCCTTACATTTACTACATGAATTACATCTATTTAATTCACTATATCCATCACATTTATTTTATATTGACTATATTATTACAATATCCATTATATTGATTTATATATATATTCTTTATCCTTTTTATATCTACTCTATTTCGACACATTGTTTGTTGTTTTACATCCTAGCTACATCTAAGGCCATATCCGGACGGTCTATTTTACAACATTTATTTTATTCGTTATATTTAATATCTCCACTATATTTACAATATGTTATATAATTATTTAATTATCAGATTCATATTCTCTATCATCTGTATCTTTGCTCTATTTTACTACATTCATTATATTCATCCTACTCATTAATGACTTACAGTCGTCACCCCCATATTCATAATGCCATTAATTATTGCCATTTTCCGGGGGCAGTAACTGGTCCCAAACACTGCTGACGTCACGCCGCGTCTCCACGCCAGACGGATAGCCGGGACCTTAGTTGCGTTTACCGTCTGCGTTTAGTGTCGGCGATTATGATTGGCTGATTAAGCGGTGATTATATGTAAATGTGCAGTAATTAGTAATAGGTGAGGCAGAGAGGCCAGAGCAGTAAACGCAGCCGACACATTTGTCTCCACAAGACATGCGCACCACGGCGTCCCCTCTCGTGGCCACGTGACCACCACGTGACCAGTCCTGCCACCATGAGAGGCCATACCTGCACGACACTTAAAAGTTGCATAGTCCGATGGTTTTGAGTTCATGTCACTTTTTGAGATACAGTAAAACCTCTTTAACCGACCACCTCCACAGATCGACCACTCCCATGTATTGATCGCTTTACTTGGGTGCCAAATGATCGTGCCTACAATACCATTGTAACCTTAAGAAAACCTCCTGAAACCAACCACCCTCCCTAAATGGACCATTTAAAGTCGGTCCCATGGTCGGTGGATTTAGAGAGGTTTTACTGTAAATATATTCGGGTGATCGTTATAATCGATGTCACCTTACTTTGGCGTAACCTTTATTTTAAATGGCTAACATTTGAGATATTTGAAGTGCAACCATGAAAAATTAATTTTGGCAAGCACTCCAATACTCTGACACCATAGGCTTCTGCAATAACAGGTTCTATTAAATTGCCTCAGTATTCCCTTCTATGTAGCAATGAATGATTAATAAGTGCACCTGTATCTAAGTTGGATATTTAGAATCAAATCAGGGTAATTGTCTTGGTTTCGAAATTGTTACGCTTTCATCGGACTATGCAACTTTAAAAGTTGCATAGTATTTTGAGTTTTTGGAATTTTCTTCTTTAAAAAAAAAAAAGAAAAAAAAAAAGAAGATCAGCTTAATTACTATAAAAGTATAATCTACATTGCTTTAATTTGAAATGACGTTTATTTTTAGCAGGAGACTTTTGGATAAATTTGAAGGTAAACCATGCCAAATAAATTGTTCGCGCTCGCGTCAAAATTACTGACACCATAGGCTTCAGCAGTAAACAGGTTTCGTTTAAAGCTGCATAGTCCGATGAAAACATAACATTTTCAAAACCAAAAAAATTATCTAGATTTGATTCTACATATCTAACTTAGATGCTGGTGCAATTATTTAAACATTTGTCATCACATATAAAGGGATACTGAGTCAATTAATAGAACCTGTTACTGCAGAAGCCTATGGTGATAGAGTTTTGGCAAGCTTGCCAAAATTAATTTAGCATGTTTCCATTTCAAATATCTCAAAAGTTAGCGATTTAAGATAAAAGTTACTTCAAACTGAAGTATGGTAGATCATAATGAACAACCTAATATGTTTATCTCAGAAAATGAGAGAAACTCAAAACCATCGGACTGTGCAACTTTAAATTGAATTAGTATTCCCTTCTACGCAGCAACAGATGTTCAGTAATAAGTGACCGGTGTCTAACAGACGACATTCAATGTTATCGACACCCCAACTTCTTATGTGGAAGCCTGTATGCTGAGTTTCAGTCGAATTTACTTACAACAGATGACATTTAGCGTATAGCAGACAACATTCAATTTTATCGACACTCCAACGTTTTAGGTGGAAGCCTGTATGCTTGGAGTTTCAGTCAAATTTACTTACAATAGACACCATTTAGCATATAGCAGACGACATTCAATTTTATCGATACCCCAACTTCTTATGTGGAAGCTTGTATGCTGAGAGTTTCAGTCGAATTTACTTACAACAGATGACATTTAGCATATAAACAGATGACATTTAATGTTATCGACACCCCAACTTCTTATGGGGAAGCCTGTATGCTGAGAGTTTCAGTCGAATTTACTTACAACAGATGACATTTAGCGTATAGCAGACAACATTCAATTTTATCGACACTCCAACATGTTATGTGGAAGCCTGTGTGCTTGGAGTCGAGTTTCAATGGAATTCATTTTTTTCTCTCCCCACCTAGCGCAGACGACTTTTATTCAATTTTAGTCGGAGCAGACGACTTTTATTTAATTTTAGTCAGAGCAGACGACTTTTGGTCAGTAAGCAGATGATAAACAGCCAGAGCAGACGACAGACTGGGGAGTGACTGATGAGTGATGTATTGATGTGGACAAAGCAGTGGATGCAGGGAGATGACTTGTGTGTTACCAGCAGGGCATGCCATCGTACATTATGAGGTGTTGCGGGGGAGGGGGGAGGGAGGGAGGGAGGGGGGGATGGGGGCAGGGAATTGAACACATTCCTGCTGTGTCAATGACAGAAAACGTGTAGGTTAAATATACCGCCTGATTTGTGACAATGAGAAACGCCAATCTAAAAAATGTTATTAATAAAATAAAAGATTTTTACCTGAAAATAAATTTAATTCTCACTAATTCCACCTTTCTTGTGATTACATGATTATGGAGCAATGAAAAAAGAATAGGAATGTAAAATCATTTTTGTTGTAGCAGGTTTGATTCTAATGGTTGTCTTAATTTTTGGATTGGCGTTTATGGGGTTTTGCACCTAAACTCTTCAAATATATAACACTCGTAAACATTTAATAATTCTTAGACATGAAAAAACCCACCACATTTAAAGTTGCATAGTCTGCAATATACAAGTGGACACATGGAGTTGGCTGTATTGTAATAATAATAATAATAAAACATTTATATAGCGCCCGATCCAGCAAGCTATTCTCAGGCGATTTACATAACAAACAAATATACAGGAAAATAAATGTCACCTAGTTAAAAGCAGATTTAAACAAATGTGTCTTAAGACCTTTTTTAAAAGCAACAACAGATTTACAATCAGTGATATATCCTGGCAGAGCATTCCACAGTCTCGGGGCAGCAATACTAAAAGCACGATCCCCAAAGCCTTTGAGTCTGCTCCGAGGAACTGCTAACTGGCTGGAGACTGTGGAGCGCAGTGTTCGAACATATGTTCTCTATTGTGTATTCGTCAGTCCTCATCCCTGGGAATGGACAAGTCCGGAGTTCGCTAGGTCCCAGAGGGCAGTGGAGAACAGGCAATAAATGGAGAAAACTGGTTGCAAAGTCATCTGTGGTGGCGTGACGACCCTCACGTTAAAGGGATTGATGATGATGATGATGATGATGATGGATATCAAATGTTGCTATATCGGGTTGTGACATATTGTCTGGCAGTCTGGGGAACAGATGGAGAAATAAGGAGTCTCCACACGGCTCTATCCCAGACACACCTAGAATCTAAATATGGTGATTAATTGGGGTTTTACGTCCTAGCAACGTCCGTATTCACTGCAGGACGGGTACCAACCTGTGACGGCGTCCATGAGTGTGTGACGGCGTCCAACACTCATGGCATGTTTATAGTGCTAGCTCCACTGGGATATGATTGGTTGGTTGTTGGAGCTGTATTTAAGGTCATAGCAGGACCGGTACCGACTTGTGACAGTGCGCACTCATGACGACTTTATAGTGCTGCCACACTGGGAGACCAGCTCACCAGCACCATGACCTGATGTCCCACTCAGTCACATTATCATGACACTGAGCCAACCAGTCCTTGCCCTATCCTAATAATGCCGAGCGCCTGGCTAGGAAGCGACAAGTATCAATTTTCAAGTCATTGGTTTGACTCGACCAGGTTTAGAACTTCGTGGGTTCAAATCCCACGATCTGCCAAAACAGGAAACAGGACGCTTAACTCATTTGGCCATCCCGTCTGGTACACTGGGATATGAAGACGTCTGGTATAGTAGTACCATGACCCGATATCCCACTCAGTCGTGTCTTAATAGCACTGAGCCAACCAATTTCTACCGAACCTGTGTCATGTCGCACATCTAGCAATATTTCGACAAGTCACAATTTCGCAATGTAATTTCGCATTTAACATATTGTATAATCAGAATTCAGCATTTAATACATATGAAGCTACATTTAGATATTATATATATGATATATATATATAGAAATATGTGTTGGTTTATATATATACATATAGTGTGACTCAGTCCTCGCATAGCCAGAACTGTCACATGTTGCACTAGACAGGCTCTTTTCCACAGGTAATCGCTGTCACTTTTCCCCCCCCCCCCCCACTCCCGCCGTTTCTTGTTAAAGCGTGTGTCAGTACATGCTTCGAACGCAGTGTGCATATATATCATCTCATGTGAAATAAATTTATGAGGTGGGTTTTTTTTAGTCTCATCCCTCCCCCCCCCCCATTTAATTTTTAATTTTTTAAAGCCAACAAAATGAAAGAAAAGAAGAAAACAGAAATCGTACCAGCTTCATCGAGGGAACAGGACGCTCGTTATGTAGATTTACATACACAGACACACATAGCACACAGTGACACACACATATGTACATATACAGATACAGACACACAGTGACACACATAGATGCATACACATACATTCACAGACACACATAGCACACAGTGACACACGAAGAGGCACAGACATACACAGACACACATAGACACACAGTGACACACTCAGATGTACACATACAGACACATACAGACAGACACATGGTGACACACATAGATGCGTACACATACATGCACAGACACACATAGCACACAGTGACACACACAGAGGCACACACATACATACCCAGACACACATAGCACACAGTGACACACACAGAGGCACACACATACATACACAGACACACATATCACACAATAACACACGCAGATGTACACATACACACACAGAAACACAGTGACACACAGAGATGCACACAAATACATACACAGACACACAGTGCCACACACAGATGTACATATACACACGCAGAAGCACAGTGACACACACAGATGCACACAGATACATACACACATACATACACACAGACACACAGTGACACACACATATGCACACACATACATACACTGACACACATAGCACACAGTGACACACAGACAGTGAGATACACACATACACACATAGACACACAGACAGGCACACAGAAACACACATGAAGATAGTGATACACATATGCACACATCTCCATCCATTACATCTTCACCCATTACATCTCCACCATTACATCTCCACCATTACATCTCCACCCATTACATCTCCACCCATTACACCTCCACCAATTACATCTCTATCCATTAATCTTCACCCATTATGTACATATATACATATATACATATATATATATATACATATATACATGCATATATATATACACATATGTACATACATATATATACACATATGTATATACACATATATATATACACATATGTACATGCATATGTGTATATATATATGTGATGTATAACTATTATGCGAGTATAAAGATACATAAGGGAATATTACTTATTATTATTGTTATCCTCCATAAGTTACGATACTGTACGGGTGGCGCCATCTCGCCCACCTCACCTCCTCCTGATTTTGACCAGTGTCAGTCTATTCTGTCTATAACGGACACCCATGGGACTGGAGAAAGGTGTTGTTATAGAGAGAGATCCTTTATAGGCAGAGACTGACTGACGGAGGACACATGTACAGGCACTGGTACAGGCACAGGCACATGTACATGCACTGGGGACATGCACAGGCGCATACACTGGCACAGGAACAGGAACAGGCACATACACTGGCACATGCACAGGAACATGCACAGGAACAGGCACATGTACATACATTGGCACAGGCACAGGCACAGACACAGGCACATACACTGGCACAAGCACAGGCACAGACACAGACACAGACAGATGTTAGAATAACTATATGGCATGTCATTATTGACAGAGAATATTGATCAAATAGGTGAAAAATGGCTTGTTGTCCGCATAAGACTGTTGTCCGTTAGACACAGAGGCAATGCTATTAAATTAAAGGGGTGCCGTGATGGGACCAGCACATTTTGCCGTTATTGACAGAGAATCGTTATTGACAGAGGCCGTTATTGACAGAGTAGACTGTATATGTATATATGTATATATAATATGTATATTTATGTAATTATGCATGTGTACACATGTGTAGATAATGGACATTCCCATTCATGTGACAAATAACCTGGTGCACTGCACTTCAAAAACTAAAACAAAAGCCAAGCTCCATTCTCTGCGTAATTGCGTCGCCTCCTGGCGTGCACTCACCTCAGGGTAGGCGTGTGTCTGAGTGTGTGGGTGTGTCAGTGTGGGTGTGGGTGAGAGAGTGGGTGTGAGTGTGTTTGTCTGTGTGAGTGTGTGTAAGTGTATTAGTTTGTGTGGGTGAGTGTGGGTGTGGGTGAGAGAGTGTGTGTGAGTGTGTGTAAGTGTATTGGTATGTGTGTGAGTGTGTGTGTGAGTGTGTTTGTGACTGTGTGTGCCTGTGTGTGAGGGTGTATGTGAGAGAGAGAGAGTGTGTGAGAGAGTGTGGGTATGAGTGTGTGATAGAGAGTGTGTCTGTTAGTGTGTGAGAGAGAGTGTGTGTAAGTGTGTGTGAGAGAATGTGTGAGTGTGTGTGAGAGAGTGGAGGTGTGTGTGTGTGAGTGTGTGAGAGAGTGTGGGTGCGTGTGTGAGTATGTGTATGTGAGTATGTGAGAGAGAGTGTGTGTATGTGGGTGTGTGGGTGTGGGTGAGTCGGGGGGGGGGGGGCTGTGCCTCCTAGGAGAGTGCCGGCTGCGAGTCACGTGACGTACACCGGTCAGCTGACCTGCCGCCCTGCCGTCAGCTCTCGCCACAAGCGCGCGGAGCTCCGCCAGGGGGCGCCGCGTGTGTGTGGTGTGTGCGTGGTGTGGGTGTGTGAGGGGCGTGTCTGTGTGTGTATGTGGTGTGTGAGGGTGTGTGCAGGATCTGTCTATGTGTGTGATGTGTGTGTGTGTGAGGGGCGTGTCTGTCTGTGTGTGGTGTGTGTGTGCTGTGTGTGAGGGTGTTTGATGGGTTTGTCTGTGTGGTGTGTGGGGCGTGTCTGTCGGTGTCTGTGTGTGGGTATTGTTAATTGAATACACGCGTGTTATGGGAGCTCTGTCTGTTCGGTCAAATGACACCAATTCTAGAATGCAGTGCTATGGTGATTAGCAATATGGTTTTGGAGTTCAAATTGCAATACAAACCAAATGAGTCAAATGTACACATAGTTGCAGGCAGGGTGGGAGTGGAGGGGGGGGGAGTTATTGTTTGTTGCAGTGGAACTTATACCCCTGTCACACTACGACGTAACAGGCCAGCGAGTGGGCAATGTAAAAATCACTATTTTACATCGAGATACATATACATTTTCGGCGTTTCAGGGCCAAATTGGACATCAGTGCAACATAGTGGACATAGGCGAAATGTCGATCCAACGTAGGTTTACCGTGTCTCAACGAGTTAGAATGTAAAAAAAAAAACATAGGTAACGAGCCTCCAGCGGGCTCAGCCTAGAACTAGCTGTTAGCTAGACTCGTAATTAGCCCCCCTAACTACTATGTGACTCTGACTAATTTAATGTGAGTCATGTCAGCCACATGAGCACCGTCAGTCTAACGACAGTCCAGCATGCTCAGCTTAAGGACAGCGAGTGCTCAATGCGTTCGACGTGATTGAAACGGATGCCTTTATATACTCGAAGGCAAAACATTTGCACCACATTCGTACCACATTCACAGCACATTCGCTATGTTTGTAGAACGTTGGCACAGGTTACATACGTTACACATGTGCCAGCCGTTCGTCAATTACGTTGAATACGTCAAGACACGTTGGACTTACATTAGACTAACGTTAGACACATGTCAGAGACATTTTAGACCTACGTCGAGATAGGTTAACACCACGTTGTCAGTGCACAGGCTGCACATTCCTCCAGGCTCTCCATCAGTCTACTGTAAGTTGACGTAGCTCAACGTAGACCGACAAAGCTCTAATGAAAGTCTAACTTATCTCGATGTAAGCCTAACGTGAATGCAACGTAAGCCCAACGTAACGAACGGCCTTACATCGAGCTACCTAAAAATTTGTGGGTATGTCCAAAACCTTGACGTGTGTCACCGTATCTTGACGTAACTCAAAGTATCTCAATGTAACTCGACATAACTCAAAGTATCTCGATGTAGGCTTAATTAACAAATAATGTATCTTGACATATCACAACATAATGGCCAAATTTCACCTACGTCGGCTTACTCTACTGCATTATGTCATAGTGTGACAGGGGGTATAAGTCTTCTAATTGGCCCATTTCTACTTACTCCGCTAACACCCCCATCACCAAAGTAGTTCTCAAAACGTCTGACCCCGTTCTAAAACGGGCTGGGGTCGGGGTAGAATGTGGCTGCAAAGTGACTTTGGGACTGCTCAAAGTTCTGGAGCACCATTCTGTTCTCACCCGTCCATTCCATTTGTAAAAAGATCAGAAAAAGTTGCTACTATGTCCATTCTGTTCGCACACATGCAGTTTGAGCCTGTTCAGCAACATTTTCAAGAACGTAGTGAGAACTAGTTTGGTGTGATAGGGGCATAACACACCTACTACTAGACATGTGCCGATGTAAATTAGTGTGTTATTTCGATCATATCCTGGGTGTGTGTATGTGGTGTGTATGTGTATGTGTGTATCCTTATGTGTATGTGAGTATGTGTGTCTTTATGTGTATCTGTGTGTCTGTATATGTGTTTCTGTGTGTGTCTTGTGTGGAAATGTGTGTCTGTGTGTTTGTGTATACGTGTGGTTGGTTGGCTCGTTGTTGGAGTTTTACATCCTGGAAACATCAAAGGTCATATCAGGACGGGTGCCGACTTGTGACAGTGCACACTCATGGTGACATTATAGTGGTGCCCCGAGACATCAGGCCACCAGCACCATGACCTGATATCCCACTCAGTCATATTATCCTGACACTTAGCCAACCAGTTCTTGCTTTATCCTAATAATGCCGAGCGCCTGGTTAGGAAGTGACAAGTATCAATTGTGTAAGTCATTGGTTTTACTGGACCTGCAATTGAATTCTAGATTGTCCGCACGGGAAGCCTGCGCTCTACCGATTCGGCCACCGCGTACGGTGTGTGTATGCGTGTATGCGTTTGTATGTCTGTACATGTCTGTGTATGTGTGTCTGTGTGTACGTCTGTGTGTGTCTGTATGTGTGTAAATGTGTATGTGTGTCTGTGTATATATGTATATGTCTGTGTGTATGTGTGTGTATATACGTATGTAAGTGTGTATTTATTTGTATGTGTGTATGTGTGTTTTAATGCGTGTATGTGTGTATGGCGGGGGTATTTCCCTACACCAAAAATACCAAAACCAAAACCCAGCGTAACTGAGTTTAAAATGACCCTAACTCGTTCTTAATACCTGTGTCGTGTTATAACTGTTGGTAGACCGGGATTGTTGGAATGTTAGTGAAGCGGTGAAGCTCCCACTCCCAGTCCATCCTACACCCCCCTACACACGCACACGCACACGCACACGCACGCACGCACGCACGCACACAGGCACACTGACACACACGCGCACACACCCACAGACACCCACATCCACACACAAACACCCACACTCACACATACCCACACTCACACACACCCACACTCACAGTCACACACACCCACACTCACACACACCCACACCGATACACACAACCTCACACACACACAAACACACAACACACAACACACCACACACAAGCCCGAGGGCCTTTTGCTCTGTGTGGACGACTATGTACATACCGCCCTGAGGGCATCTGGAGCCCTTCCGAGCTGGTGTCGCCGCCTGGTGGCAGCCCCCCCCCCCCCCCCACACCCCCGACCCCCCACCTCGACTGTCTCTCCATTACTGACCAGCGCCGCTGTTCACGCTTGTCTGGGTGGGCGTAATGGGTCCATCCTTAAAGGACCACTTACACGACCAGCGCCAACCACGTGACCTATTTAAGGGCACCAGTACGGAATAGATAGATGACTCACTATTCATGGACTGGGGACCGAATCGGTAGAGCGCGGATCTCGCGTGCGGGAGGGAGATCGGGAGTTTGGTTCCTGGTCGAGTCAAACCAATGACTTATAACAATGTATACTTGTCGCTTCCTAGCCTGGTGCTCGGTCGAGTCAAACCAATGACTTATCAAATTGATACTTGTCACTTCCTAGCCAGGTGCTCGGCATTAATAGGATAGGGCAAGGACTGGTTCGCTCATTGTCAGGATAATGTGACTGAGTGTGATATCGGGTCATGGTGCTGGTGGCCTGATTTCCCAGTGGGGCAGCACTGTAAAGTCGACATGAGCATGCACTGTCACAAGTCGGTACCCATCCTGATATGACCTTAGATGTTGTCAGGACTATTCATGGTTTGTACAGTCCATCTTCGTTAATCCGACTCCGCTGAATACGGACAGTCCGACCAAAACCTCATACGGGCGATTGTTTGTTTGTTTATTTGTTTGCTTGCTGGGGTTTTAGATCGTGGCAACATCTAAGGTCATATCATGATTATAGCAGAGATGAATGAATACATCCTCATGCAGGCGATTGTTTGTTTGTTTATTTGCTTGCTGGGGTTTTATATCCTGGCAACATCCAAGGTCATATCACGATCACAGGACATACGAATGGATACATCCTCATACGGGCGATTGTTTGTTTCTTTGTTTCTTTGCCTGCTGGCGTTTTACATCCTGGCAACATCTAAGGTCATATCAGGATAATAAGGGGAGATGAATGAATAAATGAACTGTCTTTGTTACCAACATGGTGTTAAATCACCATCACTCACTCAACGGAATGAGTGCCGTTGCTGCGTCGGTCTTCTGACCATATTTGTTCACCGGCTATTTGTACAATTGTGTAGAGACTAAGTGACGTGATGGAGCCATGTATGAGCGATGGAGAGAGAGAGAGAGAAAGAGAGAGAGAAAGAGATGGGCCAACTGAAAAGTTAACCCTCTAGTAACCAACGTATCACATACGATACAAACATTACCTGACCACCATAGCCAAACCAGCTGTTAATAATTTACCCTTTTACAACCATATTACCATCTACGATATAGTTATAAAAGGATAAATTAATAACAGCGGGTTTGGCTATGGTGGTCAGGAAATGTTTGTATCGTATGTGATACATTGGTTACTAGAGGGTTAATACCCCTGTCACACTATGATGTAACATGTCAGCGAGTGGGCGACATAAAAATCACTTATTTACGTCGAGATACGTAGAAATTCTCAGCATTTCAGGGTCAAGTTGGACATCAGTGCAACATAGTGGACGTAGGCGAAATGTCGATCCAACGTAGGGGTAATGCATGTCAACACATGAGAACATTAAAAAAACGATCACGGAATGCTTGCAGAATGCTGGTGAATGTTATATATGTTATTCGATCGCCAGAAGTACGCCTTACATACGATCGCCAGAAGTACGCCTTATACGTTAAATACATCAAAACACGGTGGAGAAACGCCAAACGTACATTAGACATATGTTAGACTACGTTATCCATACATTTTCAATACTTTGTCAATATGTGGATTGTACCTTTCTGCCGGCTTGACTTGCACCTGACATAGTTCAACGTATGTATAATGTATGTGTAACGTACGTCTAGCGTACTCAACCTATAAGCCACACATTGTCTTACGTCAAGCTATGTCAAAAGTTTTGGGTATGTCCAAAACCTTGACTAGTGAACGACATAACGCGGCGTAACTCGACGTAGGCCTAATGTACGAGTAACGTAACCCGACGTACCTCAAAGTAATGACCAAAATTCATCTACGTTGGCTCACGTTAGCGAATTACGTCGTAGTCTGACAGGGGTATAAACGACGTCCGCAGGCGGCTATGTACACAAGTTTCATTATCTGTTCTCAGTTGCGTTGATCTATGTGAGTGAGTGAGTAAGGATGAAAGTGGCTGCATTTAGTGCTTATTCTGTGCCAGGTTATGCTTTCATAGGGAAGTTTGTTTGTTGTTGTTTTACGTCCTAGCAACATCTAAGGTCATATCAGGATGGGATTTCATAATCATAGGTGAGTTTTGATGAATGCAGTCATGGTTTTAGTGTGAATTTGACGCAGTGCTTCCACACTCTTTCCTATTCTGACTGCACTATGAGTCAGGCTGAAAAGGGTGAAAGTTACATAGTCCAATACAGTAAAACCTCTCTAAATCGATCGACCTTGGGACCGACTTTAAGTGGTCCATTTAGGGAGGTGGTCGGTTTAGGGCATTAGAATATGGTTACAATGGTATTGTTGCGAGAATATGGTTACAATGGTATTATTGGGACCCAAATAAAGCGATCGATATAGGGGAGTGGTCGATCTGTGTAGGTGGTCTGTTAGAGAGGTTTTACTGTAGTTTTATCTAATAGTCTAATAGTTTCTGTCTTTTTTAAGGTAAATATATTAGGTTGATCGTTATAATTGACATTCCTTTAATTTAAAATAACTTTGCTTTAAATGCCTATCTTTTGGGACTTAAAAATGATACAATGTCGCTGACTAAACTTGCACTTGGGATTCTCTATATTTAGTAACCAAGTTCTACAGTGAAACCCCGGTATAACGCGCTCCGATTTAACGCGAATTCGGATATCACGCGATGAGTCCCCCCCCCCCCCCCCCCTCCCGCCCCGCTCCCCCAATTCTTTAATTCAAAGGGAATTCAGTAAAGTGAACCACAGTTCAGTGCAACCCTGCTTTTTTCACGATTACCTTTTATGGATCCAACCAGTCACGTTATAACGGGGTCTCACTGTATTTCGTAGCGAAATTATATCAAACTCCCTCAGTGTTCTTTGCTCTACCTCACTCTACAAGCTCATTTGGTTTTAAACCTCATTTTGTTTTACATGCTCATTTGGTTGTGGAACATTAAGCGCGCATTCCTTACATGCGGTATGCGGCATGCGGCATGCGGCATGTGGCATGCGGCGTGCGGCGTGCTTACCGGATGGGTCCTTTCACCCACACCCACACACAGTGTCAGGTTTCCTCACCACTGTTCTCTATGGCAAACGGAGCAGCATTCACATTCGCATGCCGCACCGATCGCTACATGGACCGATTCAGTATTCACATGCCGCATGCCGCATACCGCATGTAAGGAATCACCCCCATTGACTTAGATGCTTTTCGATTTTTTGCCACATTCGCATTCGCATACCGCATACCGCATACCGCGTGTAAGGAATGCGCGCTTTATTAGTGTTGACTGATCCTGAGAGTATTAGCAGACAAGGCAAACAAAGGTCCAGGTGGGAAGACAACATCAGGGAATGGACAGGTCTGGATTTTCGGCAAGTCCCAGAGGGCGATGGAGAACAGCGAAAACTGGAGAATACTGGTGGCAAAGTCATCTGTGGTGCCCCAATTATCCTCTCAGTTAAAGGATTGATGATGATGATGATGAATATTAGTAATAGTCGTCACAGTTTGCCTTCCGCCCACCACACCCATCCTAACCGCATCCAATATTAGACCATAAATAACTCCCAGTTGAATAAATAAAGATAAACCAAATATCAATATAACCATAGATGGCACAAACATAGAACAAGTATCCGAATTCATATATCTCGGCCAAAAGATTACAAATGATGGGAGATGTGAGGAAGAAATTAAAAGAAGGATAACAATAGCCCGAACAACATTCTCCAAAATGTATAGAGTGTTAACATCAAGTAAGATATTAATACAAACAAGGAAGCGTATTCTTCAGTGTTATGTGTGGTCTACTCTAATGTATGGGGCTGAGACATGGACAATCTCTAAGGAAATGTACAAACGTTTAGCAGCATTTGAGATGTGGACTTATCGAAGGATGATGAAAATATCATGGACAAAGAAGATCACCAACAAAGAAGTTCTCAGAAAAATTAAAAATAAGAAAAGCTTGTTTGCCACTATACAGACAAAGAAACTTATTTATTTTGGCCACATCATTCGTCAGAGTTCAATATACCGTACATTGTTGGAAGGGAAGGTGAATGGCAGCAGAGGGAGAGGGAGACCAAGAACATCATGGTTTACAAATATTTCACAGTGGACAGGCTTGAATTATTCACAGTCTATCAGAACAGCACACCATCGGGACAAGTGGAGAACCATTGCATCCAACCCTCGACTAGAGGACGGAACTATTGATTGATTGATTGAATAAATAAATACATAATCTTGGTGTCTCAGCACTCTTCCCTTTTCATCATAACACTGCACCTTAGACTATATTATTTATGTAAATGACTAATATATTATGGCTGGAACACTAGCGCTTCGGTGTTTATGAAACAATAACTATACAGGATCGCCAGACGGGATGGCCGAAAGAGTTAGAGCGTCCGTCTCCCGTGTTGGTAGATCATTGGATCGCGCTTTCGAATCCTGGTCGAGCCAAACCAATTACTTAAAAATTGATACTTATCGCTTCCTAGCCAGACGTTCGGCATTACTAGGATACGACAAGGAGCAGTGGAATGAGGAAGACCAGTCATCTGCAACTGAAATGTCCCCTAATGTACCAACAAAATATTCACTGAATAAAATATTGTTTACCCCCCCCCCACCAGCCCTCCATCCTAGCTAATAAAAGAATAAGAATAATATAACATAAAATATAGCAGTGAAGAATAGTCATAGTCGCTCATGATTAGTATGGCTGAGTAAAGAGTCATTTGTGATGTTATAGTCATTCCTTAAAGCTGCCTAATCTGATGAAAGCGTCACATCTTTTAGAACAAGACGCCTCACCTGGATCAACTTAAATATTGATGCAATCATTAGACATTTATGACCGGTTGCGGTGACCAAATCAGTGGAGCGCAGGATTCCCTTGCGAAAAGTCGGGAGTTCAAATCCCAGCCGAGTCAAACCAATGACTTACAAAATTTATACTTGTCGCTACCTAGCCTGGCGCTCAGCATTACTAGGACAGGAACAAGGACTGGTTAGTATGAGTATGAGGATAATATGACTATGTGGAATCTTAGGTCATGGTGTCGGCAGCATTGTGTCGGCCGCGCTGTCATAAGTCGGTACCGTTCCTGATATGATATTAGATGTTGCTAGGATGTAAAAGAACAACATTAGCCATTTATTGCTGCGTAAATGAAATCCTATAAATCGAACCCGGTTACTGCTGAAGTCTAATTTTGAGCATTTTCACTTTAAATATCTCCAAAGTTAAACCTTTAAAATAAAAAATACTTCGAATTTAAAGTAATGTATGATCAACCCAGTATATTGATCTAAATAATAATAATAATATGACAGAAACTCAAAACCTTGAGATTATGCAGCTTTAACTAAAATTCGTAGTAATTATAACCCCCCCCCCCCCTCACCCTCCATCCTCCCCCCCCCCCCATCCCCATCACACACACACTCTCTCGCCCTACTGCCCAGGCGCACACAGTGAAGTGACAGCGTTCCCCCCCCCCCCCCCCACCCCCCCCACCACCACCCCTCCCCCACCACCCCCATCCTCCAACGGGCGGTGGTGACCCCGAGGGATGACCCCGCGGGAACAGTTGTGAGTGCGCACGCAGATATCTGGTCACGTGATGCGGCGATATGTAAATGAGTGACATCTAGTAATAACGGTCGTCGCGGGCCTGGCCTGGCGGGGCCGGGACGACCGGGCGGCTGGTTTCTCGGTCTGTGTCGCGGTCAACTAACAAATAAACACCGCCCACGTCGCGGTCTACCAATAATTAAACGGCGGTTTCTTTTTGGTGTTTTCTTGAAGATTTTATACTGCCTATTTTGGATAAGTCTGAATAGACTTGTTTTCACCATTGGACAGTTTGTCGATAGAAAGTCCGAGCCTACACTTTTACCGACCCAAGGGATTTTTAACCTCCCACACCACATAGACATGGTATGAGAGCAACTGGCCTTTGATGACGCTGTAAGTTAACCACAGTGGTGGAAATCCAAATTGGCAGAGGTAGGGGCATGGGGAATCGAACCACCAACCTTCAGATTAGGAGTTTGACCTAGAAAAAAGTCAGACACTCTAACCACTCGGCCACAGAGAACATGATGTAAATGAATGTCGCAGGGCATTCAAGTCTCCAGTAACACTCCAGTCGTACCAGGCTTGCGACTGCTTGCGACTACTTGTGACTCCATAAAAGGGTGGTCACAAGAGGTCGCAAGTGGTTGTAAATGGTCACAAAAAGGTCTCTATTTGGTCCTAATTGGTCATTGACCTCCTGGCGACCATTTTGGTCACTAGGAGGTTGCAGGTTTCATAGGTTTGTGATCAGTCGAGGACCATCGCTGACTGATCGCCAACTAATCAACGATTGTGGCACCGCTGCAAAGGACCTATGACCACTCGGCAATTGGTCGGCGATCAGTCGTTTGCCAACTTTTCTAAAACCAGGGAAGACTGGGTTGGCGATAGGATGGTGAGTTGTCGAGGACTGTTTTTTTTTGTAAATATAGTTTATTCATTGAATAAAATCTCTTGTCAGCGCCGTGGCACTGGTCTTCCAGCCATGTGACAATACAGTTATTTACAATATATGCATATGTAGTCTGATATTGTCATCAGCAGCTAGCCCAAATCAGCTGAAATAACAATATCAAACATTCAAAGACTTACATATGGTATAGTTTGACAATTCACATACAAAAATAGCAGTTATATGTTGTATTCCTACACACTTGATACATACATGTGTATTGATTAGATCTTTACATTACGGAGTGGTTAGGTGCATAGTTTCCCTTCATATGTTTGTATGCCTACTATGTTGTGAATTACAAAACTATCATGTTGTTGGAGTTAACATTTTGAGATGGAGTGAGTGTTAGTAGAATGGTTTGTTTATTCTGTTAGATAGAGTGTGGTTAGCTTATAGGGTTATGCTTCAAAGGTTAATACCTCAGGTGTGTTTTTTGACTACATGAAGTAGGTTGGGGACTGATTTGTGACTGATCTGCAATCAAATGACGATTGGTCACAAATCGGTCGCAAATCAGTCCCTAACTAGTCTCTGAACAGTCTCCGACCAATCACCGACCACTCAGTAACTGATCGACAACCAATCAACAACCTATCACCAACCGATTGCCAACTGATTGCCAACCAGTCTTCCCTGGTCTTCAGCGATCAGTCACCAACTCCCCCCCCCTGTTTTTTTGTTATTGCTTTAGTGGCAAGAAGGTTGCCGAATGATGTAGGGTTGTTTGTTGGTTGCAAGACATAGCAAAAATGTAAGTGGTCGTAAACCTGGTGTGACTGAGGTATAATGAATGTAGATAAATGTCGCTATTGTGATTCTCGATTCATAGACCAGATCGGGTGGCTGAATTGTTAAGAGTGCTGGCCGGCAAGCTTCCCATGTGAGAGGTCGTCGGTTTAGAACCCCCAACCGAGTCAAACCAATGACGCACAAAATTGACACTTATCACTTCCTAGCTTGGCACTTGACATTACTATGACCGGCCAAGGACCTGTTTGCTCAGTACCAGGATAAAGTAGGATATTGATCAGTGAGATATAGATTGAAGGTCATGGCAGCCTGGTCTCCTAGTGGGGCAGCACTATAAAGTTACCATAAGTGCACACTGTCCCAATTCGGTACCCGTCCTTATTTGACCTAGATTTTCGTAAGTCATTGCTTTGACTTGACCCGGAAGAAAAAAGTAAACTGAGGTTTGTTTTATCTAACAACAACTTTAGAGCGCATTGATTTTTTTATCATCAGCTATTGGACGTCAAACATATGGTCATTCTGACATATTTCTTTGGAGGAAACCCGCCGCTGCCACATAAGCTACTCTTTCCGATAAGCAGCAAGGGATCTTTTATATACACTTTCCCACAGACAGGACAGCACATACCACAACCTTTGATGTCGACGAGAGATGGCAGCACCATGGCTGAGTTAGTGCAGTGGTCATTCTCGCTGCCCAGACTTATGTTGAGTGCTGGTAATTGATGTGTTTACTTACCTACACCCCCCCCCCCCATTCGGAGTGTAGACACCACAATTATCCAGACCCATAAACCCAGACACACACACTCACTCACTCACTCACTCACTCACTCACTACGACGAACACCAAACCCGCGTCCAACTACCCACCAACGCCTGGTCATTTGCAGATTTTATTAAGACGTAATAAGAGAATCAACTGACTTTTTATTTTATTTTGCGGAAGATGCACAGAGAGAGAGAGAGAGTGTGTCTGTGTATATGTGTGTGGGAGGAGGGAGAAGGGGGGAGGGGAGGAACAAGGTGATGATGCAAAGGTGGTGGTGGGTGGGTCGGTGGGTAAAATTGTTCCACAAAGGCAATTATATTACGAGATGATTTGTTTGTTTGTTGGTTTACGTCATATCAGGACGGGTACCGACTTGTGACAGTACGCACTCATGGCAACATTATAGTGCTGCCCCACTGGAAGATCAGGCTGCCAGCACCATGACCTGATATACCCACTCAGTCACATTATCCTGACACTGAGCCAACCACTTTGCTAGTTCATCGGGCTCGTTTTCCGAACGCCACACAATCCGCTGACCTTGCATGACCTTACGTGACCTTGTGAGACCTTGCGCCAGACCAGACCTTGCTGTTCACGGCTCTCGAACACGTGCTGTGGTTGTCATAGCGCCCTCTAGTTGTCAACCGGCGCCCTCTGTTCGCCTTTCTACTCCACTCTATTCGCTTTCTGGCTTTCTTTCTTTCTTTCTTTCTTTCTTTCTTTCTTTCTTTCTTTCTGTCTGTCTTTCTTTCTGTCTTTCTTCTTTCTTTCTATATACAAGTCTTTACTTTCTTTTTCCTCTCTCTTTCTTCCTTTCTTTCTTTTGTTCTTTCTTTCATTCTTCCTTTCTTTTGTTCCTTCTTTCTTTCTTTCTTTCTCTCTTTCTCTTTCTTTCTCTCTTTCAATTTTGTTATTTTGTTCCTTCTTTATCTCTTTCTTTCTTTCATTCTTTCAATCTTCTGTTCTCTCTTCTTTCCACCCTCTCACTGTTCGTTTCTATCTTTCTTTCCTGCTCTCTTTCTTACCTCGCTTTCTTTCGTTCTTGTTTTCTTTCTATCTTCCCCCTTTCTCTTCCTCCAGTAGATATTAAGCCAAAGTTCTATAAACGTGTATTAATGTAGATATTAAACCAAGATTATTTTAACATGTGAAGAGTTCAGGCGCAAAACCCCATAAACGGCAATCTAAAAATTAGGATAAACATTCAAATCAAATCTTAAAAAATAATTTTGTATACATTCCTACTGTTGTGTTCATTGCTCCATAACCATTTCATCACAAGAAACGTGGAATTCGTGACAATTACAATTATCTTCAGGTAACAATCTTTTATTTTAATTACATTTTTGGATTGGCATTTACGGGGATTTGCGCCTGAACTCTACACGTATTCATGTAGATGTAAATCCTAGATTCCATTAATTTATTATTATTATCATCATCATCATCATCATCATCACGATCACCACCACCATCATTATCATTGTCATTATCATCATTATTATTATCATTATTATTATTATTATTATTATTATGCAGAAGTTGCATATTTCAAATATCCTCAGTGACAAAATTTCACAAAATTCTCTGTTTACACAAATTAACAACAACAAAAGTAAAACCAATGGGGCCGAAGATGAACATTATGCATTCACAAGCTCTCACTGAGTATATTTGAAATATGCAACTTCTGCATAATAATAATAATAATAATAATAATAATAATGGTGACGATCGTGATGGTGGTCCCGGGGATAATGAGGATAACAATGACAGCGATAACAGCAGAAATAATAACGATGATAATGATAATAGCGATGATAACAATGATAAATATGACAACGAGGACAACTATAAAAACGATGATAACGAGGTAACTGGTTGTGGCATGTTGTAGCTGGTTGTGGCTATTTGTGGCTGGTTGTTATTTGTTGTGGCTGGTTGTAGCCCGGGTGTAACTTGTTGTGCCTTATTGTGGCTGGTTGTGACTGCTTGTTACTTGTGGCTGGGTGTGACTTGTTGTGCCTTATTGTGGCTGGTTATGACTGGTTGGGGCTGGGTGTGAGTGGCTGTGACTTGGTGTGGCTGCCTGTGAGTGACTTGGTGTGACTGGTTGTGGCTGGCTGTAGCCGGTTGTAGCTAGTTGTGGCTGGGTATGATTGTGTGTGGCTGGCCGTAGCTGGTTGTGGCTGGTTGTGGCTGGCTGTGGCTGGTTGTGACTTGTGGCTGGTTGTGGCTGGCGTTGACTTGGTGTGGCTACCTGTGACTTGGTGTGACTGGTTGTGTCTGGTTGTGGCTGGCTGTGACTTATTGTGAGTGGTTGTGGCTGGCTGTGGCTGGTTGTGACTTGTGGCTGGTTGTGGCTGGCGTTGACTTGCTGTGGCTATCAGTCACCTAGTGTGACTGGTTGTGGCTGGCTGTGACTTATTGTGGCTGGGTGTGGCTGGATGCCCATGGTTACCACCGGTTACCGCTGGTTGACACTGCCTGTCAGTGCTCCTGGTATGACCTTAGATGTTGCCCGGACGTAAAACTCCAACAACCAACCAGCCTGTCAATGGTTCACCTTTCAGTGCTTTTCCATGCCAGCAACCACAAATAGCTTCAGTTCTTAACCAAAGGACCTGGCTCCTTCCTACATCACGAGGTCCACCGCTGATGGAGTTTTGTGTGTGTATTTCTGAGTTTATTTTGTATGTGTGATTTTTGTGTTTATTTTCTTTGGCTCGCGGGGGGAGGGGGCACTGATTATTTTTGTTTTGTGTGTGTTGGTATGTGTGTTAGCGGGTGTATTAGTGTCTGTTAGTATGTGTGTTAGTATGTGTGTTGGTGAGTATTTTAGTGTGTTGGTGTGTGTCCATGTGTATGGGTTTTGAAAGTCAAGTTTTGGGTTTAAAAGTTGCATAGTCCAGTAAAAGAATAAGATTTTAGAAAGCAAAGCATTCATCTAGATTAGAAGCTCTGTATCGAACTTAGATACTGGTGCACTTTAAGCCCTGTTCACACGGGCAAAATGTGAAGCGACCTAGACAAGGCGAACTAAAGGAGTCGAATTAGCACCCGTTCACACGGGCACTGCGTGAGGCGGAAGTGGATATCTGCGCATGAGCAAGTCCAGACTAACCAGCGCCAGTTTGGGTTCATCGACGTCGGGCGAGAGAGTGTGGGTTCGACCTAGATATGTATTTAATGAATCTTATTGGTTTGGAACGATCAAAACTTCTGCTGAGCAGTGAAACCCTAAAAATAAATTATGAAAAAAATATCTGTGCGTAGATAGCGGTTTCATTAATTAAATTATATAATATGCGCTTTTGATCGACCGGAAAGTCAACAAACTAAGGTCGACTGCGCATGCGTGTGAGGTGCTTAATCCGCCTCAGTCCGTCCACACGGGCAAAATAAATCGAATCAGAGAAATCGCCTCACGTAAACTACCTCGCTTAGGTGGTTTACACGATCCGCATCACGTGAGTCGAATCAGCCCTAATCCGCCTCAGACGTCCGTTCACACGGGAAATGTGCGTCGAACTAGGCAAGTCGCTTTCTACGAATCGATTTACATTCCCCGTGTGAACAGGGCTTTAGTTTTGCTACAGAGAAGGATTACTAATTACTATGTAGTGGGATAAGAGTTTTGACAAGCACACCAAAATTATTCTCGCATGTTATCTCCTCTTCATCTCTCTCCTCCGTCCCCTTTTTCATCTCCTCTCTCCCCTAGTTTCTCTCCACTCTCTTTCTCCCTCGCGCTCTCCTCTGCCATTTCCTCCCCTTTCCCTTTCCCCTCTCTCTTCTCTCTCTGCTCTTCCCTCTCTCCTATCTTCTCTCCCTTCTCTCGTCTCTCCTCCCTTCCCTCTTTCCTCTCATCCTTCCTCTCCCCCTCTCTCCTCTCCCGTCTCTCCTCTCCCCTCTCCCTTCTCCTCTCCCCTCTCTTCTCTCCCATCTCTCCTCTCAGTCTCTCCTCTCCCGTCTCCCCCCCTCTCCTCTCTCCTCTACCCTCTCCCCCTCTCTCTCCCCTCTCCGCCATCTCCCTTGCTCTCTCCCCTCTCTCCTCTTTCCCCTCTCCCATCTCCCCATCCTCACTTTGCACCTCCCTCCTCCCTCCTCCCTCCACCGCGCTGAACCCGCCACACGCACGCGCACACGCACAAATACGCACGCATGCGCAAGTATGCACATACATGCCCACGCCAACGCACACACCCTACCCCTCCACAACACCACCACTCACACACCCCACCCCAACACACACAGCGACACACATTCTAGTCAACCTGAACATATTCCTTAGCAGCATGTGGTCGGGACCACCCCTCACCCCTCACCCCCACCCTCCCACCTCCTCACCTCTCACCCCCATTCCATCCCTTCATCCTCACCCTCACTCTTCACCACTCCTCCCAACCCCTGGCTGAATGAGTTGAGCGTCCCTCTCCCATTTTGGTAGACCGTGTGATTCAACCCCACGCGTTCGAACCCTCGTCGAGTCAAACCAATGACTTAAAAATGTATACCTGTCACTTCCTAGCCAGGTGCTTGACATTATTAGGATAGGGCAAGGACTGGTTTAGCTCAGTGTCAGGATAATGTGACTGAGTGGGATATCAGGTCATGGTGCTGCCGGCCTGGTCCCCCGGTGGGGCAGCACTATAAAACCATCACGAGTGCCCACTGTCACAAGTCCGTACCTATGCTGATATGACCTTAGGTGGTGCCAGAACGTAAAACTCGATCAACCAACCAGCCTCACATCTCCTACAAACTCGAACTCACATTGAACTCAATGTAACACTGAGTGACAGTCGGAATACAGATATATAAGAATTTATAGTGCCTAGACTAAAATTGCCCTTATAGACTTGGTGGTTTTTTTTCAATTAATAAATATATTAGGTAATAAAGCAATAATTATCCCGTGGGTAGCTTGGAAGCATTTTTTCAAGTCATGACGGGGTGACCAAGTCAGTTGAGCATCCATTTCCCGCCTTTGTAGGTCATAGGATTCGAAGCCCTTGGTTTGAACCCGGGTCGAGTCAAACGAATGACTTAAAAATTTATACTTGTCACCGCTACCTAGCCTGGCATTCGGCATTTGGCATTATTAGGATAGGGCAAGGAGCAGTGGAATAAGGAAGACCAATTGTCTGCGATTGAAGTTTCCGCTACTTAATCACCTAATGTAACAAACTACAAGACTCAGATGCTACGGAAGTACTAAAGCAACTCACATACATAAACACTTCAATCAATCAATAGTTCCGTCCTCTAGTCGAGGGTTGGATGCAATGGTTCTCCACTTGTCCTGATGGTGTGCTGTTCTGATAGACTGTGAATAATTCAAGCCTGTCCACTGTGAAATATTTGTAAACCATGATATCTTCTTAGTCTCCTTCTCCCTCTCCCCTCTGCTGCCTTCATTCTCCTTCCCACCTCTCCCAACAATGTAAGGTATATTGAACTCTGACGAATGATGTGGCCAAAATAAATAAGTTTCTTTGTCTGTATAGTGGCAAACAAGCTTTTCTTATTTTTAATTTTTCTGAGAACTTCTTTGTTGTTGATCTTCTTTGTCCATGATATTTTCATCATCCTTCGATAAGTCCACATCTCAAATGCTGCTAAACGTTTGTACATTTTCTTAGAGATTGTCCATGTCTCAGCCCCATACATTAGAGTAGACCACAGATAACCACACATAAACACTTCACATGTACAGTAAAAGAAAACAGCATAGTAAGTCCAGGAACATATGCTTCAACCGAAGCTACTCCCTCTAGCATTGTAATTGTAATGCATAAATCATTATGCGAATATAAATAACGGCTATGGTCTTTCCACCATTAGATATTGCTGACTCTGCAGCATTTATTTTTATACCAGCGCCACCTGTGGCAGTCTAGCGCGTTACAATCAATGCACAGCGCGATATCACTCGGCATTACTACTAATAATAGAATAAGGCTGGGACTGGTTGGTTCAGTGCCATGATAATGTGACTGAGTGGGGTATCGCGCCATGGTTGCTCGTGAAACAGTGTTCCAGTAGGGGCAACACTCTAAAACCATCTTGAGTTTTGCCCTATCACTTGTCGGTATTAATTATTTATGATGTAAATCCGAAATAGCCTGCTGCAAATGTCATTTCATGCCACCTTTGCTGACGTCACACTATATATAAGTCTCCATGTTATTTGCTTGGAAACAGTGTCACTAACTACTCTTTTTAAACTGTTTTAAAAGTTGCATACTCCGATGGTTTTGAGTTCTTCTCATTTTCTGAGATTAATATGTTTGGTTGGCCATTAGTATCCACCTTATTTTATTTTGAAATAATCTTTATTTTAAATGGCTAACTTTTGAGATACATGCCAAATGAATTTTGGCAAGCACACCAAGATGCTGACACCATAGGCTTCTGCAGTAACAGGTTCTATTAGATTGCCTCAGTATTCCCTTTCATGTGGCAACATATGCTTAATAAGTGCACCAGTATCTAAGTTAGATATGTAGATTCAAATATAGGTCAGTGTTTCGGTTACACAAATTTTATGCATTCAGCGGACTATGCAGCTTTAAGCAATTACTAGATTTGTTTGTGGTTGTTTTACGTCCTAGCAACATCTGAGGTCATATCAGAACAGGTACTGACTTGTGACAGTGCACACTCATGGTGACTTTTTAGTGCTGCCCCACTGGGAAATCAGGCCACTGGCACCGTGATCCAATATCCCACTCAGTCACATTATCCTGACACTGAGCCAACCAGTCCTTCCCCTATCCTATTAATGCCAAGCGGCAGGGTAGGAACCGACAAGTATAAATTTGGGGGGTGGAGGGTGGGGGTGGGAGGTGGAGTGGCGGGCGTGGGGTAGAAGGGGGTGGTCGGGGGCAGAGGGGGATTGTGGGTGGATGGTGGAGGTGGGATGGGGATTGAGGGGTGGGTGGAGGGTGGAGGGTGGATGTGGGAGAGGAGTAGGAGGATGGGTGGAGGGTTGGGTGTAAGGTGGAGGTGAGAGGAGGGGTAGATGGGAGGGAGGGTGGGTGGAGGGGTAGGTGGGGGGTAGCGTCTGTCAGTGCGTTGGCCCTAATGAGCTATAGCGCCGAAGCGGTGCGCTGCCGGGGGACCGTCGCAAGAAGCCGGCTCTCTAATGGGGTGCAGACGGGCGTTTTGTAATCCTGTTAGAACAAATACAACCAGTGTCTCTGAGACTACCTGGCAACAGGCCGCGCGTTGATCCGCGCCACTAATCCTATTACCGCCCGAGCTGCTCCTAGCTGCTCCGAGCAGCTCAGCCACATGGGAGGGGGCGGCTGGAGGGGAGGAGATGGGGAGGGGAGTGAGAGTGGAGGGGGAAAGGGCACTGGTGTGTGGAGGGACGGGTGGAGTGGGGGAGAGGAGAAGGAGGTGGAGGGGAGAGCTGGGGGAGGGGGAGGGAGAGTGTGAGGGGGAGGGGCGCTTGGGGAGAGGAGGAGTGAGGGGTGCTGAGGGAGGAAAAGGGGGGATGGGCCCTGGGGCAGGAAAAGGGGGGATGGGCCCTGGGGCAGGGAAAGGGGGAGGGGCATAGGGGGAGGGGCGCAGGGGGAGGGGAGGGGGAAGGCGCGTTGGGTGTGGGGGAGGGGCGCTGTCATTACCAATAAACCAGCAGAGATTTCACTGCCCTCCCCTACACCCACCCGCTTTAAAAGAAGAAGAAAAATAATACCCTTCATTAATTTCTTTCTTTTTTTGTTTGTAATTAAATATAAAACGAGAAGCGCCACGTGCATTTCGTGGAGTGAGTGAGTGAGTGAGTGAGAGGAATGAGTGAAAGAATGAAAGGAATGAGTGAAGGAAGGAGTATGTGAAAGAGTAAGAAGAGTGCAAGAATCGAATGTTGGTATTGCCGTGGGGGTGATGAAAATGGGAAATATTGTGCCGAGAGCGGGAAACGAACCTACATCTTTTTGCATTCCGGGCCAGTGTGCTAACGATTACACCACCTAGGCCCCCTGATGTCACCACACTAGCCACGCGTACCTGTCTATGCGACGCCTTGCCTGAGAGGTCAGTGCAGACTACTACACTCGTCCCCCCTGGAATTGTAAGTCGTTTAATGCTTACAATTACATACATACAGGCAATGGACTTAGACATACACAGGGTAGGTTCAACAACTATACAGCGCATAGCTTGTACAGGATCATGGTGACGCCAACGAGTATTGTGGGGGGTGATGAAAATGGGAAATATTGCGCCTAGAGCGGGACTCAAACCCACATCTCTTTGCATTCCGGGCCTGTCTGCTAACCATTATACAGGCTCCCTGATATCAACACACTACCCATGCCTACCTGTCTATGTGGTTACTTGCCTGAGAGGTCAGTGCAGACTACAGTATTATTGGTGTGGAGTAATTTCTGTTTAGATGCTTTGAGTCGGCAATGTTGGTGCATGCGTGTGTATGTGGTGATTTAATTGTTGTTTGGTGGTATGTAGGTATTGCAATACCTCAGGGAGTTTGACGCCCCTGCCCTGCAGAGTTGTAAACTACTGCCTTGTGGTACAGGTTCTTGACAGAACTGAAGGCTAAGGGAGCAAACCCTGAACAGAAAACCATCTCACTGTGGCAGCATCAAGGGTGGTTGATGTATGGAACTCCCAACATCTCCCGACCAGCCACTGCAGGGACAAATAGTTTTGCGCCTGTCTGGACATGTTCTTGCCGGTGTGAAACCTCTATTTGCTCCCCGAGAGAGTGCCGCTGGTAACTTGCAAAAGTCAGCAGCACTTCAAAACTTTTGCAGGAAGCTTTCATGAAATGTACATGGACATCACTCTCACAGCAGAGAGCTAAATGGGGAGCAGCAGTCAAGTAATGAAAGCAGTCTTTGTCGCCTTGCGACCGACAGCATGATGATGATGATGATGAATTGTTTGGTTGTTATTTGTGTAAGAGTATTCTGCTTATGTTGTCGTTGTTGTTCAGGGAAATGTATGGACTGTCTGTCAAAGCTAACCCATTTGACTCTATGTATACAAGTAGGAGATATAGTAATTTAATTGTGTTTAATTTTCTTTTAACGGGAAATTGTATAGTTTCGATATCACCCTCTCCGCTTGCAAACCCCCTCCTTCCAACACCCCCCCCCTTTCCTGCTCCTCCAACCCCTCCCCTCTCCCCTTCCCCGTCCATCCCTCCCCCCTCCTTCCCCTCCCTCTTACTCCCTCTCTCACTCCTCCTTCAACCTTCTACCTCCCTCCTCCTCCCTCGCCCCTATCAACCTTCTCCCACTGATATTCTCCTTCCCATTCCTCCTTCCCCCACCCCTTCTCAAATCCCTCACACTCCTCCCCTTCCACCCCCTCCCCTTCCCCCCTCCCTCGGCCCTCTCAACCCTCTCCCACTGCTATTCTCCTCCCCATTCCCCCTCCCCCTCCCCTTTTCCCTCACACTCCTCCCCTTTCCAACCCCCTCCCTCTCCCTTCTTCTGGCCCCTCTCCTTCTCCCCCAACCCCTCCCGTTTCTTCTCTCCTCCTCCCCCTACCACTGTCCTCCGTCTTCCTACCTCTTCCCCTCCACCCCACCCCCTCTCCTCCCACCCTTTCCTCCATCTCCCTCCCCCCTCCCACCCTTACCTCCATCTCCCTCCCCTCCCCCTCCAGCCTCCCTGCCCCTGCCCCTCCCCCCTTCTCTCTTCCTCGCCCCTCTCCCTCTCTCCCCTTCCTTTCCCTCCCATCCCTTTCCTCCTCCCTCCTACCCCTCCCCCTCCCACCCTCCCCCGCCCACACCATACCCTCCCTCAGGCTTTTCGACTCCGCCTCCCAACAAATCGCCTGTTACTGACCCAATAGCTTCAATGATTTTGCCAATTAACGTTACCGGCGAATCTATATCTACGCTGACGCAAACTGCGTGCATGCGTATTGATTGCCTTTACAGAACACAGCCTCTGAACCGTCTGTGTTAGTGCTGGATCTAGCGCCGCTGATGGCTTGTTGTGATTGGTTGTTGGAGTTTTACGTCCTGGCAACATATGTGGTCATAACAGGACAGGGACTGACTTGTGACACACTCATGGAGACTTTATAGTGCTGCCCCACTGGGAAATCTGGCTGACACCATGACCCAATATCCCACTTAGTCACATTCTCCTGACACTGAGCTAACCAGTCCTTGCCCTGTCCTGTTAATACCAAGCACCAGGCGAAGAAGCGACAAGTATCAATTTTATAAGTCATTAATTTGACTCGACCGGGAACCAAACTCCCGTTCTTGCGCATATCGATTCGGCCACCACACCCGGCACCTGGGACAGTGAACGGGTGGACAGATAGGTGGGGTGTAGGGGGTGGGGGGTGTACAAAGGTAGGCAGGAGTAATGGTGGAAGGCAAGTAACATACTTGTTGTGCATGCAAACAAGTATGTTACTTGTTTGTGCAAAACTTTGCCGACGCGCGACGCCGTATCTCGACGAATGTCGACGTACATTGACGTATACCAACGAGCGCCTAACGCATGCATAACGCATAATGACGTATCCCGATGTAACTGGCAAAAATCACATACGTCGGCGTATGATGGCGCGATGCATCGTAATGTGACAGCCCCGTAAGGGGTGTTCTTGAAAGCACAGAGACTGCGTCTAGTTTGTTTGTTTGAGGTTTCCGTCCTAACAATATTTAGGGTCATAGCAGGACGGGAACCGACTCGTGATAGCATGCGTTCATAGCGACTGTATAGTGCCGCCCCACAGGGATACTATGCCACAAGCACCATATCACTACATGACATTATCCTCGCGCCAAAACCAAGCAAGCAGTCCTTGCCCTATCCTATTAATGCCAAGCGCCGGACTTGGTAGCGACAAGTATAAATTTGGAAAGTCTTTGGATCGACTACTCCCGGCTCCTCCCAGTATCTTCCGCCACGACCTCTCACACGGGAAGCGAGCAGTCTACTGATTCGGCCATCACTTCCGGTTTCTATCCCCCCCCCTCGCCCCATCTGGTAGTTCACACTCCTCCGTTAGAATCGATGCACACCTCATTAAGTGAGTGTGTTGGTGATTTTCACGTCACATTACTCAACAAATATGCCCTGCGTCTTCACCATGGCGACCTGCGGAGCGATCAAATAATCAACACATAAAATCCCTCCCCCCCCTCACACACACACACATACCTACCAGACATCCTATTCCCCACCCCTACCCCCAACAATAACAAACAAACCCCCCGTCTCCCCCCTCCCCATCTCCCGCCCCCCCCCCCCATCGCTCCATTTTGTGTAGATGTCCTTAGTGGCAGACAACATTTTGCCAGAGCAGACGACAATTGGTGTGTTGGTGGTGAGGGGGGGGGGGGGGCTTCGCGAGGCCGATAGAAGACGATCGACTCATTAGTGGTAATTAGAACAAATGACCTGATTGAAGCTGAAACACTAGCACATCCTGTCCTCCTTTTCCTGGTGCTTTTTCTTTTTTGGGGGGGGGGGGGGCAGCACGCCCAGCAACCCCTCCCCCATCCACACACACACACACAACCCATCACCCCCCCTCCCAAGTGTGGGGGGGGGGGTCTCCCTTCACTAAGGTAATCGGCGACAGACACTGACAGTTGGGGGAGTGCATGGGGGGAAGGTGGAGGGGCGTGTCCATAAATGAGGACAATACAACAGGAGCTTTCTGCAAATACATGCATTATTTGTGCCGTATGTATGCAGGTATTGCAGGTATTGCAATACCTCAGGGAGTTTGATGCCCCTGCCCTGCAGAGTTGTAAACCACTGCCTTGTGGTACAGGTTCTTGACAGAACCGAAGGCTAAGGGAGCAAACCCTAAACAGAAAACCATGTCACTGTGGCAGCATCAAGGGCGGTTGATGTATGGAACTCTCAACATCTCCCGACCAACCACTGCAGGGACAAATAGTTTTGTGCCTGTCTGGACATGTTCGTGCCGGTGTGTATCCTCTATTTGCTCCCGAGAGAGTGCCGCTGGTAACTTGCAAAAGCCAGCAGCACTTCAACACTTTTGCAGGCAGCTTTTATGAAATGTTTCGACATTAAAACCGACTCATGGACATCACTCTCACAGCAAAGAGCTAAATGGAGAGTGGCAGTCAAGTAATGAAAGCAGTCTTTGTCGCATCGCGACCGACAGCATGATGATCATGATATAACAGCTATACATCACACATGTAGCGCATATATAGAAAACACTCACATATGTGATGTGTAATGCATTGTGCAAGTATAAAAGCATGGATGGGAATTATTGTTATTATATTATACGTTATTATTCTGTACTATGCCTCCTTGACTCCACCCATGTGACTAGTGGTGCCGCCACCGGGCTTTCTCATCTCTAACAGACGCCCCATATTGTCAGTTTCACCAGAGGATTTATACATCCTGTACATATATATATATATATATATATATATATATTAATATATCCTATCCTATTTATACATATGTACAGTGAAACCCCATTATAACACCCCCCAATTTAACATGAGTTGAAATATAGTGCAATGATTCATTGGACCCAGAATTCTTTAAAGTTGCATAGTCCGATGGTTTTGAATTTCTATATTTTTTTCTGAGATAAATATATTAGATCGATCACTAGTATCTACTTTACATTAGTTCAAAGTTACTTTTATTTTAAATGGTAAACTTTTGAGATATTTTGAGCGCAAACATGGAAAATTAGTTTTGGCAAGCTTGCCAAAACTCTGACACCATAGACTTCTGCAGTAACAGGTTGTGTTAAATTGACTCCGTATTGCCTTCTACGCAGAAACAAATGCTTAATAAGTGCATCAGTATCTAAGTTAGATATGTCAAATCAAATCTAGATAATTGGTTTGGTTTTGAAAATTTGATATTTCATCGGACTATGCAACTTTAATTCAAAGGTAATTCAGTAAGTTGAACCACAATTTAATGCGACCCTGGTGTTTTCGTGATGACGTTGTATGGACCCCAACGATCGCATTATAATGTGGTTAAAATGTATATATGTGTGTGTATTTCTACAAATGGAGCTCACTTGAAAATCCGTTAAAACTACAATTACAATATAACTACATACATACACACATATCATTTTTTTACTCTCGGGCGTGAGTAACAATGTGGCATGTCTGTTGGGTAAGATTGGGACCGGTGGCAGTGCCACATGTCACGTGATAGGAAGCGAGAAGCCAACCCATAGAGTAACAAGTACAGTAATAATAATGGACAATAATAACAATATTTCCCTTCCACACCTTTATACTCGCGTAATGCACCCAAATCGATGGTAAATACAGACACACTCAGAAATGTGAAGAACGGTAACATTTTTAACTTAAAAATTTCCAATTTTTGCTGAAGCGATAGACCATTTGTTATCAAGAGAACTATTGCCCAGCTGGAGAGACATATATGTGCTCTATAATATATTATATGAGTATAAACAAGAACAATGCAATCTCAGTTCTCTGCTATCCAACCTAATCACTGATATATATATATATATGTATATATGTATATATATATGTAAATAATTTAATTTTTGTAGGTGGGCATATTTATCAGTCCCCGCCAGAGAACTAATAAAATAGATCTCAGCCCAACTCGTGTTGTGTCTACCTTCCTGCCGTAGTGAATTTATATATATATATATATATATATATATATATATATATATATATATATATTATACTCGGGTGCCTAGTTCCGTTTTTCTCCTATCGTGGCGCCACTTGTATGTGGAAATAACTACTATTAACCAGCGCAACGGCTGCCATTCTTGCTTTGACTTCAGTGGTCTTATAATATATTATCCTACCAGAGAATATATATAACCTGCTCAACCACCCCAGTTTTCTCTTTTACGCCGCTTATATATACCATATTGTTTATTTATTTAAATTATAAACAGTGCTCATGTGCAATGCAATGCCCCATAACCATGCACAGTCTGATAAAACCGATATCAAAACGGCCAATCAGATATCAGTTTAGGGTATTTATCTTAAGCTGATTACTGTTTGTTTGTTGTTTGTTGTTTTATGTCCTAGCAACATCTAAGGTCATATCAGGAAGGTACCGGCTTGTGACAGTGCACACTCATGGTGACTTTATAGTGATGCCCCACTGGAAGACCGGGCCACCAGCACCATGACCTGATATCCCACTCAGTCACATTATCCTGACACTGAGCAAAAAAATCCTTGCCCTATCCTAATAATGCCGAGCGCCAGGCTAGGAAGTGACAAGTATCAATTTTTAAGTCATTGGTTTGACTCGACCAGGGTTCGAACCCACGACCCCACGATCTACCAACATGGGAGACGGACGCTCTAACTCATTCGGCCATCCCGTCTGGTAACTGATTAATAGTGATCGGGTGCAGTGGCCGAATCGATAGAGCACGGGCCTCGCGTGTGGGAGATTGGGAGTTCAGTTCTCAGTGGAGTCAAACCGATGACTTATAAAATCGATCCCTGTCACTTCATAGCCTGCCGCTCAAAATTAATAGGATACGGCAAGGTCTGGTTTGCTCAATGTCAGGATAATGCGACCGAGTGGGAGTGGGATATCGTGTCCTGGTGCCAGCGGCCTGATTTCCCACTGGGTCAGCACTATAATGTCGCCATGAGTGTGCACTGTCACAAGTCCGTACCTGTCCTGATATGACCTTAGATGTTGCCAGGATGTAAAATTCCAACAACCACTCAACCAACTGATTACTAGTTGAAGTGCATTTAAAGTTAATGTTCTAATGATTCAGTTTGTACTGATACATTCTGTTGACATTTCTAGGCTGAAGTCGTTTAAGAAACGCTTTATCGCCCTAGTATGTGGTTAGAGGCCCTTGAGCCTCAAACCCCATATCGGGTAATAATTGCTTAATATGCTGTCAGGCGGTGTAAGTATTAGGGTGTGGGCCGTTCTATTTAACGACAATTTGGTCGGCGCTAAGGGATGTCAGCCTTGGGGTGGGGGGTGGGGGGTGGGTATGTTCTAGTAATAGTTTGCCAAGTATTTATGGGTTTTCTTTAACTTAAGGAAGGGCTATGTTATTTTATTTATATATTTTATTATGCGGCTGGAAGTATCAAGCTGAAGCATTGTCTCTGATTGGATGCAACAGGGTACTTATAGGGTGTTTGAGATAATTAATTAATTAATTAATTAATTAAGCTTAAGTAACATGTTCAATTTATTCCGCCATAATACAAATAAATAAATAAATAAATAAATTGAAGACCAACAAAATCGACGGTAAATACAGACACACTCAGAAATGTGATTAACGCTAACATTTTGAACTCTTAATTTTTCCAATTTTTCGCTGAAGCGATAAACCATTTGTTATCAAGAGAGAACCGTTGCCGAGCTGGAGAGAAATTCTCGGGGCCATGTTGGGAAAAATGATGGCGTCTCTGTGACCCAGTTTACTAGTGAATCCGCCGCCCAAGCAGACAAAATATCATAATGGAGAACGCAGGGATATTTATTTACCATAGTTTGTGAAATAATCTCATTTTTATTGCTCTATATAATTAATGGACAGGAGAGGTAAGAATTGAGTCGGGAAATGGGGGGTGGGGGTCGAGGTTGGGGTGGGGGAGTGCCGGTTGGGTCCAAGATGGCCGACGAGGAGTTGGTTAGCGGACGCTAGGAACCGAGAGACGCCGGGGGAGTGGGAAGAAGTGGCGGAGAGTGTGTGAATTATAGAGGGCGCCACCGCCCGCCGCGTGCAATTTGATACACTTAGCGACGAGAGGAGGGGGATGTGTCAGCCCGACGTCACTCAGGGCTTTACGCAGCGCCACCGGGTGTGTGTGTGTTTGTGTGAGTGTGTGTGTGTGTGAGTGTGTGTCCTGTTAGGTGTGTGTGTAGGGAGGGACACACGGCAACAAGCGAAACTAGTGACGTCACTCACTGTGTTATATGTACAATATTGGTAGTGTGTATGTTACTTGTTAGGAACAGATATATATATATATGGCAATAACCGAAAACTGGTGACGTCACTCAGTGTGTTATGTGTACAGTACTGGTAATGTGTATGTTAGGTAAGGGCACGCACCAATAACCAAAACTGGTGACGTCACTGACTGCGTTATAGTTTGTTTGTTGTTGTTTTATGTCCTAGCAACGTCTAAGGTCATATCAGGACGGGTACCGACTTGTGGCAGTGCACACTCATGGGGACTTTATAGTGCTGCCCCGCTGGGAAATCAGGCCACCAGCAACATAACCTGATATCCCACTCAGTCACTTTATCCTGACACTGAGCCAACCAGTCTTTGCCCTGTCCTAATAATGCCAAGAGCCTGACTGGTCGATTCAAACCAATGACTTAAAAAATTGATACTTGTCGCTTCCTAGCCAGGCGCTCGGCATTAATAGGATAGGGTAGGGACTGGTTGGCTCAGTGTCAGGATAATGTGACTGAGTGGGATATCAGGTCTGGTTTCCCAGTGGGACAGCACTATAAAGTCACCATGAGTGCGCACTGTCACAAGTCGGTACTCGTCCTGATATGACCTTAGATGTTGCTAGGCTGTAAAACAACAACAAACAAACCAAACACCGGCTCTGTTACACACTACACACTACACACTAACAGTGGCCCATTACACCCTATACCCTACACACTACACCCTACACCCTACACACTACAGAGACTGAACAGGACACTTGTGCTTAATTAATTAAGTACACACTACACATTATTTATACCGGTCGCCGGTTGCCAGTCGAGTCAAACCAATGACTTTAAAATTGATATTTTTCTCTTCCTAGCTTGACGCTCAATATTATTAGGATAAAGCAAGAACTGGTTAGCTCAGTGTCAGGATAATGTGACTGAATGGGAAATCAGATCATGGTGCTAGCGGCCTGATTTCCCAGTGGGGAAGCACTATAAAGTCGCCATGAGTGTGTACTGTCACAAGTCGGTGCCCATCCTGTTATGACCGTTGATTTTGCTAGGATGTAAAACAACAACAAACAAACACACTACACCCTCCACGGCACACACGACATGCTAAACCCTACACTGTACATAGTACACACTACACCCTATACACTACACTATACATAGTACACACTACACAATGCACACAACACACTATGCCCTACATACTACATACTACACACTACGCACTACACCCCACACACTACATCCTACACACTACACCCTACACTCAACACAGTGACCCTACACACTACACTATACATAGTACACACTGCACAATTCACACAACACACTATACCCTACATACTACACACTACAAACTACACCCTACACTCTACACAGTACACTATACATAGTACACACTACACAATTCACACTACACACTATACCCTACATACTACATACTACGCACTACACTCTACACTGTACACCCTACACACTACACTATACATAGTACACACTATGCAATTCACACGACACACTATAACCTACATACTACACACTATGCACTATGCCCCACACACTACATCCTAGACACTACACCCTACACTCTACACAGTTACCCTACACACTACACTATACATAGTACACACTACGCAATTCACACTACATCCTGCACACTACACCCTTCACTCTACACAGTACACCCTACACACTAACAGGGTCGCGCCACCTTCTGTACCCCCCCCCCCCCCGCCTCCACCACACACACACGACCACCTTAATAATATCCGGTAATTAGGTGGATGTTTCTTTTTTGTGGCGCGGGGACCAGGACAAAGAGTGGTGAAAGTGGTGCGGATGGGGAGAAAACCCGCACTTGGGGCCTGCTCGGGCGAGGCGGGGCCGGCGCCATTACCGAGTCCTTTACAACTCGCACATTAAGAGTGAATAATTCACGTAAATTACGCTCAGAAAAGAAGTCGGGCCGTCGCCGCTTTTCCCAGCCTCGCCTTCGCCGCCATCGCTGTCGCCGTGGCAACGCCCGCCATGGGTATGGTGACGGCGTTGTGACGTCTATGTTCTGTATATATCTATATATATATATATATATCTATATATATATATATAGATAGCCTCTCGTGCGGGAGATCAAGGGGTTTGATTCCCGGCCGACTAAAATTAATGACTTACCAAAATTGATACTTCTCGCTACCTAGCCTGGCGCTCGGCATTGATAGGTTAGGGCAAGGACTGGTTGACTTAGTAACAGGATAATGTGACTGAGTGGGATATTGGATCATAGTGCCAGTGGGCAGGTTTCCCAGTGGGGTAGCATTATAAAGTCGCTATTACTGAGTATTGCTGCAAGTCGGTACTTGTCCTTATATGACCTTAGATGTTGCCATGACGAAAACTCCAACTACTAGCCAACGAACCATATAGATAGCCTTCGTCGGGTCTATTGGGTTGCTCTGGTTTGTTTGTTGGTTTATTTGGATTTTGTGTCTTAGTGTGTCTTAGTGTGTCTTAGTGTGCCTTAGTGTGTCTTAGTGTGTTTTAGTGTCTTAGTGTGTCTTAGTGTGTCTTAGTGTGTCTTGGTGTGTCTTAGTGTGTCTTAGTGTGTCTTAGCAATATCTAAGCTCATATCATATTTTGACAAAGTGCACACTCATGGCGACTATTATAATGCCCCCCCCCCCCTCCCACCCTCCAATTCCCATTGGAGATTGGGCCCGCCAGCACCATCACCCGATATCCCACTCTTGATACTGTGCTAACCAGTGCTCGCACTATCCTATTAGTGCCAAGCGCCAGGCTAGGTGGTGAGTGACAAGTATCAATTTTGTAAGTCATTGGTTTCGACCCAGCCGGCATTCAAAGTCATGACCTCTAACATGGAAAGTCAACTTGTACTCTTACCGATTCGGTTTGCAGGCTTGGGAGGTGGGTGGTGGGCGGGGGCTTGGGGCATGGGATGGCGGTCTTGAGGTGTGGAACGTGGGGCGTGGGACATGAGACGTGGAAGCGACATTCACATGACGTTTGGCCCACCAAACGCATTATCCATTACTCGTCACCTGCAAGCTGTCTCCTGCAACATGCAACCTGTCACAGGCAACCTGTCTTCTCCAACCTGTCTCCTACAACATGTCTCCTGCAACTTTTCTCCTGGAACCTCACTCCTGCAACCTGTCATCTACAACCTGTCTCCTGCAACCCAGCATCTGCAACCTGTCACCTGTAACCTGTCTTGTGCAACCTGTCTCCTGCAACCTGTCTTCTGAAACCTGTCACCTGCAACCTGTCTTCTGCAACCTGTCACCTGCAACCTATCTCCTACAGACTGTCTTCTCCAACCTGTCACCTACAATCTGTCACCTGCAATCTGTCACATGCAACCTGTATCCTGCAGCCTGCCACATGCAACTGGTCACCTGCAACCGGTCACCTGCAACCTGTCTCCTGCAATCTGTCACCTGCACCCTCTCTCCTACAACATGTCTCCTGCAACCTGTCTCCTGCAATCTGTCACCTGCGACCTGTCTCCTACAACATGTCTCCTGTAGCCTTTCTCCTGCAACCTCTCTCCTACAACTTGTCTCCTACAACTTGTCTCTCTAAGCCAGATCTATTCATAGGGAAGACTTGTCGGGGTGCAACCTGTCTCCTACAACATCTCTCCTGTAACCTTTATCCTGCAACCTCTCTCCTACAACCTGTCTCCCGCAACCTCTCTAAGCCAGATCTATTTATAGGGAAGACTTGTCGGGGAATGTAGCATTGTGGGACGGTTCTGGGCTGTGAGTAAGTAGTATAAGCGAATGTTGGTTTGTATCGGGCTCTGGGTGTTGATGACAAACATTCTCTTATCCACAAGCCTGGTTGTTTGTTCATTGGAACTTTAAGTCCTAGCAACATATAAGGTCATATCTGGACCTCTACCTTATTGTTTACAGTGCGCATTGATGGCTACTTTATAGTGCTGCCCCATTTGGATAATGTGACACCATTATTGTCCAATATCCCACTCAGTCGCATTGCCTTAACACTGACTCTTACCAGTCCTTGGGCTATCGCCCAATGCCCAGTGCTAGGTTAGGTAGCGACAAGTATTACACTGGGTAAGCTGTTTGCTTGACTCAGCTGGAGATCCCACAACCCTGGCCATACTAGGGGCGGCGTTAGGCACACAGCATCACTTCACACTGCTACACATATGTACCGGAAGTACTGGACGTGGCGGCCTAATCGGTAGAGCGCCAGCTTGCCGTGCAGAGGGTTCAGGAGTTTGAATCCCAGCCGGATCAAATCAATGACTTATAAAATTTATACTTGTCGCTACCTAGGGTGGCGCCCGGCATTAATACCGACCCCTCAAAGGGGAGGCTAATGACTAACACGTCTATATACATAAACAATACCTGTAGCCTACTCATAGAGGTGGAAAATGACTTCAAGAAAATCCAGCAACCGGAAACTAAAACATACGTATGGAGGCTGCCATTTGTATACTCGCGTTCAATCACGTAACGACAGTGATTGGTTAATATACTCGTGCTGAAATATGAATAAATACTTTTCCAAGCGTTTAGCGTGGGTCGGTTCTAAGCATTGCTTATTCATATTAGGATAGGACAAGGACTGGTTAGTACAGTATCAGGATAATGTGGCTGTGTGGGATATTGGGTCATGGTGCTGGTTACCTTACTCTTCTAGTGGAGCAAAGTCCCCATCAGTGTGTACTTTCACAAGTCCGTACCAGTCCTGATATGACATTAGATGTTGCTAGGACGTAAAGCAACAACAAACAAGCAAACTGTACTGGAAGTGTTGCGTTATGAAAGGTCAAATATTTGTTAGCGCAATTTCATTCCGATCGACACCAGAAAGAAACATAATAGGACAAATGAACCTTACTGAATTGGGTCATGAGGATTATCATTTATATGTCTGGGTTTTGTGTTTAATCTTTTTTGAAATATATATAAATGTTAATTTTAATGCTGTAGAGAGTTTGACATTTAGAGCCTGTGGTGAAATATAAGGCTGGGAGGTACATCCCCCCACTTCCGGTGTGTAAACACTCCAGGGCGCAGCTTCAGTCCTTGTTCAGTGAACCAGAGGGCGCTAACTCAGAGGAGACATATATACAGAGTTGCAAACACTGCGCGCTTAGTTAGTATAGCTGTTTCAGTACATTGAACGTGGCCATTTTGTTTCTTGTAAATATACCTCCACCTTCCTCACCCCTCACCCCCGTCAGTCTCTCCCACACACACACACTTCGCTATCTCACCGTTAGGAGGCATCCGTAATTAACATGCACATTATTACGCAGCAGGGAGACGCACACAAAGTCCTTTCTCAGTAACCATAGGGCGCTAACTCGGAATAGACACACATACTGTGTGGATGGTCAGTGTAGCTGTTTCAGTACATTGAACGCGGCCATTTTATTTCTGGTAAATATACCTCCACCTTCCTCACCCCCCACAACACACACCTCGCTATATCACCGATAGGAGGCGCCCCATCCGCACAATTATGCCACAGGGGGACATGCACAAAGTCCTTTATCAATGACCAGAGGGCACTAACTCAGAAGAGAGATATACAGAGTTGCGAATACTGTGTGCGTGGTCAGTGTAGCTGTTTCAGTACATTGAACGTGGCCATTTTGTTTCTTGTAAATATACCCCCACCCTCCTCAACCCTCACCTCTCACCCCTCCCACACACACACCTCGCTATCTCACCGCTAGGAGGCGCCCCATCCACGTAATTACGCAGCAGGGGACGCGCAAGGTGATACTCCCGTCCGTCCACCACCAGGTGGCACCACCCTGTCAGGCCTGACGTCGTCAATGACGTAAACAATGACGCCGGCAAATGGCGCTAATCACGTTTCGTCCTTCTGGCGCCGTCCAGCGGCGGTCTCATTACGCCGCCCTGTCGGCAGTTGCAAGAACTAAATCCGCAACTTCCCCTAATACGTCTCTTCTGAACGTGTCTCTGTGGTGTCGGAGAGCTTGGTTGTTTGTTGGGAGTTTTACGACCTTTTTTGAGGGGGGGTACATTACTTGATTAATTGGGGGAAATTTCAATCGCGAACAATTGATCTTCCTCATTCCACTGCTTCTTGCCCTATCCTGATTAACACCAAGTGCCAGGCTAGGTAGCGACATGTATCGCTTATTATACATATTAAGTCATTGGTTTGACAAGGTCAGGGTTCAAGGATCTGTGTATGTATCCTAAGGTGTGAGTGACAGTATGACGCGTCCGTTGGGGAGAATTTGGTCTGGTGGCGGTGCCACTGGTCACATGATTGAGGGGCGGGAAGCCAACCCATAGAGTAGCATATACAGTGGTAATAATGGATAATAATAATAATAATAATAATAATAATTCCCTTCCACACCTTTATACTTGGATAATTCTCATACATCACATATATATGTATACATATATAGACAGGAAATATGGACATACATATGCCTGTCTAATAATACAGGAAATATATATAATTTGCTGCGACTGACAGTGGTCAACGTCCGGTTGAGGAGAGGTCGGCCGAGATGGCGCCACCGGTACACTATTGCATACTATTGCATCTTACGGAGTATTAAAAATAATCATAATAATAAGTAATATTCCCTTTTGTGTCTTTATACTCGTATAATACCTTATACATCACATATATAGTTTCCTCCATAATCAGAATTCCTGTCCATTAACCATCTTTTTATACTCGTATAATACGTTATACATCACATATATAGTTTCCTCCATAATCAGAATTCCTGTCCATTAACCAGGTGCTCAAGTCAGGTGAAATGCCGCAGTGATTTGGTGTTGACTTGTCCAGATGATAATTAATATGAGCCAACGTGACAATGTCTTGTACATGAGGAGTGGGTGATGGGGGTAGAGGAGATGAGGAGGGGGGAGATATGATGAGAGCGCGCCAAATCAGCTAATTTCGCCCGAACAATAGAGGACTTGAAATTAAGCGCCCTCTGTGGCGACGGGTCCCGGTTTGACTAACAATTTAACCCCTGCTATTTTCGCTAAGAATATCCCAGAACGCTCTAATTGAAATCTATCTTAGAGCACCTCCCACACCCTCTTCCTCCCTCCCTACTCTCTCCCTCCTTCCCTCCTTCCCTCCCTCCCTCCCTTCCTTCCTTCCCCCCTTCCGCCATCCCTCCCTTTCTTCCTCCCTCCTTCCTCCCTCCTTTCCTTCCCCCTTCCCTTCCCCCCTCCTCCCCCTTCCCCCTCCCTTCATCCCTCCCTTCCTCCCCCCTTCCTTCCCCCTTCCCTTCCCCCTCTCTCCCCCTCCCCCCTCCCTTCATCCCTTCCTTCCTCCACCTCTCCTTCCCGTCCTCCCTGCGTCCCCCATTCCCCCTCCCTTCCTCCCTCCCTTTCCCCACTCCCTCTCCTCCCTCCAGCACACACTCGCTGCCACTTACCAAACATATGTGCGGTTATGTGTTAGTAGAGCGCACCCTTGTCTCCGCCGTGACGGCCAAATGGTGGGCGGCAGTTCTCCGCCCCTACCCTCCCACCCTCCCACCCCCGCCCCCTGTCCCCGCCCCGCCCCCGTACACCGTGGCGCCCCCTGGTGGCGACCGCAGCATCTGCCCAGGAGGAGGCTAATTGCACACCTGGTGAAGGAGGGTGATTGGTGGGTGTGGGGGGTAGAGAGGGCGGGGTGAAGGTGGTATGTGTGGGGGTGGTGGTATGTGTGGGGGTAAGGGTGGGGGTAGGGGGGTCGGGGTGGGGATAGATGGTGAGGGTGGAGTAGAGGGTGGGCGTGGGGATGGAGGTCGAGGGTGGGAGTAGGGGGGTGGGGGGGTCGGGATGGGTGTAAAGGGGGAAGGGGTGGGGGTACAAGGTGGGGAGTGGGGGTAGACGGTGCGCGTAGAGCGTGGGGGTAGAGGGTGGTGGTGGGGTGGGGGTGGGGGTGGGGTTAGAGGGTTGGGGTAGAGCGTGGGGGTGGAGAGTGGTGATGATGGGGCTGGGGGTACAGGGTGGGGGTGGGGAGTGGAGGGGAGGTGGGGGTAGAGGGTTGGGGGGATAGAGTTGGGGAGTGGTGCGTGGGGGGGGGTGCGTGTAGAGGGTGGGGGGTCGGGGGGGGCGGCGTGCCCTGCTCCACCTGACGGTGATGACCTGTGCAGGATGTTGTCGTCTGTGCTGCCCCCTGGCGATGGGACGCGGCGCTGGCGTGGCGGCCTCGTATTGGATGCCCGACGGTTGTTATTAGACCGGGCCGCTCACTTCCGGTCTGCTGCATGTCGGGGGATCAGTGCGCAGCTGTGCGAAAATGTAGACTTGGATTTAAAAAATATTTATTTAGCAACTTGTCGCTACTCTTGATTGAAGCTCGGCATTCATCATCATCGTCATCATCAATCTCTTATCTGCGGGAGTTGTTGGGGCATCTTGGTATGCGGGTAATGCAGTACCTTGTATACCTTAGGTGCTAAAATAGCTCAGGGAGACTGACGCCCCTGCCTTGCAAAGTTGTAAACCACTGCCTTGTGGTATATGTTCTTGATAGAACCAAAGGCTAAGGGAGCAAACCCTAACAGAAAACCATGTTATCATGGCAGCATTAAGGGCGGTGATGAATGGAACTCCCAACATCTCCCGACCAGCCACTACAGGGACAAATAGTTTGCGCCTGTCTTGACATGTTCTTGCCGGTGTGAGACCTCTATTTGCTCCCTGAGAGAGTGCCGCTAGTAACTTGCAAAAGCCAGCAGCACTTCAACACTTTGCAAGCAGCTTTTATGAAATGTACAACCGCATAAAGCGGCGGTTAAGTAAGGAAATCAGTCTTTGTCGCATTGCGACTGACAGCATGATGATGATGATGATGTTGGGGCACCATAGATGACTTTGCAACCAGTTCTCTCCATTTCACACTCTTCTTTACTGCCCTCACGGGATCATTGCCGTGCATCAATGAAGACTTGGAATAATTATTTTGATTGTTTAGGAACTTGTCGCTAATCTTTATTGACACTCGGTATTCATCATCAACATCATCATCTTCATTATCATCAATCTCTTAACTGCGAGACCGAACGCAGTGCCCGAATCGGTAGAGTGAAGGCCTCCTGTGTGGAAGGTCGGGAGTTCAATTCCCGGTCGAGTCAAACCAATGACTTACCAAATTGATACTTGTCGCTTCCTAGCTTGGCGCTCGGCGTTATCAGGATAGCAAAAGGACTGGTTCACTCAGTGTCAGGATAATGTGACTCAGTGGGATATCTGGTCATGGTACTAGTGGCCGGGTCTCGTATAAAGTCGCCGTGAGTGCGCACTGTCACAAATCAGTCCCGGTCCAGATATGAACTTAGATGTTGCCAGGATGTAAAACTCCACAAACCAACCAATCATAATCATCATCAAACTGTGAGAATTGTTGGGGCACCACTTGGCTACAGTGATTGTTTGCACTGACCTCTCAGCTAAGGAGCCATATACACAGGTAGGCATGGATAGGGTGATTGCATCAGGGAACCTAGATAATGTAATGGTTAGCATGCTAGGCTAGGAATGGCCAGAGGTATGGGTTCAAATCTTGCTCTAGGCATTATATATCTAATTTTCATCATCCCATGACACTGGTTCCATTACCAGGATCATGTAGAAGCCCTGTGCTGTGTAGTCGTTGGACCTACCTTGTGTATTGTTGAAAGTGAGCAGAGTGACAGTTGGCTCACAGCATAGAGGACGTGGGGAGGAGAGAATGCCCGCTCCGCAGTGAATATCATGGAAGTTAAAGTGGTTAGAGAGAAACATTAAAGGGCTGCCGTTATTTAAATCTACATAATAAATATTATATATTACATATATATTTATATATATATTTTCTTTTTTTGCTAGGGAATGTTCCAATGACTGAGCAGCAGAGACAAGTCTCAAGGTGGTACACACATGTGTTGTGTATATTGGTATGCCAATGGAGCTAGCTGTGCTGCCTGGCTTAGTTCCTTCAGCGCTCACTAGCCGGAACTGGCGCTCCGGTCTGGTGTTCCACCCAAACTGGCCGGAATTTGGAGCGCCACCTAGCCACCACTGCAGCACCGGTCATCCCTCCACACGCCACCACTTGTCGAATTATGCAGTGGTGTGAAGAGATGGTGGGGATGGGGAGTGGTGTGAAGAGATGGTAGTGATGGGGGAGGGGGAGTGGTGTGAAGAGATGGTAGTGATGGGGAGGGGGAGTGGTGTGAAGAGATGGTAGTGATGGAGGGGAGAGGTGTAAAGAGGGGGTAGTGGTGGAGGGGGGCAGTGGTGTATGGAGATGGTAGTGATGGGAGAGGGGCAGGGGTGTATGGAGATGGTAGTGATGGGACGTGGCAGTGGTGTATGGAGATGGCAGTGGTTGAGAGGGGCAGTGGTGTATGGAGATGGTAGTGATGGAGAAAGGCAGTGGTGTATAGAGATGGTAGTGGTGGAGAGGGGCAGTGGTGTATGGAGATGGTAGTGGGTGAGAGGGGCAGTGGTGTATGGAGATGGTAGTGGTGGAGAGGGGCAGTGGTGTATGGAGATGGTAGTGGTGGAGAGGGGCAGTGGTGTAAAGAGGTGGTAGTGATAGGGAGTGGCAGTGGTGTAAAGAGATGGTGGTGATGGGAAGTGGGAGTGGCCTAAAGAGATGGTAGTGATGGGGAGTGGTGTATGGAGATGGTAGTGATGGGAGAGGGGCAGTGGTGTATGGAGATGGTATTGATGGGGATTGGGAGTGGTGTATGGAGATGGTAGTGGTGTAAAGATGACAGTGATTCAGGACACACCAATAGAATCATCAGAAATACACCAGGACACATCAAGAGTCACATCAGGAGATAACAGAGGACACACCAGGAGAAGACCAAGATGCGCACCAAGAGACACACCAAGAAATACACCAAGAGACACACCAAGAAATACACCAAGAGACACAGCAAGAAATACAGGTGACCCATTATGATATCCACCTGGAGGCCTGGAGGGTCGACTCAGGTGGACTGCGTTTCACGTCTCTGAGTATATATAGACCTACTGGAGGAGCTGGGTCATGGGGGGGGGGGGGGGTTTGTGTGTTTGCGCAGCGCAGAAGGGCAAAAAGGAGAGTGTGTGGGGCGCGTGTGTATGTATATGTGTGTGCTAAGACTGATGAAGAGGAGGGAGGGGGGTAAGGGTGTAACGTTGGTTGCAGGGGTTGGGTTGGAGTGGGAGGTAGGAGTGAGGGGCTGTGGGGGTTTAGGGTAGGGGGGGTTGTGCGGGTTGGGGATAGCGGGTAGGTTGGACTGGGGATTGGGTTGGGTTGGGGGTGGGGTGGGGTTGGAGTGGGGGTTGTGGAAGAGGTTGGGGGGGGGGGGTTGTTGGAGGGTTTTTTGGGGGTGGGGGTTATGGGAGTTGGGGTTTGGCAGTTTGTGAGTGTTGTGGGAGGGGGTATTGAGGGTTGTCGGGGGGTGGGTTGGGGTTGGGGGGTTGTAGGAATGTGTGGATGGGGTTGTGGGATGGTTTGTGGGATTTTGGGGGTGGGTTGGGAGGGTTGTCGGGGGGTGGGGGTTTTGTGAGTGGGGGTTGTGGGAGTTTGTGAGTGTAGTGGGAGTGGGGGATTAGGGGGGTTGGTCGGTACGGGTTTTTGGGGTTGTTAGGGATTGTGTGGATGGGGGTTGTGGGGTGGGTTGAGGAGGTTTGTCTGGGGGTGGGGGTTATGGAGTTGGAGGGGAGGTGGGTGCTTGTGAGTGTTGTGGGAGTGGGGGATGTCGGAGGGGGGGTTGTAGGGATTGTAAGGGGGGGGGGGGTTGTGGGAGTGGTGGGTTGTGTAGGGTTGTCGGCGGTTGGGGGTTATGGGAGTGAGGGTTGTGGGGGGTTGTGAGAGTGGGGTATTAGGGGAGGGTGGGAGTGTTGTGGGGGTGTTGTGGGGGTGTTGTGAGTGTTGTGGAGGTGGGGGATTAGCGGGGTGGGAGTATTGTGGGGGGGGGCGTTGTGAGTGTTGTGGAGGTGGTGAGGGATTAGCGGGGTTGTGTGGAGGGGGGGGGGGTCGGCGAAAACATCACAATGAATTAGCGCAAATTGGAGCGTCGAGCTTTCAGCGGCCGGCCGGCGCGCCCGGTTTGCCGCGTGTACAATTTGGCGGCAATTTGGCGCCGAGGTCAGCAGAAGCAACCGCCCGCAACAATTCCTTGTAATTTGGGCGGGCGCCTCCTATTAGCGGCGGCCCGTGGGTCGGGGCGGGGCTTAATTAGAGTCTCCGTCAGCGGCGCACGGTAATCGGCTGGCGGCGGGCGGTGGTGGATGGGTGGCGGGCGGCGGGTGCTGCTCCCCCGGTCCCCAGGTCCCCCGCCCCGCCGCCCCGGCCGCCCCGGCCGCCCCGGCCGCCCCGGCCACGACCGTCTCACCCGGCCACTGCGCCGTCTTACCCCGCCCGCCCGCCAGCCCGCCCGCCCGCCTCATCGCACCCCGGCCAGTCTAACCCTCAGACTGCCATGTTGCACTCACCCCACCCCGCGTCCCGCCCTGGCCAGTCTCACCACACCCCGCCCCGACCAGTCTCACCTTGCCCAGCCCAGTCCCGCCTCCGCCCCCGCACAGTCTCACCACACCACGCCCCACCCAGTCCCATGATGCCCCGCCCCACCCTACTCCATGCTCGCCCCGCCAGTCTCCCTACACCTCGCCCACCAGTCCACCTTGCCCCGCCCCCCAGCCGCCCCAGCCGCCCACACAGTCTCACTCCCACCCCCGCCCAACGCACCCACCCAGTCTCACCCCATATCACTTCACCTCTTCCGCCCGTATTGCCTCATACAGCCCCTCCACGCCCCTTCCCGCCCGCCCCACCGATCCAACCCGCCCAGGTTCACCCGCCCTTTCACTCGCCCCTCACTCCCTCACCTCCTCTACCCCGCTCTACTCCACCCCGCTGCACACCACCCTACTCCCCTCTGCACCCTACTCCGCCCCTCCCCGCCCCGCCCCGCCTCACCTCACCCCTTCTCCCTTACCGCGAGGTCCGCGTTGTACGAAGTAATCACCGCCGGGTCCCACTAACAATTCAGCGCCGTTTCTAGAATGGGGGTTTTATATCGTCGACATGGTTGTCATGGAAACTTGTGTTTCTTGAGTAACCATTTAAAAAATGCCAGCTTTTCTTTACCCTCTGTACGACTGTTACTACCATTTTTGTGCTACTGTTCATTCTAACACTAATACTACCTTTATTATGGCTAATTCTACTCCTACTAACAGGGATGAAAGATCTCCGCGATTCCGCGGATTTCCGGGATGTGTCAATCCTTCAGCACCATCAGTGTATTACTAATATGTGGTGCAGACACCGCAGCACTATCAGCGTATACTACTAATAAATGCTCCAAGGGCAAGGGCCGCAGCACGCAGCGTACACTACTAATACATGCTTCAAATGGTGCAGCACTATCAGTGTATACCAATATATATGAAACCCGACTTCCGGGAAATTTCCGCGATTCCCTGACAATGCTAAGCCTATGCCATGGGAGAATATCAGCATTTCCGCTTTTTTTCCTGGAGACCGCTTTCATCCCTGTGCTAATGTTAGTCCTATTACTGATTCTATTACTAATTCTATTTCTACTCATTCCATACTACTAATTCTTCTTGTACTAATTCTCCTAATTATAATAATTCTGTTAATACTAATTCTCCTCATCATAATTCTACTCCGCGTGACTCCTACAAACTCCACTCCTACTAATTCTAATCTTAATAATTCTTCTAGGACTAATTGTACTACTACTTATTCCCCTAATACTAATTATACTACCAATACGGCTACGAATTCAGTCTCCTGTTAGTATTTCTACTAATGCTAATTTTACTAATCCTAATTCTCCTAATAAAATGTTTACTATTAATTCTGCTGCTAGTATTTCTACTATTATTAATTATACTAACATTACTGCTACTCATAGTAATTTAGTATACAAATTCCACTTATACCAATTATTTTCCTATCAATTCTACTAATACTACTTATATTAGTCTTAAAAGTCGTAATAGTAATCCTACTACTATAATTCTACTAATACTATTTTGACTAATCCTAAATCACCAAATGCTAATTCTACTACTATTTCTACTCCTGTAAGTTCAGCTAGTACCAATTCTACTCACACTAATGCTAGTACTACTACTAATTTACTACCCTAATTATACCAATAGTTATTTTATTTCTACTAATCTAACTAAGTCTACACCTAATACTAATTCTACTACCACTACTAATTCTACTCATACTAATTCAACTGCAACTACTTCTACTAACACTAATTCTACTAGTAATAATTTTACTAGCACTAATTCAACTAAGACCAATTCAAGTAATACTAATTATACTGCCACTAATTCTACTGGTATTAATTCTACTAACACTAATTCTATTAATACTAATTATATTAATGCTAATTTGATTAATGTTAATTTGACTAACACTAATTCAACTAATGCTAGTTCTACTACCACTAATTCTATTGACACTAAATCGGTTAATACTAATTCTACTAACACTATTTCAACTAATACTAATTCTACTGACATTAATTCTACTCAGCAACATCAATTCTAGTAATGCTAATTCAACTAAGGCTAATTCAACTAACACCAATTCAACTAATGCTAGTTCTACTACCACTAATTCTACTGACACTAATTCTAATAACGCTAATTCTACTAACACTAATTCAACTGATGCTTTTTCTACTACCACTCATTCTACTGACAGTAATGCTATTAACACTAATTCTACTAACACAAATTCAACTAATGTCAGTTCTACTACCACTAATTCTATTAACACTAATTCTATTAACGCTAATTCTACTAACACAAATTCAACTAATGTCAGTTCTACTACCACTAATTCTATTAACACTAATTCTATTAATGCTAATTCTACTAACAGAAATTCAACTAATGTCAGTTCTACTAACACTAATTCTATTGACACTAATTCTACTACCACCGATTCTATTAACACTAATTATATTAGTACTACTTCTACTCATCCCAAGTATCCGAACTCTCAACCATTCCACTGTCCCCACAGTGGAATGGTTGAGTGTTCACAGAATGACACTATTTTCCAATCACCGCTACACATGCTACTCCTACTTATAACTAGTTCCACTTCTCTTCTACTTCTAGTTGTCGTAAATGCACCGAAATGTTAGGAAACCGGCCCCTGCCATTATGAATGGGCGATACCTGCGTATTGAGCGTCAGGTAGTTTCACTAACAAAGCACACGTGTCAAATTTGGTCAAATTGCCTTAATAAACATCACTAGAAAGCACGCCTCCTAAATTCCCAAGACACCATCGCTCAACGAGATATCTAGGATAGTTTTCCTGAAGTATAACCATAACAGATTTATATTTGAATAAAACAAAAACGAACAAAAAATATAATCCACAAGACGGCTAATAATTAGCAGCACAGACCCCCCTGGCGCAATATAGCGGGCGACCAATTGAGGGGCAGCGGTTTCCTCTAATTGTCGTCTGCTCCGCCACCGAAATGTCGTCTGCCGATGAGGCGTTCACCGCGAAAGCTACGCACATTGTGAGTAGTGCAGGGAGTAGGTGGGGAGAGGCGGGGAGAGGCGGGGAGGGGCAGGGAGATGTGGGGAGGGGAGAGGGGGAGGGCGGGAGGGCCGGGCAGAGGTGGGGAGGGGAGAGGTGGGGCTGGGAGGGGCTGAGAGAGGGGAGAGGTGGAGAAGGGCGGGAGAGAATGGGGACGCGGGAGAGGATGGGGAGGCAGGGAGGGGTGGGGAGAAGAGGGGAGGGGAGGGGCGGAGAGAGGTAGGGAGGGGCGGGGAGGGCATAGGCGGGGAGTGCTGAGGAGAAGAGGGGAGGGGCGGTGAGAGGCGGGGAAGGGTGGGAGAGGCGGGAGAGGTGGGGAAGGGTGGGAGAGGCGGGGAGAGGCAGGAAGGGAAGGGGCAGGGAGATGAGAAGTGGGGAGGGGCTGGGGAGAGGTGCCGTGGAGGTCGGTATGGGGGGGGGGACGAGGGGCGGGAAGAGGCGGGGAATGTCGTCTGCTCGTCAGTTCAGCCGCAGCAGACGACATCAGTAGGAGTGATGGTAGTAATAGGAGTGGTGGTAGTAGAGGCGGTAATGACGGTGGTATTAGTGTGAGTAGTAGGGGTGGTGGTGGTATTCAGGGTGGTGTTGGTAGAGGTGGGAATGGTGGTGGTAATAGTTCTATTAGTAGGAGTGGTGATAGAGGTCTTGGTGGTGGTAGTTATGGTGATGGTGGTTGTGGTAATGACACTAATGGTAGTATTAGTAGATGTGATAGTAATAATTTTAGTAGCAGATGTAGTAGTAGTGGTAGTAGTCATGGTTGGAGTCATGGTGGTAGTCATAGTGATAGTCATGGTAGTGATGGTAATGGTAACAACACTAGTATTGGTATTAGTAGATGTGGTAGTAATAATGTTAGTAGTAGATGTAGTAGTAGTGGTAGCAGTCATGATGGTAGCCATGATAATGGTAGTCATAGTGGTAGGTAATGGTGGTAGTGGTAATGCCACTAGTAGTGGTATTAATGGATGTGATAGTAGTAATTGTAGTAGATATGATGGTAGTAGTACTGCTGGTAGTTGTCATGGTGGTAGTCGTAGTAGTGGTGACGACACTATTAGTGGTATTACTAGTATTGATGGTAGTAGTGGTAGTAGAAGTAGTGCTAGTCGTAGTATTGGTAGAGATGGTAATAGTAATTCTAGTAGTAGATGTATTGGTAGTAGTATTGGTAGTAGTATTTGTATTTATAGTGTTCGTAGGAAAGGTGGTGGTAGTAGCAGCTGTAGATAGGGTACTGCTGGTAATAGAGACAGTTTTAGTAGTAATAATATAAGAAGAGACAGTCGTAGTAGTAGTAGAAGAGAAAATTGTACCAGTAGTAGAAGAAGAGACAGTCATAGTAGTAGTAGAAGAAGAGACAGTCATAGTAGTAGTAGAAGAAGAGACATTCATAGTAGTAGTAGAAGGTACAGTTGTAGTAGTAGTAGTACAAGAAGAGACAGCCGTAGTAGTAGAAGAGACAGTTGTAGTAGTAGTAGAAGAAGAAGAGACAGTCATAGTAGTAGTAGAAGAAGAAACAGTCATAGTAGTAGTAGTAGAAGAGACAGTAGTAGTTATAGTAGAAGAGACAGTCGTAGTAGTAGAAGAAGAGACAGTCGTAGTAGTAGTAGAAGATACAGTTGTAGTAGTAGTACAAGAAGAGACAGTCGTAGTAGTAGAAGAGACAGTTGTAGTGGTAGTAGTAGTAGAAGAAGAAACAGTCGTAGTAGTAGTAGAAGAAACAATCGTAGTAGTAGAAGAAGAAGAGACAGTCATAGTAGTAGTAGTAGTAGAAAAAGAAGAGACAGTTGTAGTAGTAGTAGTAGAATAGACAGTCGTAGTAAGAGTACTAGTAGAAGAGACAGTCGTAGTAGTAGTAGTAGTAATAGTAGAAGAGACAGTCGTAGTAGTAGTAGTAGAAGAGACAGTCATGGTGGTACTAGTAGAAGCGACAGTCACAGTAGTAGTAGAAGAGACAGTCGTAGTAGTAGTAGTACTAGTAGAAGCGACAGTTGTAGTAGTAGTAGAAGAGACAGGCGTAGTAGTAGTAGTACTAGTAGAAGCAACAGTCGTAGTAGTAGTCGCCATAGTACTTGTAGTAGTACTGGTTGTGGCAAGCTGGCTTAAGTAGGATTTCAGCGGGACAGTCGTAGTAGTAGTAGTAGTAGTAGAAGAGACAGTCATAGTAGTAGTAGTAGTAGAAGAGACAGTCATAGTGGTACTAGTACAAGCGACAGTCGTAGTAGTAGTAGAAGAGACAGTCGTAGTAGTACTAGTAGTAGTACTAGTAGAAACGACAGTCATAGTAGTAGTAGAAGAGACAGTCGTAGTAGTAGTAGTAGTACTAGTAGAAGCGACAGTCGTAGTAGTAGTCGCCGTAGTACTTGTAGTAGTACTGGTTGTGGCCTGCTGGCTTAAGTAGGATTTCAGCGGGTCGGGAGTTAAGGGAGATGAGGGAGAGGGGAGGGGCGGGCTTGGGAATGGTGGGGAGTGGGGGGGGGGGCGTGCGGGGAGCTAAGGGGGCGGGGCTAAGAGGGCGGAGCTAGGGGGGCGGGCGGGTAGTTAACCCCCGGAGGCCTTTTGAAGTTTTGCTATCATATTTGACATTGATCCTGTTAGGCCACGGCGTCTGGTCGAGCTGCTCCCGGCGGCTGTGAGAGCCGGCCCGGGCGAGGTGCTCATCTCCCGCCTGTAATCACCCCGACAAGACAACCCCTTTTGTCCCCCCCCTCCCTCCCCTGCCGTGCCTACCCCTGCCGCGCACCCACACACATGCGCGCGCACACGAGCACACCGCCCCCCCCCCCTCCCCTAATGCGCCCACAGGAAATGCCTGCTTTCGCCATTTGCCATAATAGCCCCGCCT